>OZ005693.1:8617210-9050311 GCA_963930775.1 Cliona cf. orientalis | reverse complement strand
GAGAGAGGGGGAGGGGGGAGGGATACTAAGCAGTTCCCATTGTTTCTTTCCCCAGTTGTGTCTTGATCATGTACTGTACATCCTGGTTGATTGACTTTATGTATACAGTGATAGCCTATAAGATACATGTACATGGATGTGTTAATTACTGTATTCTTTGGCGGCTAGACTATCAGTTTCACTGTTATCACTAGACAATCTGCTACATCAACAAACCCAACTACCATTTCTCTTCCTTCCTTGGCAGTCTCTATAATCAATAGAAACCTCATGACATAATTGTGTATACATGTACATATGTACATGTACATGTACATCATAATACGCTATACAAGCTTTTTATTGTTGTTTCAGGTGCTCATATTATAATAATATTATAGCTAGAGATCTACCAGTCCCTCCCCCCCCCCCCCCCCCCCCCCCCCCCCAAACTGAGTCAATTGACACACTGGGAACTACATTATTATTTTGGACTTGCATTCTTGGTGCCTATACGATGAAGTGCCCCCTCCCCCCCCCCCCCCCCCCCCCCCTTCTCTGGCCCTCATTCAGTATTTAGAATTATCACAGTGCATTTTTATTATCTGTGCAGTAAGAGCTATATAGTGCATTGTATTTTCCATTGGGTCCAGTATCTATTATCTATTAGCTATTGTCAAGAGCTTATATATCAAGCCAGCATAAGGTGGTAACCATGAGATCATTGTTAATATTCATTGTACTTACTTCCAGACGCTTTGCTCGTAAGTATAATATTATTTATATCAACTTATTTTCATTAGTTCTAGTCACATTGTATCATGACAAGCAGGCGCACTGAGCATGTGACAAACCTTCTTAAAGCCATATGGAGTGTTGTATATTCCTAATAAGATCGAAAAGTGTCTGGATTAAGGACAATATTATCATAACGCTACTTATATCACTGTTAAGTTTATGGTTGAAACGAATTATTATTAAGGATGTGGTCGTATATTAACGCTGAGATGTTTGATGTGTTGCAATGTAGCATGTTGCACAGTAGGCATTTTGCTTATCTCTTTTGTGAGCCACTACTTTATTTGAGAATACCGTATTTCCTCGAAATCTCGCCGCACCTTGAAATCCCGCTGCCCTCGAAATCTCGCCGCATGGAAAAGGGTCATCGGATTCAAAGTACGCGGAATGCAGGCGCACGCACGCGATTCGCACTATCGAAACGGACGAGTGTGCTGGTGCGAGGCGGGTGAGTGGACTAGTCGCTGCCCTCGAAATCTCGCCGCCCTCGAAATTTCGCCGCAGGGTGTAGCAACTTGAAATTAAATCTCGCCGTGGCGAGATTTCGAGGAAATACGGTAATTTGGTGTACTTTTAGTAAGTCACTCAGTCAAAAAGAAAGCAACAGCATAATATTATACCAGAGCAACTGAATTATTGTGATAGTAAAGAAAAATAATCCTACCCCAATATCAGGAGTGGTTTCATAATGCAGAAACAAACCATGTGTACCAGCTACACATATACACATGTATGTATATACACGTGCATACACACACTCACTACATACCGTAATTTGCATTAATTTCGTTCGCAAAAATTTTGTGTTAGAAATACTCAGGTGACAATATTTCGTCAACTTCAAGCATACGCCATATATTCGCTGTATAAGTTAGTACAGGTAAACTATTTTTGCATAAAAATTTTCACCGCTTCGCGCAAAACGAAAAATTTTTAGCAATGAAATTTTCGCAAATTACGGTACTACACTTTTGGGTTATTATTATAATATTATGTGCATGTCACCAGTAAAATTTATTAAAAGAATTCTGCTTAATAATTATTGAGTCATGACCCATTGTTCTTTATTGTTTTGTTGCTTCAGGTCCTGATGTTGTGATGGTATTGATGGGTACAAAGCTAGATCTGGTGAAGGAAACACCGGCTGATCGTCAAGTAGCGACCAATGAGGCGAAAGGAATGGCAACATCCAAGCACATGATAGACGCCATAGAGACTTCGTCAAAAGAAGACACCAACATTGCGAAAACTTTTAAGAAGCTAGCCAAGGCATTAAAACAGAAATACGAAGGATTAAAAGCAATGGACGACCACGAAGAGTCTGTGCATTTGGCAACACAATCGGTCAATGAGCAACAGACAGGATGCAAATGCTGACTTTTATTGGTATAGCTCCTTCCTTTGATTAATATTATTTTTTTTTATTATAATCATCATTAATTTTCGGCATCACACAGCTTGTCTTTTTTTTTTTCTTCGTGGTGTGGGCACTCCCACATGTTTATGACTAGCTTTTTTGTAATCAATTTTATTAACCCCTCGATTATTAGCCATTATATAATTATTATTCATGATCATAGTGATACCATGCTACACAAGAGTAGATAATAAATCTATTATCTACTCTTGATGCTACACCATAAAATTATTTTGAGCATACGTGACGACTTCGAGTCATTGACTAAAATTCGACGTCACCAACACTGGACTAAAAATCAGATTTCCAATACTAGGAAATGTGCAGTGTAGGGCAAAATTTCATGTAGACTTTTCTGAAACTGAAGGAAATTTTGCCCTATACTGTACAATTTGCTTTACATTTCCTTTACATTTCTTTCAACGCAGATTGAAGGAAATACAACTTTTTCTAGTGCAAGTTTAAAGGGGGCGGGGCTACTCTATAATTGCGCATGCGTAAAATCAGTACATGCACGTGGCTCTTGAAATTGAAACTTCCCCAGGAGAAAATGGTCAATAAAAAGAACGTAATCCGTGAGGTTTGACATTTGTTTGCCTCAAGATTGCATACAAAACCGAAAACAAGGCTGGCCACTGTCTACAAGCACTGAGTTTGGTACAGAACTACAGCTGTGCTTCTGCAGGGCAATGGCTCGTCAAGATAGCCTACAGCATCATCCCCTGTCTCTAAGAATTGGTGATACGATATTGCTGTACTACAATGCTGAGAAGAGGACTAGTGACACTGAAGGGGCTCAAAAGAGTGGCTATGTCATCGCAAATTTTTCATGGTAGGCACCTAGCTATTTTGCATTAAATTAACTTTTATGTATTTTTGGTGCGATTAATCTATAATCCACGCCATTAGCACCAAGTTGCACTCTCTGAATGTTCACCAGATACTGCTAAACCATATGCACAAACGTAGTGCACAGTGCATTCGGAATCGGAAGCATGAGGCACCGCCTACATGTACAGTGATACTCTGAGCTAAGGAGGCTCCACATGAGCAAAAGGCCAGATAGACTATTGCACGTATCCGTATGAACATGTACGGTACTAACTGCATTGTTGGTCTGTTTTATCTTCTATTTCATTTCAAAGCTCCACATTCATGTAGTGAATGAGAGGGAAACTCTTGAATGAATGCAGTGGTAAGAGCTGACTTTTAATAGCTCTTGCTGTATGGAGCTCTGGAAAAATGATTTTTGAAACTGTAGCACACCCCAGCGGTAGCTAAATCAATCAATCAATAGCTGAATCAACGGTAGCTGGTTTTTAACATTCATGAAATACCCTTTTTACTTTCATTGATAAGGAGCTCCAACAGTTTATAGGGTTGCTGCCAATAGTTGTGTGAATTGTGTTTCCTGAAAGAATACGACCATTGACTAAACAACTATTGGTAGGAACTTAGATCTTTAAACTGTTATATTTAATAGTGGTGAGATCCTACCAAATCAACCAGACAATAGATGAATTATAGTGTACCTGTGGAACCGTCACACTTTGATGTTATCAGACCAATAATTTAAAAATGATGTGCAATTGCCAAATTGAATGTGTTAACATGAATCATGGTTTGTCTCTTGAGAGCTGGAAATATGATAATGTGGATTTTTTATGCGATTTATGCGTTATACAGGATCGTTTCATTTTCCTCAAGCAAACACTGGGAATTGCCTTAGTGATTGTCAATAGGGTCAAAACATTTTTATACGTTATCTAGTATGCTCTTGATAGTATTATCATGAGCATCTAAACAAGCTGCTCTGTCATACCCTGGCAGAGCTTTGCCAGCTGTTAAATTACCCTGCAAAGCTTGAATATACAACTGTAATAATTTGCAACGGAAACTTTTAATAGGTCCAAGTTTCGCAGTTTCTGAATGTTAAACCCTCATATTCCAGATTCCCTATCTGTGCAAGTTGAATCTGGCTTCGAAACTTTTCTTATACTTACATGACTCCAATTCCTAGTTCAGTAGAGACAGAGTTTGCCTTTGCAGTAATCCTATAAAATTTAATAATAGTATGCACATCTACAGTACACATACGTAATTCTTGTTATAATGTACAGTGTTACAGTATACATAACTGTAGCAAAATAATGTCCCAAAGCATATTGTATACAATATAGCTTACATTGTATGTGCAGTAGTATGTATAATGTCTGTACACTGCATTCATCTCACTGTAGTATTACAGTGGAACCCCTCCATTCCGGACATCCTTGGGACAGCTTTTAGTGTCCTGATTATAGGAGGTGTCCTCATTTCAGGGGTAGTTCTGTGCACTCAAAATGTAAATAGCTACTACCACAGGCTTATGATTGCCTAGGTAGAACTTGATCTCAAGGGTATGTTGGTAAATCAACTTAAGCTTGCTGGTTAATTTGCACAATAAATACATGCATTAGCCTATCCATTTATTTGCTGCAGCTCTAGTCACAATTCTATTGTGCTTCATCCTGCTGCCAATTCTGATGATTCTCAGCTTCCAAACATCCACTGTAAGATATTGCAAATTTGATTACTAGTTTTGTACCATGTACTAGTAGTTAATACTGAATAGCCATACCTGCAAATCCATTACACTTGCTAGGCCATGCAAGCCTGCAAGTAACATGCATGCATAAATGTTTGGTTGGCTGTATACACAGCTGAATAATGGGCTGAGCATGCATATGTATACTGGTGAAGAGCAGAAAATTACTTTCATTTCCGTACTTTTCTCATGCACAGCTGCAACATTTCGAGTGCTTGCTGCTAATAAGCACGAAGCTCAAATGCGGTATCACAGTGAGCTGTTCAAGCAAAAACGGTAGAATAATAATATAATATAATTATATATATAATATTATTATACTTTCATTGTAACTTTTATCATAGCAACTAATAGTTTATTGATTCTTTATATCAAATAGAAAAGCAACACTAGCTGCTGAAGCAGGTGGTCCAGGAAAAATCAATCCATCTTCCCCTCAGTTAGCTCAAGCCAAAGTATGTATGTGACACACTTGACATTGTTGGTGTTGAAACAATGATTAAGTTGAAATTGAATGAACGTTGGTCTAAGTAAACTTTTTTAGTTAAAATTATGTAATGATTGTGTGGTTTAATTTCTGCAGAGGGATCTCGAGCTAGAGCTAAAAGAGAACAAAGCCAAGCAAGAGAGGCGTAATGGCAAAGCCATTTACTATGGAGAATCAGTTCAGTTGCAGCACACGATGACCAAGAAATATCTTGCAGTGAGCAGCAGTGACACTTCCATGACTGAAAACACAAAATTGAAGGTGAGATGTCAAAATATTAAAATATTATTAGGAAAGCAGTTGTACTATTGTGTCTTTATGGTTGTAGCTGCATGCATGTCTGCTCTCACCTTATTTGCCACGCAAAAAATCTGAACACGAATGTGCACACTATTGATGTTAATATGGCAAAGAATTTTCACAAAAATTTATTATGACAGCTGCTAGCTACTGTCAATAATTAAGAAATTAAGTTCATATTGACCTATGTATAATTAAGAAATTAAGTTCTTATTGACCTATGTAGCTACTGTTTCTCCATGCAGGTGTACCTTGAGCAAGAGGATGGAAGAGGCTGCATATTCAAAATTTTGCCACGCTATAAAGTCCAGTCCGTGGGAGAAGAAGTCCACTTCAGTGATCAGGTTAAACTAGAGAGTGTTGCTACCGAAGGACAGTTTCTACACTGCAGTAACAAGACGTTTGGAGAAGTACATATCAACATTAATAAGGATTGGTTAGCAACTATATAATTATTATAGCATACGTTCACACAATAATGGTATTTCACTTGGGGTTTTTTTTTCTGGCAGTTACGAAATGAATTTAGCTGCGACTGACTCCCCACTGACTATCATCAAACACTACCAACCATCACCTAGAGCTCTGAGTGGCAGCAACTATCAAACACTGAGGGTAATTAACAGCTAGGGATCATATGCACCCAGTTACAAGCATCATCTCCATGTCACTCCCAATTTGAAAGCATCTTATTTTTTAGCTACATACACAGTCACTGTGGTGACTGTCCCATAGATACTTTAAAAATAATTAGAATCTGTGTACTATGTGCATGCCAATTGAGCATTGATAAATACTGTATCATGCAGTGATCATGGACTGAATGAAGGATGCATAGAATAATAACAATTATGTAGTCGCTTCATTTTTAAATTATAGGGAGGGGGAATTGTAAGATTCTTTCATCGAACACACGAGTGCTACATTGTTGCTGAAGGAAGCTTTGCTGGTAGATTTGCTAGCAGAGAAAAAATCAGTGAACTTGCAAATAGGAATCGTGGTGAGAGAGAACAACTATCTTCATCCATAAGTCAAACTGAGTACAGTGGTGAAGCAGCATATCAAGACACGCCACTTGATGAACCGCCAGTATCTCATCACATGCTAGGGTCACACACTCAGCAAGTAGAAGTTGAGGTCCATGAGAGTAGTGATCAAGGAGATTCAGAGCTCAAATATGCACCCTCTTCTATTCGTAGCCATCAACTTAATAAAGCTGAGAGTGTGACATCATCAAGTCCTGAGAGCTCGCTTAAAGTCAGTGACCAAGTGGCAATCAGTGATCAAGCAGCCACTGTACAAAGCAGTCCTTCTCGTGATACAGATTTGACTGACATTGTGACAAATAATGGTAAGTAAGCAATAATGTTTATTGTGCCTTAATACTAGCTATTGGTATGTCAAAAAAATAATCAAATTGCTATAATAATAGTGCATTTCCGAAAGCGTTACTCAAACCACGGAGTGCTCAAGAATCCTTCAACCTCTGCCAACACTTTCTGGCAGATTGAGAAATGTTCAGATTCACGAAGTGGTGTGTTAAGTTGCTGTATACTAGCTATCTACATAATACTTTGAATTATTATCTTACACATTGGTACTTAATATTAACATTATAGGTGAACCGATGATATGGGACGAAACTTGCCGGATTAAGCATCTTCCAACCAGAATGTATCTTGCCGTTAAAAGAACCAAAGAGTCAGGCCAATCATCAAATTTTGACCAATATCAGGTATAATTTGCTACCACCATGCACATGACGTAAAGTTTAATAATCTGTGAGAAAATCTATTCACACTTGCAGTCAACATTAGTCAGTATGAATTCATCCGATTACAAACAGCTCACAGAATTCAAATTGTTTCCAGTCATCCATCAGGTAAAATCACAGACAGACGAGTTTAATATGTATTTATTAATTTTGCTGATAATCGTAGAAAGGTGGGCAAATCCATTATGATTCCTATGCTCGTATCAAGCATGTGCACACTGATACCTGGCTCCATCTGAACAAGGGTAAGGACAAAGCACTAACGTAAGTGTGTTTTTTTTAACTTAATGTTGTATACACAGATCAGATATATTGTTACAAACAACCTTTGAGTGGCTCAGAGTTCCCTGATTATGAAGAGAGTAGTATTGACAGTGCTAAATTTTTTATGGTTAGCTTCACCAAAAAATATTACTGTATTATTGGATATGACATAAAACTTATGTTAATATTGTATCTACAGCTATTGGCTACACCAGAATTGAATCATGATGATGCCTTTACATTAGAATTGGTAAGCTTTGACATTGTAAGTTTCCCAGATAGTTTATAGTAACATGTGAGTTTAATTATTATTTTAGGTGGATGAAGATTTAGTAGCCAACTTCAACCACGTTGCAGGGATAACCTCTGTAATTACCAACCAACTAAAAGAGGTAATTCAAATATTGTCAATTTGAAGAGACTACCAGTTTCAATGTCTAAAAGCAGCATGTTTGCAACAATGAGTTCACACAAAAGATCATCACGAAAGCAATTGGCTTCTGGTCAGCTTCACCACTCCTTGGTAGTAACAGAGCGAATATGAAAATTCTAAATGCTATTCAGGATGAAGGAACTGTAGGGTTCTGTATGCATGTAAATGGTTTACTGTTCATGTCATCCATTCCATAACTACTATAATATTATTATTCACATGAAGGAAATAAGTGGAGTACACCCGTAATATCATAAGACCATATTAATTTTATTTACTGTGTTTATTCGAATAGAACGCAAGCTAAAAAATAATTTCAAGTTTTGCTGGTAAAGGTTGTCACGTACTCCATTATAAGATACACTATGAAAAATCCTAGAACGCAAACTAATAATTATTAGATCATGCATTTTATTAGCATAAATACGGTATTACATGCACATGTAGCTATTATTTTTTAAGGATTCTTTGTGATTAATTTCCTTGCAGTGCATAAGGGATAGGTCTCCTCCTCATCATATGCCTTCCAAGTGTGGCATGAAGCAAGCCCTTATGGTGCTTTCAGAGCTGGAGACATTTCTCAGCAATTCCAGGGAAAGAAAAAATAGGCAGAAGCTACTTAGAAATCTTAAGGTACTTGTAATTAAACCCAATTCAATACTATTATTATAACTGCGGCTGATTTAGGTTTTAGAGGTGATCATGTGTGTCTTGGAATTGCATCAAGACATGAAAGAATCTGATGACATTGTAATGAGTGACCCAGAAGTGTGCAGAGTTTGCTTTGGTGTAATCATTAAATACCTTGAGGGAAACAGCAGTAAGAATAAAAACTACATCACAGAGCTGGTTCAAGTTGGCTTCCTTTTTACTGAATCAGTGAGCAACGATTCAGAAATATGCCAAAAATAATGTTGTGATTATTTTCGTCAGATATGGCAGACTCCTCTTGGAGAAGGGATTAGTGTTGAAGACGTATTAGTGGCTCTAGCCAAAGACAATCCGTACGTTAACAAAATTAGAGATTATATGAGTGATCTGTAAATTATTATTTTTGGAACACTCCCAGGTAATGATTCTGTCACTTGGTATACTCTAGCCAAATTAAGCCCAGTAATTATTCATCAAATCTGATTCTGATTAACAAGCTTGAGTGATACTGCATTATCTAAGTTAATGTGTACTTATTGATCATAATAACAGTGCTCTCCTGCTTCCTGTCATTGGAGAAGAGAAGGAAGGTGGATTTGTACAGTCAGTTGGGGAGCATCTTGTAGACAAGCTTGTTAGTCTGAGAGGGAATTGCCACTCCCAACGTGCTCAGTTACTGAGGGGATTGAGTGTGCTGTGTGAGTGCCAAGGTGCTCCTATTCAACAAAATCAAAGTGAGCACATGGATGATATGAAATGATAAGCATATGGTTATCTCTGTCTTATTATGCATGTATAGGTAAAATCTTGCAGTACCTTCAGCGTGCTTTTCAACGTGACAAGGACGTAAGAGTCTAGCCTATATCACATAGCTACATTACAGCCAATAGCTATCACTGACACCGTGTACAGGGGCGGCGCTGCCGGTCCGGCTGGTCCGGTTTTGGCCGGACCACTTTTTGGCAGGATAATTTATTCACAGAGCCAGCCCACAGTTGAAAATGAGGGGCGTAGCCACGTTGGATGATTTCGCGCATGCGGGTGCCTGTGCACTGTCGAATGCAGGCACTTGCTTGCGCTAGGCGCGCTATATAGGCAAGTGTGCGCACCACAGCGGTACTATATTGATGACATCATGGTCATGAATATAATTAAGATGGTAAAAATTTCGCGGCACGAATTATCTTCCAAATATCTGGCCTGACCAACTAAAAAATGCTTCCGGCGTCCCTGGTGTACACTGCAGCCATGGAATATCACTATCACCATGTGTGTATATAGTTCACGCTTAGCATAATAAGAATGGAGGCCACCTTCACATTCATGTGTTGATTGCAGCCAAACTCTACAGAGCACCACAGACCCTTCCATTCACATCTGTGTTGATAGCGGCTGAATTGTACTAGAGCACTGTTGATCTTGCCCCATTCATGTTCTTGTACGTATGTAATTCATCAATTCAGGTATTCAGTCATCCGAAGTCATTTCGGAGTCATTGGCTCCAGCCTCAAGTTGCCATTGAAATTGATGATCATGCCGAGATTCAGGCATCTCCACTACACTCCAGCCTGGATGGGAGCAAAGCCATTTCCAAAAGTGGTGACCAGTTAACCAGCGGAGAAAAGATTAAGTTTGTGAATGGACGTGATCGTAACAAAGAACTTGCTCACATGGAATTTCAAAAAGCTCAGCTTCAGTTGTTTATTGCCCTCTGCAAGGCAAGTAGCTACAGAGAAATTGAGTTGGGATAGGTTGATTGGTGGCTCAGCCGCTGGTTGAAATTTGTTGAAACTTGGGATTATCCTTTCGGGAGTAGCTTTATACATTTCCCTATAGCTAGATCCAGAATATGGCTAGGAGAAATTTTTATTATAGATGTAGTTGCATCTCTAGCTGTTAAAATGTAATGTTCAATATTCAGGGTAACAATGACAAAGCGATCAAAGCCCTCCAAGCTGAGCCAGTGAAGACTGATCCTTATAATTCCTTTGGTATCCAAGTGTCATTTCAAGACATAATGGATGGCTTAAATCAGAAAAACACTATAGTGGATGCTGGCATCAAGGCTATCTATGTTGAGCTACTTCAAGGTAAGTTAAAATATTTCAGCTTAGTATAGTTGTAATACTTGAAAATAAGTGGAATTTTGTATTGCTTGCAATAAGATATTATATCTATTATGATCACATGAATTACTGTAACATCGATACTATGCATAGTGCTTTATGTTGACGTTGAAGATAACCGGCCATTTCTGGATCAACTCCCATACTCATTTGTGAGTATAATGAAAAACTTGACCACATGCCCAGTAGCTGCATATTATGGTTCATAATATGGTAAAAGGTCGTCAATATAGTGCGTACACATGTCGGCGCCTCAATCGTAGAGATGGAGTCTGAGTCCATGACTGACTCTCGACCTCGACCCTGACAATTTTCAATCAAAGGAGACGAACTCGACAGCGCCATACAGCTTCTGAACATCGGGTTGGTCGCGGCATGGCACACAGCGTGCGTGCCCCCTATATAGCACAAGGCTAGCTTTATTTATCCACAGGATTATGTCAGCCAAGAGAACGTGTGAAGTTCAGCTGGTGGTACTTGTCAGAGAAAGTAGCACTCAGCTTGTAATGTATTCGCTGCATGGATACATGCGTTAGATACTGTACATATAATACCGATTTTCAAGTCTCAGAAGGCTCCATTGAGGCCCTGAATTTTCTGGCAATTACCTCATAGATTACACCATAGGTTTCAACATACATTACTGTAACATTATGATTACCTCATAACCACAGAAAAGTAAATTGCTACTGGGCATGTAATAATAAACCAGTTACTGTGACAGTCCAATATAATTTTTAAACTTGCCATGACATGTTAAGGTTCTCAAGGACATGAAAAAGGAACCATTCGAATCTACAACTGGGGAAGAGGGAAAGGATGTCGCCCTGACCAAAGAGACAAATATCAATTTTCCAGACATGAAAGAATGGATTAGTGAATTCTTTAAAACTGAGCTCTTGGTTAGCCGAGATATTTCAAGCAATCCCTATATACAAATGCGTACTATTATTATTATTGTATTCAGCCTCTAGTTGCTGATCAACAAGACAAGAATCTCTTGATAGCCCAAGTGTTTCGTTTGCTGGCCTTGCTAGTTAGCTTTGGATACTATGATGATGATAATGATGTAGAAGAATTGCTTCCAAAAATTACTAAATGCCTTGATGGCACAAAAGATCACTTAACTGGAAGTAAACTGAAGTCAGAAAAGAGTATGTCTATGCTATAGTGTTATTCATGTAATACGTATGCCACACTATAATTTTCCCCAGGAATCTCGAAGTATCTTCAACGTTTCAGTAGGCGTCAAACAGACGAAGACCGCAGGATAAAGGATCTAGATGAGAGCAAGTTCAGAATGAAGGACAGATTCATGAATAAGCCAAAGTTTCAAGCCTTATTTTTCGTCAAGAAATAGTAATCAATTATTATTGCCATAAAATTGATGACTTATCTAACTTAATTTTGTATTGTAGTGCAATGGAAGTATTGGATCTTCTATTTAATTTTCGCTTCTATAAAAGACTCCATGTATGTGAGCTAATGATATTGTGAATAATTACAGCTATTAAATTTAGCATCTGATTTCAGTCATTCTCTTTTGCACATGTATACACATAGCGCTTTGTCTGGGATTTCAAGCTTCATTCATCTAGCTTAAGCTCAGCTGACACTAAAGATGTGAAATGTTTGAAACAGGATCCTATGGCATCAAAGAAGATTTTGGAAATAGTCACTGAAGCTAACAGTGATTGTGCTGAGTAAGATGTGTTAGGTACTTGACTACTCAGTGATAGTAACCATTGCACATTTTTATAAATTAGGTTAGTTGAAACTGCCCGCAACAGAATTCAAGAAATCTTTAAGCAGGCAGATGGATGTTTGGAAAATTTAATAAAACAGGATGAATTAGCTCTTATTTTATTTGACCTTGCAATGTACGAGAATGATGATCTAGTTCAGGGCTCTTTCCAACTGCTTGACAAGATCTTCTCTTCAGAACTACAGCTCTTCCAAAGGGCTGTACAGGCACAGTTGCTCTTAACTGTGGAATCAGGAAGCCTGTATGAATATATATCTGAGCGTTTGTACAAACTCAGGCAATATTTGAGTCCTAAAATTTGTCAGTCGACACCAGAACAACCAATGGAATCCATGACAGGGGGAAGAAAGGACCCTGAGTCACTTTTGAAGGAACTCACTGAAAAGTGTTGGCTGGTAGGTGAAGCAATTGGATTTGAACCCCATCAACAAAACCAAAAGATCATCTACAACTTTGGTGAGTGAGTGCTTGAGAGAAAAAGCATCAGAGAGGGAGGGAGAGGGAAGAAGGGAGGGAAGAAGAGAAAGACAGAGAGAGAGGAGACAAGGAAATAGAGGGTGGGAGAGAGACGAGGGGAGGAGCTCTACAGCTACATACAGTTGTTGATGATACTATAATATTATTATTATTATATCACATTAGGTATACTGTCTGATGTATTGACATTCATGCAAGCTGAAATCCCATCATCCAAGAACCATGAAAAACTTAAAGAATGTTTTCATTTTCTCCAAGCATTAGCATGCCAAAATGCTCCAGTCCAAAAACGGTAAGGACAAAATAAGCCTTAGCGTATCTTCTATGTGGTATTCACATCTGTAGGTTGCTGCACTACACGAGCCTGTTTATGAAAGCATCTAGGTTCATAGGATCTCCAGTTGGGGCTCTCTTGAGGGAGATATTTTCAGGAGGTCCTACCATCACCCTAAAAATCAAGGAAGAGCAGATCATTCAAATGATGCAATTTTTGTTTTCTCAAGATGAAAGTAGCGGACTTGGTGGGAAATTATCAATGATTCTGGCTCTACAAGAATTAATAAAGGTACTATAGCACATGCATGTCTGTGAGGGAAGCTAGGTGCACTTAACATTAATTTTAGTAATAAATATTGTTGTATTACATGTAGGTCCAAGAGCTTGATCTTCCATTGAGATTTAACCAAGCTATCGTAATGAAACACTTTAGTCGTATGAGAGAGGACAGACGCTACTTCTGTCGAGAATTGCTTGCTGAAGGAAAGAAAGATGAGCGACTTGAATTATTGACATCTGTATGTTTTTTGCTTTGCTTCCAATACCTAGTATTATATTTATCCAATGAGCAGGTGCCAGATGAAAGTACAAGACTTCAGCTACTGCTAATGATGACTGATCTACTTGCTTCGTGTGCTGAAGGGGAAAATTCTGGCACTGAGTCTGTCTGCCGTACTGTGTATTCACTAGAGGAACTGCTTGAAATTCTTAGTCATGATGGTATCCCTTTGTACCGTAAGCGTCCATTTACTAGATTTCTAGTTTGGGTTTATATGAACCCTGCCGGAAGGGAGAAGACCACTGAAAATGCAAGGAACATAACTCAAAATGAGTGAGTACACTTAATTGTATGTGCATGTGTTGATACAAAGAAAGATGTATGACTGAAGGTAGACTATAATATAATATTATAATAAACGTACAATAAGTTATGTGCAAGTAGTGCTAGAGGGCATGAGGCACCAAGTATACAGAAATTCACTGCCCTGTAAGTATATACATGTCAAATAAATTCTGATAGAAAACTTTGGAAGCAGTTATGGGAGTATCTGAGGAATGTTGCTGTTCTTATGGATGCTGCTGCCCAGTGCATGTTGGATATGCCTAGTGATGATAACAAACAGTACTTGACTACTAAGAGTTTCCTAAGATCTGCTCAGTGGAAGTTTGCTCACAAATCCGAGAATCCTAAAGATTTGGATAATGTCCCTAAGGTTGTGGTAAGAGATGCTCAATATCAAGCTCATCTTCCAGGTATTATCATCGATGCTTCGTCACTGGGATATTAAATTTTACTAATACCTAGATATTCTTCTTTATTTTGGAGAAGCACTTTTGCAATTTGTCGTGGCATTTTACACCAATGTCTATGAATCCCATTGCAAAGCATCTGAAGAGGAATCCATTTCGAAGAAATTATTCATAGCACTCTTGGTTAGTATTCTTCAAGCTATGGCTATTACCGTAGACTCGGATTATTCATAAGCGCATATATATATTTTTAATAAGCGCATGCTGCCTTCCTACCACTAGCATTGGCTAATAAGCGCATACTCAACAAATGTAGCCTTGCTGTTCACTGTAGCTTTCTGATCAGGTTACCGTCCCTTTTGATGGCTCTGCTACTCTACCAGTGCAGTATACTTCGATCCCTCGCGCGGATCACGACCGCCCGTGAGGGGGTGTGGCTAAACTACTCTCGTTAATAAGCGCACATTTTTTTTATTAAGCGCATATTTCCTTACCACCAAGAGTAATAAGCGCATGCGCTTAATAACCCGAGTCTACGGTAATTACCCCGCGCGCATGCGCAAGGGGTAAAGTAATCGGTTTTGTCTGTCGTCGTCTGTCGTCGTCAACACAAAAATCGCCAGATCTGGAGATCTAGGCATCTGAGCGACTCGTAAGTGCAGCATATCCGTCGATATCGTCGAAAAACTGGCTTCATTATGCTTCGAATCGTTTGGCAAGGTCCATGAGCGTCGCAAATACTGCATTTTGTTGGCCACGCCTATCAACACTACCCACCATGTGCTTTCTGCTCATGCGCACAACCTGGCACAATACATAGGTAAAGGTCGGCAACAGACTGCACGACTTCTCATGTTGACGCTGCAGCGCGCGGGGTATGTGCTCTATAGAGCTCTAGTTCATGAAGAATTAAGTATTGCTCATTTCTTCATTGATACAGAAAATGTGTAAGCCACTATCAGGAAGTCGAGTCTATTTTGGTATGGAGGTGCAGGTCAAGCTCTATCGACGTGCTGTGCATGTCCTCAAGAAAGCCCTACAAGTTGCTACAAGGCCTTGTGGTGGACAACACCTTTATGTGAGTTAAAGTTAGGCACCAACACTGGTATAAAAATTAATGACCATCTAACGAATGCGCTAATGTTAATTGGTCAGATTCACAATCTTGTTATGATTTCTAGGACTTCAATTCAGAAATTCAGGGAAGTGTTAGCAAAATGCTTGTCACGGATGCCAGAAAAAGATATGATGAACTCTATGGAGAGGAAGTGGAGCTGAATAAGAAGTTTAACGAATTTGTTTGGAACTATCAGCTTGCCTACCAAGGTCCCAACACCCTGAAAGGACAGATAGACGCTAATGTGAAGGATGCCAACAAAACTGGTAAGAATGTGATCAGCCGACTTATAAATTATAAGTTTATTGGAGTGGTGCTTTGTGTCATAGAATACAGTGACTTTCTTGACAAAGAGATGAGAAGACCAGGATGTGAGTGCTTACCATTGGGAAAAAGATTCCAGGATCATGTGAAATACTTTACTAAGCCTAAGTATGTCTTGTCCAGCACGTTAATGATAATCATATTTTCATATGATTATAATATTGTAGATACTCGATGACGATGTCTCCACTCAAAGCTGAGATAGGTACAGCTGTCACTGTGAATCCAGTTACAAAAAGACTTATTAAGCAATTGGAGTATGTTATACTCATAATTATAGCATACACTATTGAATGTTAATTTCATAGAATATCTTTGAGTCGACTTGGTCAAGAAAGGAGCGAGGCCAAGAGGGAAAGACAGGTTCAAGTGGACATTAAGAGCTTGCAGATTCTCCGAGCCATCATCCACAATCAGATCGTGCAGATTGATCCAGAGTTGAAAGAGCGAGATCCAGACACATATGGAAGGTAAGTTAACTTAAGTCTTGTCAAGTGGCCCACACTCTACATGTATAGATTTCCATCTACACTTCAGGCAGTGTAAGGCAAGGGTTTATCCAGTGCAGAACATAATGATCAAAGATTATGGCAATGCTATTTCACGGGTACTATTTGTTTAGATGGATAGATAATATTATTATAATTGACGCCTGTACATGTACAGTTAATGCCATTGCTTTCACATCCAAATGAAGAAATAGTGTATAAAGTGTTAGCATTGTTGAAAGCACTATTGGAATGTGGAAATAAGACAGTTCGGGATCATGGGTTGGCTAGCCTCATCAGTGCAAAGGAACACACTCTCTTTCCAACACTTCAGAGAATGTTAAAACAATCAGCTGTGGCCTATGGAGAAAGGTATGTAGCTATCTTGGTATGCATAATACTACTTGCAATGGCTTTAAATCGTATACTTCTTTAGTCAATTTTTGATAGCGAGAATGAAGGATCAGATTATTACTGACAGACATCTTGTAAGACCCTGTACATATATTTATTATTGCTATAATGTGATATGCCTAAATTATGTTATTAGGGCTTGTCATGGGAATTACCAGCAGACAAAGAATTCTTAAAAGCAAAAAGGGTATAGTAACCATTTAAAATCACTATGCTATACCGTAGTGTCCCAGGCAAGCGCCCACTCCTGGGCCTATACAAATGTATGGAAGTTATCCCAGTAAGCACCCATACAGGCCAAAATAGGAAGTTATGTTTAAGCAGCTACATGTGTATGGGTGCTTACCCAGGACACTATGGTAATAATATTATTACATTCATCCTAACCCACAGGGAGTTGAATCTCTGGAAGAAGTAGGCGTCAAAAGTACACACGAGCAAGTGGAGCTCGTTGAATTTCGACAAAGAGCTGTAGGAGCTCAAAGTAGTTCGCTGAGAGAAGTTGTTGCTGACACAAATGGAGATGCCACAGAGTATACTACAAGGCCAGAGCAGAGCAGTGTCCAACAGCGAAGCAATTGGTCATTAACACTTCATTTTCCTTTTCACATAAGGTCAAGATCCCAAGGGAGTTTCATGGAAACAAAGCAGGAAGGAAAGAGGGTGCAGTTTTTGGCCGTCTATGATGTAAGTGGATTGTCCATTGATTGATTTAATCAGCATGAATATCAGCATGAATAATATTTAAGCTCTTCATGTCTTATGTAATACAGCGCAGTGATGTTGCCGAAGAGATAGGGCCCCATGCTGCTAGTATAGTTCAATTTCAGAACTTGAAGCACATTGAGTTGGCTATGGAGGTTCTGGGCCTCATGTGTGATGGACAATATCGTGAAATGCAAAACTACCTCCATGAACAGAAGGAGAGCATCGCCAGTGTCAATATGGTTGGAGAGGTTGCCACTTTCCTTCAAAAGATCTTTCAGAGCCGAAACATCACTCCTGAGACGATTGAGGCTCTACACCAAATTCTACAGACGCTAATTGAAATGTGTGTAGGGAACTATGCCAACCAGGAAGTGATCTTCAACAAGCAAATCATGACCATTATTAACCATGTACTGCAATTGGATATTACCAACATTACGGTGCACTCAGATGAACATTTATCTGGAGTGATGGATCGCTCTGATTCTGCCAGTAAAAAACGGGCTCTGGAGCTGAGAAAGAAAGCGCTAGATCTGAAAGGATCAGCTGTTGAATTGCTTGAGGTAATATTGGAAGAAACAAGTTCTAAAACCAAAAGTCTTGCTCTTCAAGTAGCGGGAGGATTAGATATCAGTGCTGTTCAAGGCTGTCTAATTGACTTCGATCACCTCGCCTATCAAGATGACGAATTGAAGAAGGAAGAATATGATGATAATGCTGAAAGGGCACTGTACAGGTCCTATCACATACTCAAGCGACTAGAAGATTTTGGAGTGGATTCCAAAAATCTTAGTAAGATCAATAATGATACTTTCCCTGCACAAGAATTAGTATACTTGCATGCAGGACCACATAATGATGATGATGATGATCCCGTTTCGAAAATTTGGGGAAAATGTGAGGAGGAATCAAACTCTGTTGAAGTCGTGTATAAGAATGCTATAAATGAAGAAGAGATACTGACAAAAGTTCACTTTCAGTTCAGCTCAAAGGTACATAAAATTTAATGCAATAAAAATGTAGAATTATCATTTTATCACTTCAGAGAAAGTTTAAAGAAGTGGTGACTAGCAGGGTGAAATGGAATATTGACCGTTCTTCTCAAGATGATAAGCTCAGAGATTTTCTTCACTGGATGAAAGCACTCAAGAAGAATGCAATTCACCAAGTAAAGTAGTAAAATTTAATGATTAAAATGGTTTTAATTATCGACTTCAGGAAAGCCTACAGAAGTACAAACTGCTGAAGATATTACTCAAAGGAGGGTAAGTATAAGACGACCTATCTCACTGTATTATAATATTATCAAACGACTTTGATTGGCTGTAGGCGTTATCGATACCTCTTTCTCCTTCTGTTGACTCTACTTTTAAATGTATTTGCAATGGTTGGACTATCTATTCCGACTGTTTCAAGTATCCAGTGAGTTTCATGATTCATCATTATCAAGTAGAATCTACCAAGAGTATAGATTATCGAAATACATAATATGTACAAAGGCCACAACAGCGTTTGGGTACCAGTATACGTAAGATTACATAGACAGAATGTTAATCTGTCATATAACTGACGATGTACTTAATTTAACATGACTGTTATAATTCGTTTGTGCTAGCCAGCGTTTATGACACCATCCTATCAGAACTTGTTTACAATAATTTCAGCACTCCTACCTCATCTATACTCCTGATTCTTCTACAATAAGCTTTAATTCATATATCTAGGAGGAATTATTCACTCCGCAAACTTACCCGCATTATGGTAGCATGTATGCTCACTAACTTAAATAGTTGTGAACTGGCTATTCATATTATTGTTAATTTTATGTAGGAACATGACCAGGTCCTCTGATTTTATTGGGATAATTGATCTGGATACGGATGTATTCATCTGGTACTATATCACCCTTTACGTACTTGGCTCCGTGCACCTCCTTGTTTCTGCCTGGATGGTGACTGAATACTTCATGTTGAACTGGAATAACTTTGTACTCCCATCTTTTATCAGCAAGATTGTCACAAAAATCAAAAGAAAGTTTGCACTTAAGTAAGTACAACTAACCACAAAAATTTTAATGGTGCCATCATAATAATAATATAATTTTATAGGGAATCCCAAAAGTCAAAATCGGCCAAGTCATACTCCGACATCAACCTATTTGGCCTACGTACAATTTACATTGTCATATTCCTCTGCTGCTCTGTTCTCTCACTCTTCTCCTATGGCCTGCTCTACTCTGTCTGCCTCCTATACATCGTGGTCAACAATGACATCTTACAGAGAGCTCTACAGTCCGTGACAAAAAATGGTACCACTGAGTTAATTAATACTAGTTGCTGACCAGGGTTTTTTCTAGAAACCTTCCCTTGCAAAGTGGGGGAAGATCAATCGAAAGGCATGCTCTAGACCTCACTAATAATTATCAGCATGGGATTATTTTGAAAAATCATAGATGTTGGCCACTTCTCATGTAGTTATGTGCAGCATACAAACTTCAAAGGGTGCAAGACAACCATAATTATGGGGGGGGGGGGGGGGGGGGGTTCCCCCTCTAGGCCCTATGTAGAAAAAAGCCTGTTGACATTATACAGCATTTAGAGCAAGTGGGTCTAGTCCGCCAGTTTCATATGTTGAACTTTTCTTGTGTGTTAGCCTTATATGACTCATCTGGCTATTATCATTAATTATTTTTACAGGAAAATCTCTACTATCGATAGCAGTTCTTATGCTAGTGATTCTCCTTATCTATTCCATCATCTCATTTGTTTTTCTGCATGAGTCAGTCCACAATAAAGGATCCAGTATGTTTTGTGAGAGCCTCGGTCAGTGCTTTATCACCGTTCTTCGTGTTGGACTCATTGATAACCTTGGACTGGTAAGCACCTAAAAGAACCATTGCTGTAAACACCATAATATTTCCTTTTATGCATCTGAAGTTCATATTGCCTGTACACATGACATATTATAGCAATACTTACTGTTTGGAATAAGAATTTTGTCCTTTTTATAGGCAATTCAATTGAATCCAAACAACTATGAAACAGCTGGTGTTAGGGTGATCTTTGATGTATCTTTTTTCATCATCGTGACAACTATTGCGCTGAGCATAGTATTTGGCATCATAGTGGATACCTTTTCTGAACTGAGAGATGAAAAGGTGCATGGATGGATTGCCAGTTACCTATACTAACTGTAATCATATAGTTCTTACAATCCTTTCTTTGTCATTAGTTCAATGCTGAGAATGATATGAAGTCCGTTTGCTTCATCTGTGGGATTGAAAGCCACGAATTTGATAATACATCGGATTCTGAAACAGATAGGGTAAGTAATCATGTAGTTAGTATAATATTATACTCCAATGATTATTAATATTGGCCTTTGCATGGTTCGATCATAATATCATTGATGTCATAATTATTATTATTTCATGCACCAGGGTTTTAAGAGGCATGTGAAGAGTGAGCACAACATGTGGATGTACATGTACTACTCCATTTACCTTGATCAGATTGACACAAGCAACCACAATGCCATTGAGAAGTATATCTATGACAAGGTGAGCACGTATGGTTAGCTACAGTAACCGTCACTTGGGGCTAAAATCCTGGTGGGGTGGAGAGGGGACTGGAGGGGGAGGACTTATACTATTCTGGTATTCTTCTTTTCTCTGACATAAACACCACTACTGTAACAGTAGATTCAATTTAATTTTATTAGCTACTTGCATGGTTATAGCTATACATAAATGACTTAACAAATCCTGTGCTCTGTGTTATAGATGAATGACTCTCACATTGACTACTTTCCTATCAAGAGAGCCATATCACTGAAAGATAAAAGGGATGAAGAGAAGATGAAGGTGGATGAGCTGAAGATGCTTGTAAAATCCATTAATGACCGCCTTACACCTCTTGAGGAGCTTGTGAAAAGAGATAACACTGCTGCTACATCAAATTAAGTAATATTATTATGATTCTTGACATTGTGTGATACGTAGTTAAGTCTATTGTAGCTGATTGATTTAATTAGCTAATTGACACTGTGTGATAGTTGACTCAGAGATTAATTTTTAGTACTTGCATGATTGTGTAGTTAGATTATGAAAATTTTAATGTACCACAGTGTCCTGGGTACAATACTGTAGATTGGGAAATTTTCGTCATTAATTAGACTCACAAAATTTAACAAGTGAAATATTTTACCGGTGAAAATGTCCAGATCTATGGTAATAATAATAATTATTATTATAAGTGCCCATGCATAATTATTATATTATTATGGGTGCGCAATTTGGCCCACACAAGAGTCACTACGTATGCATGGGTGCGCATGCTTGCGAGACTAGCTACTAAATTAACAGCAATAATAATTATTATTATAGGTGACATGTATGCACATACAGCTATTCTTTTGAATTTTCCCTATTAAGTATACAGTGTTATTATAATATTATTATTATTGTCAATGGTATTATTTAATTAGTATATTGTTTCTAAACATAATCATAATACAATACACACGTACAATGCATGCCAGCTAGTACAATGACATTGTGCATGAGCTATAATAATGTTTTGTCTCAATTGGAATCTCCCAATCCTGTGCTTGTTTAATTTCTTTTCCTTGGCTGCTTTAGCGTGATGAATAATAAATAATGCATGAGATTATGAGTAAAGCCAGAAATTAAGGTAAAAAATTTAACGGCCACTATTAAAAAAAATTAATAATGAGGAATGATCATAAATAATATAATTTAATAATTATAATAATAATAATAAGAATGTTACATACTAAAGGCACCGCTTAGTTGCTTACTGTTACATTAGCAACATTCATAACAGTAGTCGGAGTACCAGTGTCAACATTTCCTCCAATTATGAATATTGTGTTGTCATGAGCAACAGCAAAACACGAGTATCGGGCCGAAGGTATGTGATCGATAGCCAACCAGGTACGAGTCCCTTGATTGTACATATGAATATCTGTGGCTGGTATTCCGTTCGAATCTTTGACACCAATAGCTAGTACGCAGTCATGAACGGACACACAAGTGGCTCGTGTAACTGGAATATCAGTACATCGCTCCCACACATTCCCCGTTCTAGCACCTGATCTTCCAAGAGTGACAAAATTCGTAACAATTGATTTTAGAGACCTAGATTCGCACGATTTGAGAAGATTATCGATCGTACATGTGAAGACAGTAAATAAATCATCACGTTTCTCGCCAACTCCTCCCATTAGGTACACCCTATCGTCACAAAGAGTACCCGATGCACCCCACATTCTCAGAGGTAAGTCAGCCGCTGTCATCCACTGAGATTTCTCGATATCCATGATTTCCACCATTGTGAGAATAGCCCCTCCTACTCCTCCAGCCACGATGAGGTGTGCTCCAGTGTTCAATGCTACAGTGAATGCACGGTTTGTCGGCATACTAGGAAGCTTGTCGGTCCAATTAGCACTGCCACTCTCTATATCTAGACTCAATAACTTGTTCGTGTAACAAGATGCATATCCAGCAGTTATTGCATCTTCGTCATAGTATCGAAACAATGAATCTAGACGCTTGCCGCCAATGGTTGTCAGGTTGTTATCGATGAAAGTTAAAGAAGATCCTAAATATCGACTGGAATATCTACGACTCCATTGATCTTTGGCCATGGTGGGATCATAAGCATAAATGTTCATCGAAGTAGCTGGCGAAAGATATATGATCCCTTTATTAGTAATGGCATTACAGTATCGACTCAGCTCACCTTCAGCATGAAATTCATCACACCACATAAACTGTAGTTTCATAAGACCGTGAATTGTTTGACTAATGCTGTAGGCCGGAGGACGATCATCAGGGTTGTTGCTAAGACACCGTTTGGCAATCGGTAAAAGGGGATTGGTGGGATTAATCATATCAATATGATCTTGCCGGCGTTCTATTTCGGATAATATGCGAAGCTCTGGACCATCATTTGATACCAATCCTTTTGGCTTCGGATATAATCTCGTCAATATTTGAATCATTAGGACTCCAATTGAAAAACAATCTAACTTCTCCATATAGATGGGTGTAGTAGCAAGTGCTTCTGGAGGCATATACTTTTGTGTTCCGGGGCACGTGCTCTGTCGATCAGGGATCAAATCATAGCATGCTTTAGCCACTCCAAAATCACCTACTTTTGCTACACGAATAGTTTTATCGCCATGGTCACTCAGTATCAAAAGAACATTATTGCCCGAGAGGTCCCTATGAATAATACCATGGGAATGCAGGAACTCTACTGCTTGTACAATATCACGGCATACTTGGAGTTGTGTACGTAAAGGAATCGTTTCCACCAACTTATCCTCCAGATAGTGGGTCAAATTGCAATCCATCAGTTCCATAAGTAAGATTGGCATTTGTGATACAGCGGGATCTGTATGCACACCAAGACACTGGACAATATTATTTGACCCGGCTTCGTGACTTAATTTGAGTACAAGCTGAATTTCTTGACGAAACTGTTCACTGGGTCTGGATGTATAGACATTGCACAGTTGGTCATGTAAAACTTTCGCTGCACAAACTGTATCGTCACACTGTGCTTTGTATACGACTCCATAGGCTCCTGAACCAAACTTGAAGTCTTTGAAAATGGTGACCTCATCGTATTTGAATTCGCTGGCGAGCTGGGACTTGTCATCCCTTCCTTGTGCGCCTTGATCCATCAGGCCCGCGAATCCCGATGGTAGAGTACTGATCATGAGAACTGAGTTCGTGCTGCAGCTCAGTGGAACAACAAGCTAAAATCATGTGGGTTCGTGGTGACTCGAGGGTTGTGCCTGGGTACCAGATTCGATCGAGAATATACACGTACGTAGATGCATCATGTCATGTGACTGTCAGCGCAGCCTGCTCGCCCTGATGAGCCCCACCTTACTTTTGTGCACGCAATGCAGAGGAGGTGGGACAGGCTTGACCTTTGGCTAATAGTTCACTAATTAAATCGCTGGTATAGACTTTCGTGAAGGTTTTAGAGGATATCGTCGAACTCAGCGCTATTGATTTAGTGGGGGAGCCCCTCTTAGTTAGCACTGTAGAGCAATTTTTAGATCTTTGGAATGTCAATTAGCCGCTTTGATTAACATTCCAAAGATCTAAAAATTGTTATCAATGATCACAGCTAACCACAGAAATGGTACTGCCGGCTTCCAATGCCCAGTAAGCTATAAAAAAAATCGAACTTAGGACCAGTTATTACTATAACTATAGCCATAATATTATGGTGCTGCAGTTACGTAGCTATACAAAGCAAGGTTAATATTTTCCCCATGCAAGGCAGTTGTAGTCGATAATTCAGGGTGCATTTAAGTATGCCATTCAAATAGCCTCATACCCAGGCTCTTTTCCCCTCCCCCGCATTTAGAGCCTGGGTACGAGGCTAGCCATTCATAATAATAAAAAAGTAATAGCAACAACAATCATAATTGATGTAATTAACCATTGACATTACTAGGAAGTTCAGAGCTTATGGGAACAGTTTTGCCTAACCCAGCTCGACTCCAGCCAGACATATTGAGTTGGCCTCCTGAATTTGAATCCAACTTGTATAAACAAATTCCTGTAGTAGAAAATGAAGCACTAGCTATCTTGAAGTTGTCTATGACTATCCTGAAATCAGAATATTGTGATTAATTTTGAAAGTACAGTGTGGTGTACTCAATGGTGTAATCAATGGTGAAGGAGGCAGTGTCTAGGATGACGTATACATGGCCACAATAGTTTGGTTTTAAATTACATGACTGTGGTAATTGTGTAACTGATTACTTCCTGTATGACACACGTGAGTCTGCCAACCAGTGTGACTTGGGGATCGAGATTGAGTGTGGCATTACGTGTGCAATAATAATATCATACCGAAAAAGAGGGACAAGCAGAGTAAGCCTTCAAAGACGATTTCCAGTATGAGATAGCCAAAATTTTCCATGAGAGCTCCAGCAACTAGAATGACACTTGCAATCCCCAAATTCTGTACTGCCTGCATTCTGAAAAGATTGCCACGTTTTTCATCATGCTTTCAGCTATTATTAATAATAGCTGCATATGTCATGCCAAATTAAACTCCTTACATTCCATAAGCCGTTCCTAACTGAAAATCAGGAATGACAAACACCACTAGCGGCCAGAGGACACAACCAACAACTGAGTATGAAATTCCCATGAGGGTCATAGCCAAATAAGGAATGAACGTAGCCCTTCGGAAGGAAAGAGAAGATTCCATGACCAACCAGGCCAATGATGATACCACCATTCACTGCATGTATTAATATTTTAAGCCACAATGTCATGTAATAATAATTACATTTTCTAACATCAAATCTGCAAGCACAAGATGATCGAAAAATATGATTATTATGCTTATGGTGGTGCATGATTAAACGCCCCCTTCAGTGAAGTGCTAACTGTATTACTCACACCAGACAAGATTGAATCCAATTTTGTCTACAAGGAATCCAATGAATGGAGAAATTACAGCAGGGACTAGGTATATGAAGCTGTTGACGATATTAGCCGCTGAATAGGTCAATCCATACTTATCAATAAGAAATTTCCTGTGTGAAAACATTAATAATAGCATGAAAACCTTGATCAAATCCCCAGTAGGTCTAATGGTTCATATGCTATATGTATTAGCAATAGTATTATTATAGAGAGAGAGAGGGTGAGTATCGTATTTCACCATGGTACCCTTTTACAAGGGGGTCAGGACCTTTGTAATGATATTCACGTGCAAAGTGTTTTCACAGGTTGTCCAAAAACATAAAGATAATCAACGTGTATCATGTGTCCCACCCAGTATACTAATCCCATATATAGAAGGGGAGGGAGGGTGTGTATGAGCCATATTTTCTAGCTCCCTTATATTATGCTATATACTTGTAGGGAGAATATATTATTATGTCCCTCCCCCTGGCAGTGATTCCAATCAACCAACCAGAATCATTGTTTCACTTTGCATAAAATCAGTATCCTACAACACCACTGTGCATACAGTGCTACTTTATTACTGATGCACACAGTGCCGTCATGATCATACATACCACTGGTACTGCATTGTTACATAGATTTAGTGATCTAAAGTATGTGATCATGAATATCATTAGAATATAGTTGTAACAAATACAGCAATCTGATTGGTCAGTTGGAGGTCCATTATTTCACTTAGAGACCTCTCAGTTCACTTATAGACCTCTTGGAGAGGCAGGTCTATTATTGGGCTGCCAAGGGCAAAGAAAGATGCACAGTGCAACAGTAGCCAGTCCCCAGGCTAAATGTCATGGTTACAGTTGCTATATTATTCTAAATCAGTTAGAGACCTCGTCCAATGGTCTCTACGCTTTTAAGAGACCCTCAGGCCCTTAGTAGCACCCTCGCTTTCGCTCGGGATGCTACAGCCCAGGGCCTTTGGGTCTCTTAAAAGGCGTAGAGACCTTGGACTCAGTCTCTAACTATTATTTATAAAGGTTATGAACCCTGTAAAAGCCCACACATATACCCTTGGTATTAGGAATGAGAATATGGCAGTATGATAATTACACATGCTAGCCATGCCACTAGATAAAAACATACGTTGCAATTCCGACAAAGGGGATGATAGTCACATAGAAGGTGACGCAAATGATGACCACAAGCCAAAACATTCCAGAAAACCCTTTTATGTCTTTAATATGGATCTTCTCCCCAGCTTCACTTCTCTGCTTCCTCTCTCGAATTATCTCCGCTCTTTTGTCAAAGAGTCCAAGGATAATAGCACAGATGAGAGACAAGATGCAGAGTCCCAAACCTACAATGACGGCAAATTACCACACATAATGGTCTGGTTAAAGTATTTGTCAATAAAAGCTTGTGGAACTTACCAACAAAGAACACTTTACCAAGCTGTTCTGGTTGAGTACCTTCAAATGCATCGTACATAATCTGGTTTGTATTCAAAGATAATGCACTCGCCTAAACAGAAAGAGGGCACATGATATTAACAACAATGTTATATGAGGGTACTATAGTATCACAATCAACTTGAATCAATATGCATACAATGCTAGCATAATATTATTATACACAAAATTCCATGTACATACATGAGCTAAACTACAATTGTACATGTTATAGTTACTATAGACATGTACATAGTAAGTCATACCATTCTTGAGGATGATAGCAGAAATCCAAACACCATACATAACTCAGTTGGCTTGAACCACATAATGGCAAAGACTAGTTGGGCTACTACTAAGCTGTCAGCAATCAAGCTGAAAGCGACAAGTAAATTCAATAACGAGATGCTAATGTATGGACAGGTTTAATGTACGAATTAACGACAAGAGTTACTGTATATAACGAATGAGCATAATAAAATTTAATGCTTATGTTTTATACACAAGCAGGGTAACATACATGTATACCACAATTCGCATTAATTTCGTTCGCAAATTTATGTAACAATATTTTCGTCAACTTCAAGCGTGCGTCATATATTTACTATGTAAATTAGTACAGGTAAACTAGAAAATTTTCGTCACTTTGCACAAAACAAATTTTCACAAATTACATGCAGTATTACGCATAATTATTCTCATGATGGAGCCATGCAGGCCTAGAGAGGTGAATGACTAACCCTGTATACTTGCCCAGGCTACTGTCATTTAAATTTTACACTACTAGCTAGCCTACTAACACTCACCCATAGACAACTCTTCCTGTAAACACAACTTGAAAATGGTTGAACATCCCACCAAACGCAACAATCAGCTGTCCAATGCAAAGTATGAGACTCAAGATGACGGTGAAAATTCTGAGACCATGCGTTCTGTCAAGAAGGAAGCCTATGACTATGGGAATGAAGATGTTTGGCCAAGAGTAGACGGAGTTGAGAATACTGAACGAAGTATTGCTAATCTTCATAATCTACAATGTAGAGACTCAATTGAATACCATAATAATAGTCTTGCAAAGAGATTTCATAAGCTTATTAGACAGTGTCAGGTCCCTATAATAGTTCCTATGCTAGCTATAAAATATAAAGCTATAGCAGTCTTTAACTCACTTTGATGATTGTTCTTTGCAATGCAATTAGGGAGTCATAACTGTAGTAAAATCCAACAGTTAACATATACACACAAGGAAGAGTATTATGCATCGATGACAACATCTTTGTGGGTCCCGCACTAGGTAATGGAATCTCTTCGCCATCAATGCTGATGCTTCAAATATTCCAGACTTCGATTTCTCTATATACATGATCATAAAAGTACCTGATCAGTAGCAATTTAATTGTTTGCAGTATCAATGTGGAAATGGTATATACCTGTCTCTTTGGAGACAACTACCATTGACTATATATTTTTATTGTCGTTTTTATCTGAGTGCCGATAAAGTGTATATGTATACATAGAAAGTGTAGGTATAGTATAACATTATGTGTGTCATTCTACTGATAACCAACCACATGCTCCAAAAAATGTTGAAAATTTAATATACCCAATTGCTTAACAAGGAGAGAAGTTTATTTATACAATGTCATATATACTACAGTATACAGCTGTACAGTGGCTTACACTATACAAGGTACTTTGCCACATGTCATTGGTCAGTAGATTGAAGTGAATGTTTTCAAATCTCACTTGCATGTTCACTTTGGTCATTATGGTGCATCAAAGTGGCCAGTCAATTATTTTGTTAACACTTTGGTCCACTTTTGTATTTCACTATGATAATATTGTAGGCAGAAACTTTTTGTTATTTTTTCAGTGATAAAAGATGAATGTAGCCACATTATATATAATCTCACGTGCCACACCCCCAATCCTAGGGAAAGAGGGGTCTGGTGACTATGCATACAATGAATTGTTCTGGTGACAGGATTTGGTCGCGTCCAATCAGATTTGAGATTAGAATTTATTGCTTGGCAACGCTTTACTAGTGGCGCATGCACAATACAGTCAGCTCCACGTTGTTTGCGGTTACCCATGATGTTTTTTACAATTATTGCATTCGATGGAACAACTAGCTATATGCATGGTCACCAGACCCTCTTTCTCTTGAGATTGAAGGGTGTGGCTAGCGAGACTAGATACTTTGATCCACTGATCATATCACAAGCAGAAGAAAGCTCAACATGACTGACACAGTCTAATCTGATGGGTCATCCTTGTATATAGCAATCAGCCCGGCATAAAATTCAAGTTGTAGGCCTATCATATTATTCTTGTTTCCCATGCACAATGTCCAAAGAAAAGAAAGTGTTGTACCCCAGCTGCCAAGTAGACCAAAGCATACTGAATTTATGTTTGTACCATAAATTCAGTATGCCTTTGATCTACTAAGTGGGCGTGGCACGGTAATCATCGTACATAACGTGATAATGAGCCCAATCCGATCTCATATATTCCAGGATACCAAACTTCAAGTATATACCGGATCTAGCTGCTATAAACAGAATATCACTATCTATCATTTGTCATTAAATTTGGTACCTGCAACAGCTGGCAGCTCTCTGGCTGCATCTCCTTCAGAGTCCATGTTTCGAGACGCTCAGAATAGATATAGCTCCCTCTGAGCGAGATAACAGGATTCTAAATAAGGCCCCTCAGGCTGCAGCATATTAATTATATATTTTACCACAAATTATGCGCATGCGCATATTTTCCAGCAAAATTAATAATATGCGCGCACTGAGTGAAGAGGGACAAGCAATATTATTATTTGCATCCCTGCAAGGTAAGAACGAAAACATTTATTTATGTAGCACTTGCATATCTCTGAGATTAATTTTAATTTAGTGAATATTTAGCAACAGTAACAAAATTTAATTAACACACTCTATATACACTGGAATCACATACGGATTGAGCACACAGGCTAATTTAATATACTGCTATGGAAATAAAGCGAGTAATTGCATTCCAGTCTCAGTCTAAATACAGGTCACTATAATTCAAAGTTTCAAGTCAACAAATTTCTGAACCACCATTTTCCTCTCGAACAAAGGACACCGCCAGTACCCCGGATGTTCTCTTGCACACTGGCTCAGAATTTTGAATCTGGAGGCTGTCAAAATATGACAGCCTTGATTCTAATTCTTTCACCCTGACCTCCAATGACTCAACGGTTCTTGAACCTTTACTAGCATCATTTTTATGATTAGAACCAATGGCATGTTGTGCAACTGCTGATTTTGAGAAAATTTTCTTGCCATGTGGATCACGATACAGGCTAACCATCTGCACATATCAAAAAGGGAATAATAATATTAATTGATCAGAATCTGATGACTTATGAGGATGGCCCATATTATTTATAGCTATGTAATTACTCCTTGTACTTATAATAATAATAATATTATTAAACACATTGAGTAAGACATTGTTAGTATGCTAAAGTTTAGACAATAGAATCTTACATTTGGTATAAAGGTCAAGCATTGGATGGCAGTTGTGCCGATGAAGAAGCCCAAACAAAAAAGAATAGCATATAAATTGAGATATTCCTTGAGAGAGTAGAATGAGACGATAATTACAGTTGTGACGATGCTTGTTATGTACACAGCGAGGGCAATACTCTTGGTGTCATTGAGGCCCTTGATCTTGATCTTGCGTATCGAGAACGAAAATGCAAGAGCAAGCACTTGCAGGAATGCTTTGTAGCCATAGAGGACCCCCAGACTGATATCTCGGCTAGTAGAATCACAAAAGTAGAAGAAGTATTCGTAGACTATCCCCTGCACCTGTATTATAATAATGGAGGTATAAAGTACATTATTTGCAATCTTGAATCAAATTCATTACCCCTGTCTCTTGACGAATCTTTTCTCTGTTTCTCAAGCGGACTGCTTCAAGGGTCCCTTGTGTGGCACTGTGGATGTTATAGACTAGGAGAATTATGACATCGATTGCTATGAACATGACCACGATGAAAGCGAGCATCCAGTCTTGAAGTTTCTGTAGTTTAAAGTGATAATTACTGTGACCTCGTATTGTACTAAAATAATGGTTCCCTTTTAGAAGAATAACTTACTCTCTTTCTCAGTGTTGGGTTTCTGAATATATAGAACACTCTGAACATCTTAGCAACAATGGTACCATAGCAGAGAGAGTAGCCGATAGCAGTGAGCCAAGCGGTCAACTAGAATACACAAATATTGTTGACAAGTTACCAGCTAGGCATATCACTGTGTGCATGTGTCTGGATGTGTGCATGTGTATTTTGAACTCACGTACATTGCAAAAAACCGTGACAGTGACTTTATCAGTTGATGGTATCACAAAAAAGTAGATATCAGCATACAATACAATAGCGCCAATTCCGATGAGGTAGTTCAAATTTGGACTTGACAGTTGAATCAACCTACAAAACATTAGGCTCAGTTAGTGAATCTGAAATGTACAACTATAAATTTGATGGTTCTGAGCCAGAGTGTGATGTTAAAATGTCCCGGTGTCAGGGAAATTTATTTACTGGGTTGAAATATGCACACTATAAACTCACTTTCTATCCCTGAATACGAAGTTGAATACTAGACAAACGATAGTGAATACTATACCAATAGTTGACAGCACAGTGAATATCACTGTGAGAGAAATATGCACTGTCTCTATTACTGCTGTTGGTGTTCCATCATATGGTACACCACCTATAAGATTCATAATCAATGGAAAAATTATTACACTGATATCCATCTTACTGCTCCATAGCTCTCCTGGACTGAAGGTCAGGTTTAGTACAGGAGGGAATTTGCTGAGATACACAGCTCCTATCCTTTCTCTTCTTACAGTCAATCCTGAATGTATGATAAAAATAATACAGATCAGTGGATGCTCTGATTTGTTACATTGATGATGTGATGAGGACCAATTGAATTAATTAACAGCTGCAATTGCAAACGCCCCATGTTTAGTGAATTTTTCATTGTTTCATCTGAGTGGGTAAAAATGACGAAAAACCTTGCCAATGGCACGATATTGAATGAAATATAATTATATTCTAGCTAGCACAGACTTGAACGTTTGATATTATATTATTTTTTTAGCTTTTTTGATACTGATTCCCAACATTCAAGTTTTGGTTAGCCCACTCTATAAGTGTGTGTGGTACTCACTATCTGATGGCTGACACAAGCACATTGTACAATCTGGGCTGTAACTTTGTTGATGCTGGGAGACAATGATGTCTGAAAGCTGACGAATTCCAGTGGTGGTATTGAATCTGACTTCACCCTGTATGCATAATGTCATAGTTATGATCAAAATTGAATTGTACATTATATTATAGTTCAAGTTAACATACAAGGCCTGCCATGAACATAATAATAATATTGTGGCTTGACTTCAGAACCAAACCACTCTGCATACAGTATTACAATATACATTGCAAAACATCGTGCCACTGCAGATATGGCAACTAGCTATATCATTGAAGCAAATTTAGAAACCTGCATATTATGCCATGGACTTCCAATAAAGGGATTGGAAAGTAGCTAATATTACATACAGTTATTCCATCAAAGTTGGTATCACTGAGATGGTCAAAGAGAAGATTAACAAATCCACTGTTGTTGTACGTGAAGTGCTGAAGCCCATCGAAATCCTGACCATCATTAAATACAGTCAATTCTTGTTGGAGACTTGTGTTGCTGTTGATACCTGCATGCATGGCAAACAACAAATGCCATTTGCTACTGCAGCAGTTAATTACAATTCAAAGGTGATCATACACTGTAATAAATGAATAGTGAACATCACTACTTGGTAGTGACATCTGTGGCAAAATACAGTGACTGTCACTACATTTTGCCACAGATATCACTACCAAGTAGTGATATCTTTTTACAGAGTAACTATGAAATTATATGCACGCAGGGTAACGTCAGATTCAATACCACCACTGAAATTATATTATTGTCGCCTATATACAAAAATTGATCCCGTAGCTTGTATGTGATATTAATTAAAAGTACCATGGCATAATAATTACAATGTAATACACGTAGCTCACTCATGATACTTTCGTTGAGAGCCATTGCTAGTATCCACGTTGCATCATAGCAGTTTTGAGAGTATATGTTTACAGTGGATGTATTTACAACTGAAGAGTTTCTCAGCAATTCTTCAACTAGTCCCTCAAATGTGGTTCCATTCTGCAAATGAAAGCAGTTACTGTAGAGGGCTATAATATTATAATTATAAGATGGGCATACCGTAGATTAAACACGCTAATTAAAATAGTATTACGTATAGCCTAAGGATATTAAGTGCATTAGTACGCATCTCACAATTCCAGTGCTGATACTCTTAGAGCAGTCCGATATAGCTTCATCATTGAGTAAGGCCAACCCAGACCTGATCACTCTTTCTCTCTCCTCCAGAGTACACGACAGACCCTCACTGTCACTACCAACCCACCAGTTGTCAGAGTACCAGCCATAGAACAGAAACAGATTACGAGGGTAAAATATTCCTTGTTTATAAGCCTAAATGTAAGGAGAATAATAATATTAATGCTAGTATACAAATATAATAGTGACTATTAATTTTAAGGTCGTTCCCTATTAGTAATGTGCTTAGGGATGTGCAGCAATAATATAATGTACGCATTAACTTACCCTACACATAAGGTGTCTTGCGTGGTTTGAATACATAGCAACTATGTATATCCTGTATTCAGGATCCTGAAATTTTAACAGCCAATTAAAATAATTATTAATTTAATAGTTATACATACAAATGGTTCTGAGAGTCCATCAATGCCCGCTGAAGACTTAAACCTCCTCTCATCAACTTCCACTCCATCTGCTTCCAGGAGCTCCATAAGACGAACCATAGTCTGTAGAGTTTATCAAATCCATCATTAATGATTGCCCATGCACCTGTTCATAATTATTGTGAGCCACGTCCCTCAATAAACGCACAAAGTATAGGACAGGGATAACACTTCTCCCCCCAATCAAATTCCCAACATGCAATAAATATTTCATGTGACCTACTTCAGTGAATAGATTCTCATCTTGTAGCAGAATGGCCACTCTCCTCCATTCATAGTGGCGAATGATGCTATAGAAACCAAACGCTAGGTTCGCTTCAGTTGCTAGCACTCCAAAGTGATACAGGAACCGTGATCTATCCGTTAGCTCAGTTGATGCCGAATTGCAGGACACCTAAAAAGCAGTGCAAATATGTAGTATGGAAACAAGAGTAGTAGAATCTGATATATTTTAATACACCCTATTCAATTTTCTGTTCTTGATCCTTGCTTCCCAGGAAAAAGTGTTAATAAAAAAGAGTATAGCTAACATTGTCAATGTACTATCTGTACACACCGGTGAGCTATAGGAGAAAAGATCAAAGAGAAAAAAATGTTTTTGCCTGTCTGGAGTAAGATCAATGTACATTCCATGAATATTGGTGGCCACACTACTGTAACAAGCTAGCTGCTTCTTTTTTGCAAACAAATCCCCTCAGACTCTACATGCTAGCAGGTGATGCACTCTATATGCATCTAGTGCTGCATAAAGAGGAGATCCGCTCTTAAAACTAAAGGCATAAGATGTCTGTTAAAGTTACTGTATTTGCTGTCCAGAATCAAAGGTGTAGCGACTTGTGAAAGTATTAATTTTGATCCTTTTACATGCATGCCTAGAAACACCCGGACCATAGTATTTTTCCAAGTCTAGTCTGGGGGCAATTTAAATTTTCGTCCTTGGACCATGCAGAAGTCCAAGTTCAGTAGCTGCTCAGGACATAGCTAGTCACTTCCAAGACACAGCAGCAGATTTTATCATACTTTTTGATGCGCCTGGTTTGGACTTCTACGATAGTTTTGTTGGGTATATATGAAACTGGCTGAGGCTCATGAATGTGTGACATAAAAATTATGAGATTGGAGCATTAACATTGGTATTACTAATCTTCCTTTCCCTATAATATTATATACTTCAGGTTCAACTATCTCATCTCATAATAATATTATATCATGATACCACTCACTTGTGTTAGGTTGTAGTAGCGAGAGACCTCGGCCGATGGTTCAGTAGCCACAGAGCACCCAGACCCAATGATGCCAATCTTAGTAGGAGGTTGAAGCAGCTCTGTGTGAACAGCTTGGAGAGCAGTATTCCTGTCACACTGTATTATAGTGGGAATATACATGAACAGTAGCTACATGTACAAATATCAGCTTCTATGATAGACTTTCTTTGTCTTTCTGGATATGAAATCAGCTGAAATCACTCTAAGACACCATGAAACACCTATGCTGAAATATCCAGTCTTTTATTACCGAATATTAAACATAATCACTACAGTGTCTGTAACAATAGAACTAGTTAGGATAAATTTTTATTGTTTGTTCTTGCGTACAAAGAATGTATCTATGTAGCTATTGATTTCAATGAAAACAAAAGCCCTTTTGAGTTGTTTCAGTTCCTGGTGTCAGTCATGCATACTCAATACTTGGCGAATTTCACAACATGTTTGTGAAGGTAGCTATAGCTCACCTATATACAGCAATTGAATGGGGCTTCATGCTGCATGGTATGCTACAACTCTTACTTAGTCTAGCATATACTATAACATGAAACGTATTAACTAAGTTAAACTTTAGCTGATTATAATTTAAAACTTGGAAATGTAATTGCTATAGTATACACAATACCGGTTGTTTCCAAATGCTGTAGTTGGAAGCCGTTAAATATACGAAAAGTTATTGTGTGTATAATATTTAATTTATAGGAAATCTAATCCGTTGGATAGAGAAAAAAAAGCAACATTTCACTTGTTTTCAAAATTTCATGCTACCCTCTGCCAGACATAATTACGTAGGAAGTGTCATGTATTGGTAAGCAGGACATAAGGAAATCAGATTATTAGTTTTGGTCTAGTGATACTACCTGGAATGGCATGAATATAAATGATGCAGTAACACTAGCTCTCAGAGACTAGATGTAATGCGCTCACCTTTGCCCAGACCGGGCCATTCAGTGGCTTATAGCTATATGCATTACACTGCCTCGAGAATTGCTGCATCATCCTCATCCACACATTAAATGCCAAGTATTAAAGTGGATAGCCATAATATTATTACTTAGAATAATTATGATGCCGTTGGGTGTATACCTGTGTGTCGAGGAGTGTGTAGTGCAGTGTGTATCCCGGCAGTATGGATGGATCACTGTTGATCTGGTTAATGGCCAGCTGCACTCCTGGAATAGCTCCACTGCTCACAAAATCACCTCCAAAGGACATCATCAGAGCAATGTAGAGAGGACAGGTTCCATTAGCACCAGCTGTAGGATCTGGCACACAGCTCTGGTGGTCTCTGGTGATGTCTACATAGGGATAGATCTCCTTGTACGGTCCAAGGTACTGACCAGCTACAGCAGCTACGAATATTATCTGCGAGAGTGGGAAGTAAATCCAGAGAATCACCGTCTTCATGGTGATCGCCATCTAGATAGCCTGCGCACTGCAGCGCGCGCTTAAGTGAAGTATGCGTACATGTCAGTGACATCACTAAGACTGGTGCAATTGCGCATGCGCTTCAATGCGTCGTGAAATTTGGCACGGATTGAAATCACACAGTGACCCTTTACCATAATATGGTAAAGGGTCACTATGTAATGAACTGAACAATCATTGTGCATATAAAGCATTAAACAAGCACCAGTGCAGAATTAATAAACAGCAATAAACTAACAGCCAATTTCCATTAGTAACAACAATACCACTACACTGGTATTGTATTAATCCATCAGAGTTCGGAAGTGGCATATTTACCATCACCTTTAGCAGTCTTGTTCTTCATAGCAGCTCCATTGCTTGGCAAATGTGTCTCTATTAAGTCTTGACCATCTCCGTCTGTAGAAAATGACACTTTCGATGTAGTTTTTCCCATTGGTTCAACAGCTGATATCTGAGTGTTTTCGTATTTCGATAACGCTGCTTCCAGCTCCTTCACTTTGGTCTGCAGTGACTCAACAGTCTGATCACTGCTGCCAAGTTTCCCTTTGTCTCCGTTGGTATATGGTGATGTGATTGCAGATTTCGAGAAAACCTTCTCACCTTGTGGATCACGATACAAACCAACCATCTGCATGTATGAAAGAGAGAGAGGGGGGGGAGGAGGGGAAAGAGGAGAGAGAAGGGTGGGAGAGAGAGAGTGGGGGGGGGGGGGGGGGGGGGGGGACTCGGATATAAAAAGTCTATTAATTGAGACATACTACATACCTTGGGTATAAATATCAAACAGAGGATGGCAGTTGTGCCGATGAAGAAACCCAAGCAGAAAAGAGTAGCATAAATGTTGAGGAAATACTTGAGAGAGTAGAATGAGACGATGATTACAGTTGTGACGATGCTTGTTACATAAACAGCGAGGGCGATACTCTTGGCGTCATTGAGGCCCTTGATCTTGACCTTGCGTATCGAGAACGAAAATGCAAGAGCAACTATTTGCAGGAGTGCTTTGTAGCCATAGAGGACCCCCAGACTGATATCTCGGCTAGTGGAATCACAAAAGTAGAAGAAGTATTCATGTACTATTCCCCGCGCCTATCAGATAAAAAAAGATTATAGCATCTTAAGACAGTGACATGCCAATCTCATACCCCTATCTCTTCACGGATCTTTTCTCCGTTTCTTAAGAGGATTGCTTCAAGGGTCCCTTGCGTGGCACTGTGGATGTCATAGACTAGGAGAATTACGACATCGATTGCTATGAACATCAGCACAATAAGAACAAGCATCCAGTCTTGAAGTCTCTACAAAAAAAATTTAAGTGATAAATATGGCTCCTATAAAACAATATTATAGAAAACATACTCTCTTTTTTTCTGTTGGGTTTCTGAATATGTAGAATACTCTGAACATCTTAGCAACAATGGTACCATAGCAGAGAGAGTAGCCAATGGCAGTGAGCCAAGCTGTCATCTGCATATCAAAAGCATCATTAACTGTGGATCCTATATTATAATAATAATATTACTATGAGGTAAGAAACTCACATTACAAAAAACTGTGACAGTGACTTTGTTGGTTGATGGTATCACAAAGAAATAGATGTCAATATACAATACAATAGCACCAATTCCAATGAGGTAGTTCAAATTGGGGCTTGTCAATCGAATCAATCTACAAAAGCAAAATTAATAATACTGTACCCTTGCGAAAGAGGGCCCACTACGGAATATCAGCCCACCCCCCACTTTGGGTTCAGTACCCTGCTAAGGTCTTTTGGGTAGCCATGGCTGCTATTCGACTCTGATTAATACGAAAATCTCATAGGTAATTTACCTGGGCATTCTTTCGTGTCTAATCACAACACTGATACCTCGAATATTGGCCCATCCCCCACACTATAGATCCAATGTAAGGTGCATTGCCCATGGGCCCTCTTTCGCGAAGGTACAGGAGCCAGTTAGATATAACTCACTTTCTCTCCCTGAATATGAAGTTGAATATGAGGCAGACAATGGCCAGTACAATTCCTGCTGTCGCTAAAATGATGAAGATGACTGTGAGAGAAATATCCACTGCTTCCGTTATTTTCATTGGTCTTCCATCATACGGCGTGCCACCTACATCATCAAAGCAAGTAAATCTACTTCCACTCAGTATTTATAATAATAATAATAGTCTTACTGCTCCACAGCTGTCCATTGAATGTCAAGTTTAGCACAGCAGGGTCTCTGATATCAACAGTTCCTATTCTTCTTCTTCCTATGGTCATCCCTGCATGTAATGTGTAATAATTACCGTAGTGTCCTGGGTAATTATAAGCGCCCATGGGTGTTTAAACATAACGTGATTTTGGGCTGCATGGGTGCTTACCTGTATAGAAGCTGCTACTGTAACAGTGGCCCCTTGAAATACAGTAAAGGGGAGCTTACCAGGGAGTGGACGCTTACCTGGGACGCTACGGTATTTACAATAATTATAGTGGAATCTCTCCATTCCAGACACCCAGGTCTAATAAATGGAGCTTTCCTTATCTCAGGCTTACTGATTTCTAAAGCCATTTATTAACAGCTATTATACTCACGGTTCAAGGTCTTATTTGAACAAAAGCACTCTGTACACTCTGGGCTATCTTTCTCTCTGTATTGGGAGACAATGATGGTTGAGAGCTGACGAACTCCAGTGGTGGCATTGAATATAATGTTTCCCTAAAGATGAGGAAAACAACACATTAATAAAAGTATTATATAAAGCTCTTCTAGCCTGTTGCTACATGGTTGCTAGGGCGTACAAGGTACTACATTTCCTCCTTGTAGGGTTCATGTCTATAAGTATATGTTTACTTATTATACAGTTCCTCAGGCCTAAAAACACGTTTATTGCATCCATAGAAATAACGGGCTAGAAATTTAAATAGTAATCCCTCGATTACAGTACAGAAGCACTCATCCCTCGGGCTTTGTCCTCTGAGATTTATGCTTCTGCATACAAACCTTGGGCGTTGGTCAATAATTAGCTACAAATTTCGTGCAAATGAGGCTAATAATAATAATGATGTCATACAGTTATTCCATCAAAGTCGGTGTCTTCGAGGTGGTCGAAGAGGAGACTAACAAATCCACTATTGTTGTAGGTGAAGTGCTGAAGCCCACTGAAATCCTGACCACCATTGAATACTGTCAACTCTTGTTGGAGACTTGCGTTGCTGTTGATACCTGGAAGAAAAGTAATGTACTGGCTAAATAGCATATCAAATTAATGCCAATTGGGCCATATACATAATATTATTATTATTATCGGTAAAAAAAACTTAGGCTATTACAAGCTAACTTAAATAACAACTCAAACGTGTGAAAGGCATAATGATTATTATGGAGCCATAAAAAAATATAAGTTAGCAGGCAAAATTAATATTAAATATAGCCATATCTCACTTGCGGCACTCTCGTTAAGAGCCAATGCTAAGGCCCAAGTTGCATCATAGCAATTTTGAGAGTACACAGACAACGAATCCACAATAGAAGAATTGTTTGTCAGTTCATCAGCCTCTCTCTCAAATATGTACCCATCCTACAAATTAGAATTAATAATAATTTACAATGTACATGTACAGTGTTAGGCTATGCTAATTAGATCATGAGGTAATTATCAGATTCTATGATGTGGCTACTTAAAAATTGAGGTATGTGTACAACATTGACTCAGTATTCAGATTGACTCACAATTCCAGTGCTGGTGTTCTTAGAACAGTCTGAACGAAATTCATCCTGGACCACTGCTAGTCCAGAGCTGATCACTCTTTCTCTCTGCTCCTCAGTACATGACAGACCCTCACTGTCACTACCAATCCACCAGTTGTCCGAGTACCAGCCATAGAACAGAAACAGATTACGAGGGTAAAATATTCCTTGCTCGTATGCCTGCATAAAGATTGCATACATATTGGAGCGTACAAGAAAGCTGATTTATTGATAAGTGATTATGCATTATTGCATACCCTGCACATTAGTGGTCTTGCGTGGATCGAATACATGGCAACTATGTAAATCCTGTATGAGTCAGATTTCTGAAAAATTAAAATGTGCATGATTAATCCAATGTAAAATATTATTATAATAAGCTACACATGTATACCCTGAGTGGTTCAGAGAGACCGTCAATGCCGTTTGCAGAGCTGAACCGTCTGACATCAATTTCAACATCTGTAATATCTTGTTGCAGGCGCTCCATAAGAAGAGTCATAGTCTATTATGATTGTAGTAGTGGCAGTAATCAAAATTAATATTAAATTTAGCAAGACAAGTTAGTACCGTAGATTGGGATATTTTCGCCGGTAAAATATTTCACTTGTTAAATTTTCGCGTAGTCTAATTTTGGTCGCATAATACGAATGTACGTAACACATCATTGTATTAACTAACACGCACAAAATCTTAATTTCGTCAGGAAAGATTGTCAATGAAAGATTTTTAACGATGATCATTTCCCGATCCACGGTATTCAATATGGCACAATAATAAGATGATTATATCAACTTTGAAGAAATCTCGAGCTTACATACTATAAAAAGTATATAATTATTATGTATGCTTATTCTGGGGTGGGGGGGGGGGGGGGGGCCGGGGGCTGGGTGGTAAAAGTTATAATCTATGATTATGTGCAACATACTGCTATGAAAAGATTCTCCTCTTGTAGCAAGATGACCACCCTCCTCCAGTTGTAGTGCCGAATGATACTATAGAAGCCAAATGCAAGGTTGGCTTCAGTTGCCAGTACTCCAAAATGGTACAGGAACCGTGTTCGATCCGTCAGCTCAGTGGATGACGAAGCACAGGACACCTGTACATACACAACATAGTAGCCAATATTATAATAATTATGATCAGACATGCATGAATCATTTCAGAATCTGTAGCTTGTTGCATGTATGGAGTAATGTACTGTAGATGAGGTGCTCTGTGTTGGTGTCTATAAAATGGATTCACTTAATATAAATTAGCAAGTTGGATAAATAGCTAGAACTTGATTAGCTATGGGTAGCTGCTCTAAATTGCACAATAGAATAATGTGAGTGGTCCATTGATTGATACTGCTTTCATGCAGGACAATAACCTTATACAAATGAATACAGGTATAAGGAAGGTCGAACAATAGTAATGACAATGACAATGTAAATGAGTAACTCTGGGGTCATAACAAGTTTATGCACACATACCATAGTAACCATAATAAATGATTTTTTATGGTGCTGGTAGTCTTAGCATGCTAACAAATGCAACATAATTATACTGATTATGATGCACTTTAGATCATAACTGTAACAAATATTGCAATCTGATTGGTCATTAGCAGGTACCTATATGTGATAGAAGCCCTACAAGATTTTGATAGAATCCCTACAACTTTGCATCCTCGGGCTATTATATGACATTGTGATCTAAACCTGTTAGACATGCACTGTTTCACGTGATTTAAAAGACCTCAGGGCTCCGAAAAACCCTCGCTTCACTCAGGATCTCGGGATTCTATACATTATATAGCCCTTCGATCTTCTAAATCACATAGAAACCACCTAAAATAAGTAGTACTCCATCACAGCATGAGTACTATGGTACTATAAAGCAAATGACATCGTGTTAGCTTAATGCCAAGGATATGGCCTCACTTCCTCAGGTGACAACAAGGTCATATAGGGGTAGTTACTATGCCACAATCTGGAACTGCATGCTTACTACCAACCTTCCAGAGCAATTTCCTTGTGGAATTCCCTCCCTGAAGACTTGTTGACCAACTGTGCCTCCCTTTCTTCTTTTGAACATGCCATTATGCATTAGCTTGCTACTTATTATTTACATGTCTCAAGCATATTAAATAGTATGCTTTTATCCTCTTTTTGTGTAGGTACATGCTTGTATTAGCCGGTGGCTACTCATGTATCTATACGGCATTATTATAAAACAGTAGATTATGCTCACATGTGTTAGGTTGTAGTAGCGAGAGACCTCGGCCGATGGTTCAGTAGCTACAGAGCACCCAGACCCAATGATACCAATCTTAGTAGGAGGTTGAAGCAGCTCTGTGTGAACGGCTTGGAGAGCAGTGTTCCTGTCACACTGCATAATCATGATACAATAACAGTTAATTAGACATGAAGATATAATATTATTTATTTTATTACAGCTACCAGTTAAACTTAGAGCAAAAGATCTCGTATAATAATCCTTTATTGGCCTAATATAATAGCCATTTTGTGAGTACAATAATGGCATTATCACACTGTTTAAAGGGTTATTAACGATACACTGTACAGCTACAGCAAATTGCTATAATTAGCCAGCTAGCTTGTAGTAAGGTGGGTTTTACGAGCATACAAGATAGCAGTAAACAATTACATCATCTTGCACTTCATTACACCTAATATAGCTTCGTCTGTAGGTATAGCCATGGCACTCCATGCAACACTGACAAGCTGGAATGCGGGGTTACTAGGCACTGGTCCAGGAGGAAATAAGGAAGCACTGTTTATTTCAAAATGTTTGAATACATTGACCCACTGCCACACAGAACTTTCACAATCCAGCCTGAGGTGGACCACCACATGGAAACCATTTTTATGACATTGATCATACAGACTGCTTTATGTAGCACCCATTAGGCTGAGCATAATGAATGAGAGTGGGGGAGTGGGTACAGATCTAGCTACCCATGACCTTACCTACATAACAGAGTAGCTCTCACATATTCAGCCATTTATACTATAATTGGCTATGGAATGCAATGATATCAATGGGTGCAGCTACATAATAATATTAATATATGTGAATTTAGGCTTAAATCATCCAGGACCTACATATAATTATAGCTATACATGTCAGAAGCTTCATTGATGAATGGCTAACAGGGGCATACCCAGGAATATACGTAGGGAATTTCTTAGTAGTTGCACACAAAAAAACTTGGCGGCCACGCCCACTTTTGGGTCACACCCTCTAATTAACAATCGCCGTTTTAGCAAGGTTCTCAAAGATTTTAGCAAAGAAACACAAGGAAAGCACAAGAGGCAAAGTTTCAGTGCATGAACATTGAATCTGGAAACCAGCTTAAGAGTTAGAGGGTTTCTTCTAAGAATACTAAGATCATAGTGAAGCTGACTGGGGTTTCTGGGCACTGATGAGGAAACAACAAAGGTACACCCCCTGATAAAGAATGTGAATGCTGGCCAAACTTACTGCATGGCAGTAATGCCAGAGTGTGCAGCTTGCTATGGATAACCCCGGGCCAGTCTCAAGAGATGATTCATGGACAAAGCATGCATGCAGCCTACTATCCTCTAGAATAACAAAGCCATGTCTTCTGCACAATTGCCGATTGTCATTATAACTACTCTATCCAAATGTGGAAATTGCATTGATTGCTTTTCACGGTTAATTGAAATTCTGCCTGCTTGCAAGGCTAGTATATATAGAGAGCCGCATTGAATCAGATATGACAATGATGCAATGAGGTTTAATCATGGACAAAAAATTTCAATCGGAAAAATTGAAAAGCTCTTGCTAGAATATAACTAATTAGGAGAAGTTGAAGGAGATTATATTTTTGTCATTCATCAATGTGAGGATTGTAATAATTAATTTAACACTAGCTAATTAGCTAGCCCAGTGTGTCCTAAATTTCTTTACACGAGGGCCTACAAGTACGACAGTTCAACAAACTGGCATGTTTGACATCATGTAGCTAGCTAGAGGAGAGAGTATTCTAGAAATGCTGGTATCTGTCGTGGGAGTAGTACGAGTGTGTGTAGGTAACATTGAGGAAAACCTATATACACACAACATTGAAAGCTGGAAGGGCCTGAATGGGGAATTAGTTATACTTGTATGTACTGTATGTAGACCTACATGTATCCCAATGATAGTTATGAAGCTCACCCAATGGTGAAGCTCAGCTATATGTTATATGTAAACATGATGGGTACGGGGATATACCTGTGTGTCGAGGAGTGTGTAGTGCAGTGTGTATCCAGGCAGTATGGATGGATCACTGTTGATCTGGTTAATGGCCAGCTGCACTCCTGGAATAGCTCCACTGCTCACAAAATCACCTCCAAAGGACATCATCAGAGCAATGTAGAGAGGACAGGTTCCATTAGCACCAGCTGTAGGATCTGGCACACAGCTCTGGTGGTCTCTGGTGATGTCTACATAGGGATAGATCTCCTTGTACGGTCCAAGGTACTGTCCAGCAGCTACGAATATTATCTTTGCAAACAAGAGGATCCTGCAAAGCCAGAAAACCATCATCTTCGTCGACTTCGAACTCACTTCAGGAAATCTCTCATGAGACCGACACACCCCCTGCAGGGACCTGCGATAGGCTCGTCTGGTTCCCAATTCCCACTCCCACGCGCGTGGGAGTGATAGGGATGATGCATGATCGGGGTCATGTAATTGCGCATGCGCTGCAGGTGGCCGCCTCTATTGAATTGGTTGCTGAGAAAAATGTATACCATTATAAACTTTAGATATGCATACTTAGCTAACGAATCTCGTACCAACAAAATTTAATACCGCAATTAGAATCTGGTAAGAAGAAGTTAACATACACCCTGCATCTGTGAAAAAGCACTCATATTATAGACCGGGCCCTTTCATGGACTCAATTCATCATTGGAAGTGGATGGAGTCTAGTGGGTTGAGAAAACCTTTGGCTGATGTATACTTAATATCAGTCTATTGTATGGGCAATGTACTACCTTCCTTTGTGAGGGTATAGCACTAGCTACCCCAGCTCAGATGACGGGACAGTAGCCGCGCCGGTGCCACTCATGATTGTCATTCTTGTCTTCTTGGTGTATGCCAAACCTTAGTTACTGTAGTCTTCTCAATAATTAGCTACAACGCAATCTGTCAACAACGAATCCTTTAGTTAAGTATCCGTGATTGAAGCCTGTTATTCCATTCATAATTATTACCATTATGATAATCTTTTGGCCCCATATTATGCTTGCAGTTAGATGAGACAAGAATTATGGCTCCTATGTATCGAGGAAGTCAAATAGCTAGTATAAAAGGGGGCAGTCTATTGCTCAACTTACAAGGTTACATAAAGTTCAGCTCAATGCCTGCATGATTCCAGTGCTAGTATTTGAGTACTTGAGTAACAATAATAATTCTGAATCTAGTGGATGAATTAATTTTTTACGAGGAATGAGCACATTCTCCACTACGTCTGTGAGTGATTAAAGCTTTGAATAATAATTAGCATTAGTACTTTTAAAATTTTATGCACCATAGGTTCAAGCTGTTATAGTAGCGGTGTGCTGCAGCTATCTGGTTGGAACTGCATCTGCTGGAAAGTGTGGAGTGAGTGCCCCACAACAAGCCCTCAGTCAACACAACCCAGGATGTACAAGTGACAAAGAGATCAGCAGTGACGCATGCGTGTCAGCAATACACTGCTTCTGTTGGAGTTTGACCTACCCAGAGGAATCTGGAATATCGCGATTCAAGACACTTGGAGTCCCTAAAGAGCGCCAACAAGGTAAAATTAGCATATCTTGCATTGAGGCGAATTGGTCTGATTACGTTACCGTGGAGATGCTACAAAAGCATGAAAACCACTGCACCCTAAAGCATGGAAGTCAAAGTAGGCACTGTCTAGCTGCAATTCACCGCTTCTGCCAAGCCACTCTTGGAGGAACTGACTATGCTGGAGCTAGCCAGGAAGTCAATGAAGAGAGTGGGAAGATGTACGTACAGTGCTTCCTGTCTTCCCGTAAGGAACTTGTCCTCCATGATACCATAGCAGACTATGATAGCTCTTGCAAAAGTCACGACCCGACTTCTAAAGTACATGCAGATGACTGTCACATAGCAGCCAATAGATGGTGCCAAAGTGTGGGTCATTCTGGTGGAATCGCACAAGAAGCTGACGAAGGTGGTGTGACTGTTGCTTGCTACACTGACGTGTTTTCCAACTGGGCATATGTGGTGCGCAGCAGCGAATTTTTTGCTGCAGAGAAACAGGTTGATATCATATGTAGCCTTGATTTTACCATTGAGAAAGGGGAGATTACGAATCAGGTACCTCAATTTCTCAAGATGGAAGTGTACGACAACAGCGGCTCCAGTCAAACTCTGTATAGCAGTTTCAGAGTATCCCAGGTGATTACTGAAAGAAGCGTATTCACCCAAAGGCGAATGTTTACGATTACTGCCTCTTCAACAGCTAACCTTGAAGCAAGTTTACCGTACGTGACTGCTGGAGGAAGCTTGACTCTATCTGCAGCCCGTACTAAATCTATTAGCCTGACTGGGGAGAATGTGACCACTGTTACTTACAATGAGGAGTCACGGGTGGAGGTTGAACCTAGAAAAGCAGTCGTGAAGGAGGCTGTCGTGACGAAAGCCAGACTTAGAGTCCCATGGTATGCAAGAGTCATCACCGGTCTTGGACACGAGACTACCATAGACGGTGAGTGGCGTGGTGTCACAACCTACAACTTCCAGGTCAAGCAGATAGAGTGCGATGAAAGACTAAGCAATTGTCCTGCAAGGCAGCCAAACCATGACTGATTATTGATACTATAGTATGTGGACCCATGTACATTGTGTCTTAGGACAAGTATTAAATTTTTTGTGTGTGCATGTGTGTGTAATGTAGCTGTAGGTATACCTTTCAGTACTATTCATTCTACCAGTTAATATGGATCCACTATCGATTATTATAGCTAGTACTGATGTTTTGAATATAATTTTGTGTGTTTTGATGATGGTCGGGGTCATGTATTTGCGCATGCGCTGCAGGTGACTGAGAAGGAATTCATCCTTGATTCTACCCTTGCTAAAAGCTATAATACGGTAATAATGTATGGTCTAATTATAAGAAGAATGTATACAAACTTAAGGCATCAGAGATACATACTCAGCTAACCAATCTCTTGCAAATTAGAATCTGGTAAGATGTTAACATATACTCTGCATCTGTTAAAAAGCACTCATATTATAGACCCTTCCATGGACTCAACTCATTATTGGAAGTGAATGGAGTCTAGTAGGTTGAGAAACCCTTTGGCTGATGTATACTTAATATCAGTCTATTGTATGGGCAAAAATATTATACTACCTTCCTTTGTGAGAGTATAGCACTAGCTCTCCCAGCTCAGATGACGGGACAGTAGCCGCGCCACTCATGATTGTCATTCTTGTCTTCTTGATGTATGTAAAAACCTTAGTTACTAATAATATTAAGTCTTCTCAACAGCTAGCTATAACACAATCTGTCAATAATGAATAAATGTCCGTGATTGAAATCTGACTCAGATTTTAATCACGGACACTTATTCATTTATTGACATAATATTATGGCACCTAAAGAGTACTGTAACACAATTAATGTTACAGTACCATTATGATAGTCTTTTGGTGCAATAATATTATGCTTGCAGTTAGATGATCTAAGGCTTATGGCTGCTATGTATCGAGGAAGTCAAATAGCTAGTATAAAACGGGGGCAATTTATTGCTCAACTTACGAGGTTACACAATGCCTGCATGATTCCAGTGTCAGTTGAGTAACAATAAATCTGGTAGATGAATTTTTTTTTACGAGGAATGTCCACTATGTCTGTGAGTGATTAAATAATAATTGACATTAGTACTTTTAAAATTATATCGATATCTATGTACCATAGGTTCAAGCTGTTATAGTAGCGGTGTGCTGCAGCTATCTGGTTGGAACTGCATCTGCTGGAAAGTGTGGAGTGAGTGCCCCACAACAGGCCCTCAATCAACACAACCCAGGATGTACAAGTGATAAAGAGATCAACAGTGACGCATGTGTGTCAGCAATACACCGCTTCTGCTGGAGTTTGAACTACACAAAGAAATGTGACCCAAAGGAATCTGGCCCGCAAATCCAGCTACTTGGAGTCCCTAAAGAGCGCCAAAAAGGTAAAATTAGCATATCTTGCATTGAGGCGAATTATTCTAATTACGTTACCGTGGAGACGCTACAAAAGTATGACAAGCATTGCACCCTAAAGCATGGAAGTCAAAGTAGGCACTGTCTAGCAGCAATTTATCACTTCTGCCAAGACGTTAGAGGAACTGACTATGCTGGAGCTAGCCAGGAAGTCAATGAAGAGAGTGGGGAGATGTACGTACAGTGCTTCCTGTCTTCCCGTAAGGAACTTGTCCTCCATGATACCCTAGCAGACTATGATGACTCTTGTAAAAGTAACGACCTGTCTTCTAAAGTACATGCAGATGACTGTCACATAGCAGCTAATAAATGGTGCCAAAGTGTGGGTCATTCTGGTGGAATCGCACAAGAAGCTGACAAAGGTGGTGTGACTGTTGCTTGCTACACTGATGAGTTTTCCAACTGGGCGTATGTGGTGCGCAGCAGCGAATTTTTTGCTGCAGAGAAACAGGTTGATATCATATGTAGCCTTGAGTTTAGCATTGCTGAGGGGGTGATTACGAATGAGGCACCTCAATTTCTCAAGACGGAAGTGTACGACAACAGCGACTCCGGTCAAACTCTATACAGCAGTTTCAGAGTATCCCAGACAATCACTGAAAGAAGCATATTCACCCAAAGGCGAATGTTTACGATCACTGCCTCTTCAACAGCTAACCTTGAAGCAAAGTTACCGTACGTGAATGCTGGAGGAAGCTTGACTCTATCTGCAGCCCATACTAAAGCTTTAACTCTGACTGGGGAGAATGTGACCACTGTTACTTACAATGAGGAATCACGGGTGGAGGTTGAACCTGGAAAAGCAGTCGTGAAGGAGGCTGTCGTGACGAAAGCCAGACTTAGAGTCCCTTGGAATGCAAAAGTCATCACCGGTCTTGGACACGAGACTATCATAGACGGTGATTGGCATGGTGTCACAACCTACAACTTCCAGGTCAAGCAGATAGAGTGTGATGAAACACTAAGCAATTGTCCTGCAAGAAGACAGCCAGACCATGACTGATTATTGACAGTATAGCATGTGGACCCATGTATAATATATATCTGGCTCAATAATTGTTTATTATTGATTACTATTATTATATAATAATAGTACTGATGTTTTGAATTTGATATTAGTATGGTCCAGTTCCAAATCTTCATGATCATGCATTCTCTATTCTTTTCCGGCATGTTGTCCCTCTACCGGACATATATAATGATGTCATTCTTGGCGATGTATACGACAGGTACGTAGCCTGATCATGATAAGGATGTAGGAACATGTATACAGAATGCTTGCAATTGCTGACTATAATCTTGAAACTATGACTAGTACTTGTTCTGCAGCTGTTACCGGGAATTGAAGATCGGGACTCATGATCAGTACTAATTGCAACATCCTAAGTAGGGATATCTCCTATAATTATTATAGGGTGATCACGAGATTTAATTTAAATCATTATGGCCAATTAGGCCTAGGCTTGACTGTTTGGCTCACACAAATAATAATGTTCAGTGTCCATCTTCTGTTGGTGCACAAAATTATGAATACTATTGATAACGTATAAAGTCATAATGATGTAATAGTTAATTTACTAGTCTCCTTTCTTAATTCACTATAGCTAATTGTTGTACTGTTTCACAAACAATAATTCACACAAATTCACACTATGCGTGTCCGTTGCCCTGACTGAAGGACACTATGTTTGGCCGTGTCTTCAAACTGTCAGTCATAGAGTCCGACTCGATGCCATTGTCATATTTTTCAGTAGCCAAGTTTTCAAATGCATACTTTGATAATGCCAGTTCTAAATCTTTCACCCTGTTCTGCAATGATGCAATGGTTTGGTCACCAACTGCACCAGTGACGGACCTAGTGGGGGAGTGGTTGGTCAACCCGGTGTCACAGGGTAGGACCTCCGGGTGAAATCTCCTCCCCCAGAGATAACGGTCTAAGGAAATTTTCTCCGCCCGGAGACTTCGTACGTTCGTACTTCCAGGGCTTGGGCTCCGCCCCTAGGGCAAAACCTCCGACCATACGTACGCGGGTGCGCGCGCTGTGTGCGGACATTACGCGCCAAAATTTGACCTTCCAATAAACCTGGCTACTCAGTAGGTACTAGGTGTCAAGGATTCTATAAAAGCAGGGTGGCAGCATCAGGGGCGGATCAAGGATTTTTAGTATGGTGGGGTTGTAGGTATAATTGCGCGCGAAGCGCGCGAAATTTTTGCGACCACGCCCACTTTTAATGAGCCACGCCCACTTTTAATCATCTCCTCGCGACGGTGACCTAGTAAGGTACTATAAACACTGTAGGTATAGAGCTCTACCACGCCTAGCACCACAGCTGACTCTTGTGGTCTACAGTAGATTATTCATAGCTGAAGCCATGTTCAGGGTGTACCACTAACCACCGTGCACCACCTGTTGGTTTGAGGCCAATTATGTACTACACAGCTTGTCTGCTGCTAACCATACAGTGGCAGCTACTGTGCCAAGCTATAGTAAACCTTGTATATAAGTGGGAGGGGCTGCTCAAAATCGTTTGGGGGGGTTGCAACTCCAGCAACCCCCCCCCCCTAGATCCGCCCCTGAGCATGAGCAACACACAGTATTCATTCCCAGGCCCCTCCTCCTCTTGAAGGGCCTAGGAACGAGGCTAAGTATTCATATGAACTTCAAAGCATCCAACTACCACTTCAACTCATCAAGGACATCGACTCATCAAGGATATCAACTCTTCAAGGACTTCAAAGGACTACATCACTCTTTGCTGCAATCAACTTGACAAGGACATCGACTCTTCAAGGACTAGCTACATCACTTCACTGCAATCACCCTAATATTTTTATGGCCACAGTACAGGAGTATGATGACATTTTGCGATACAAAATGAGCACTTTAAACAAATACCGATCTGGCCTTAGCGAGAATGAAAAAAGAAACATAAGAGATAAGGCTTCGAGGTAGGTCCTGCCGCAACAGGCTACACTATGCATTATTTACAGTATCCGATGTCATTTGAAGAGCAATAATTATACCTAAATGCAGGTATGTTGTTGAGAACAACCTACAATGTACTCTATGTTGAGGTTATTGACAAAAAAGTTGACCTGGTGCGAAAGCGTCGAGTGATTGTGAAGGAGGAGGAAAAAAAGCAGATTTTAAGAATGTGCCACGATGGCATTGACGGAATGCACTTTGGTAGGGATAAAACCTATGGCAAGGTATATCATTGTTTAGAAACTTACATAGCTATATCATCATTCCAGATTGTAGACGAGTTCTACTGGAAAGGAATTCATGGAGATGTGCAAGAATTTTGCAAGCGGTGTGACGAGTGTGATAACTGGTGCAGGACTGAACAATGTTCCTCATGGAGACTGCAATGGTTTTGTCATAAATGTTGTAAATGTTGATGTTTTCATCTACTCATGATCATATAATGACTGATATCTACCGTATTTCTCTTCATTATTTCAATATTCCACATTATAGTTGTTACAACTTAAGTGCATGCAGACATCAAGTGGCTATGTACAGACACACAGGGGAGATGCCTTGTGAAGTTTGGTAGGGTGGAGGTTTTACCCAGGAGGGGGAGATAATTTACTAGGATACTCTCTCTGGGGGGAGAATTTGTACTTAGGATATTCTCTCCCCCGGAGGAAATTTCCGGGGGGAGGTTCTACCCTGTGACACCGGATTTTGAGAACACCTTCTCGCCGAGTGGATCACGGTACAGGCTAACCATCTGCGAGTGTGTGTATGCAAGCAATGAATAATTTAGGTATCATCTATTAAATAATTCATGCTACGCTTTTCCATTGTGAGTTACTGCCTATATTATTCTCTAATCATAATATTATTTGGGCTAAAACCATTAGGCCCCAGTTCGTTGATTATTAGTTTCTCATCAACCGCCCGCATCAATTTTTTAAGTTAGAATTTATCACCATTATTTCATTAGTGCATTCCAATGACGTAATAAAAGACGTGGACAATCACGTGACCGACCGGTTAGCTACAATGTTGTTGAAGAGCTAGGGGGTGTTATGGCTCTGGTAAGCATCTGTGTACTGCCTAACCATGCTACTTTCATGACTGACACTCTTGATGCCACTTTTGTGACTAGTATACTGTTTGTGTGTGCCAATAGCAATGTTTGCCCAGGCAGCACCATGCATTTTATGTGCCTTTCAAGTGTTGCATAAGTTGTGGTCAACATTAATTAAATAATGGTAATACCCGCCCGCCCGCATGGTATGTTGGGAAACTACCTGATGAGAAACTAATAATCAAGGAATTGGGGCCTTACCTAGCTATAGTATAGTTTTGCCTTCAGTGAAGCTAGGTACATTTATACAATGTCATGACAGTACATAATACTGGTACACTATGCCGACATACCTTGGGTATAAATATCAAACAGAGGATGGCGGTTGTGCCGATGAAGAAACCCAAACAGATAAGAGTAGCATACACGTTGAGATACTCCTTGAGAGAGTAGAATGAGACGATGCATGTGACAGTACTTGTCAGGTAAACGGCGAGGGCGATACTCTTGGCATCATTGAGGCCCTTGATCTTAACCTTGCGTATCGAGAACGAAAACACGAGTGCTACCACTTGAAGGAGTGCTTTGTAACCGTAGAGGATTCCCAGACTGATATCTCGGCTAGTGGAATCACAAAAGTAGAAGAAGTATTCGTAGACTATCCCCCGCACCTATTGTACAATTGAGAGCAATAGCTATCATCTTAAAGCAACCATAGTCACTGTGACGCTGACATCTCAATCTCTTACCCCTATCTCTTCATGCATCCTTTCTCTGTTCCTGAAGAGGACTGCTTCCTTGAAGGGTCCCTTGCGAGGCACTGTAGACATTATAGATTAGGAGAATTATGACATCGGTTGCTATGAACATCAGCACAATAAGAGCAAGCATCCAGTCTTGAACCGTCTTGCAATTGAATAATAATTAATACTGCTGTGCAAGTATAACATTAGCCTCATCCCAGTCTCGCCCTGGCCCCAGCCCTTTAGCTGCCCCCTTTTCTGCATGCAACTGTTGAATCATGTAGCTATTAAATGCCATGCAGCGCGCCGAGGGTTTTGTGCTCGAGAGAGCTCTAGTATTATTATGGTAATAGAGAAGCGAGTGGAATCTTTCTCTCTTTTTTGCTGTTGGATTTCTGAATATGTAGAACACTCTGAACATTTTAGCAACAATGGTACCATAGGGACAGTAGCCGCGCCACTCATGATTATCATTCTTGTCTACTTGATGTATGCCAAACCTTAGTTACTAAGTCTTCTCAATAACTAGCTACAACACAATCTGTCAATAATGAATAAGTGTCCGTGATTGAAATCTGACTCAGGTTTTAATCACGGACACTTATTTATTATTGTCATAATATTATGGCACCTAAAGAGTACTGTATCAAAATCAATGTTACAGTACCATTATGATAGTCTTTTGGTGCCATATATTATGCTTGCAGTTAGATGATCTAAGGCTTATGGCTGCTATGTATCGAGGAAGTCAAATAGCTAGTATAAAAGGGGGCAGTCTATTGCTCAACTTACGAGGTTACATAAAGTTCAGCTCAATGCCTGCATGATTCCAGTGTTAGTTTACTTCAGTTGAGTAACAATAAATCTGGTGGATGAATTATTTTTTTACGAGGAATGTCCACTACGTCTGTGAGTGATTAAAGCTTTGAATAATAATTTACATTAGTACTTTTAAAATCATATCGATATCTATGAACCATAGGTTCGAGCTGTTATAGTGGCTGTGTGCTGCAGCTATCTGGTTGGAACTGCATCTGCTGGAAAGTGTGGAGTGAGTGCCCCACAACAGGCCCTCAGTCAACACAATCCAGGATGTACAAGTGACAAACAGATGAGCAGTGACGCATGTGTGTCAGCAATACACCGTTTCTGTTGGAGTTTGACCTACCCAGAGGGATCTGGAATATCGCGATTCGAGACACTTGGAGTCCCTAAAGAGCACCAAAAAGGTAAAATTAGCATATCTTGCATTAAGGCAGAGTGGTCTGACTACGTTGCCGTGGAGACGTTACAAAAGTATGACAAGCATTGCACTCTAAAGCGTGGAAGTCAAAGTAGGCATTGCCTAGCTGCAATTCACCACTTCTGCAAAGCCACTCTTAGAGGAAACAAACATGCTGCAGGAACTAGCCAGGAAGTCAACGAAGTGAGTGGGGAGATGTACGTACAGTGCTTCCTGTCTTCCCGTACGGAAACTGTCCTCCATGATACCCTAGCAGACTATGATAGCTCTTGTAAAGGTAACGTCCCGACTTCTAAAGTACACGCAGATGACTGTCATATAGCAGCCAATAAATGGTGCCAAAGTGTGGGTCATTCTGGTGGAATCGCACAAGAAGCTGACGAAGGTGGTGTGACTGTTGCTTGCTACACTGATTTGTTTTCCAACTGGGCGTATGTGGTGCGCAGCAGCGAATTTTTTGCTGCAGAGAAACGAGTTGATATCATATGTAGCCTTGATTTTTGCCTTGATAAAGGGGTAATTACGAATGAGGCACCTCAATTTCTCAAGACGGAAGTGTACGACAACAGTGGCTCCAGTCAAACTCTATACAGCAGTTTCAGAGTATCCCAGGCAATTACTGAAAGAAGCGTATTCACCCAAAGGCGAATGTTTACGATCACTGCCTCTTCAACAGCTAACCTTGAAGCAAGTTTACCGTACGTGAATGCTGGAGGAAGCTTGACTCTATCTGCAGCCCATACTAGAGAAATTAGCCTGACTGGGGAGAATGTGACCACTGTTACTTACAATGAGGAGTCACGGGTGGAGGTTGCACCTGGAAAAGCAGTCATGAAGGAGGCTGTCGTGACGAAAGCCAGACTTAGAGTCCCTTGGAATGCAAAAGTCATCACCGGTCTTGGACACGAGACTACCATAGGCGGTGATTGGCGTGGTGTCACAACCTACAACTTCCAGGTCAAGCAGCTAGAGTGCAATGAAAGCCTAAGCAATTGTCCTGCAAGAAGACAGCCAAACCATGACTGATTATTGATACTATAGCATGTGGACCCATGTATAATATATAGCTGGCTCAATAATTGTTTATTACTGATTACTATAGTACTGATGTTTTGAATTTGATATTAGTATGGTCCAGTTCCAAATCTTCATGATCATGCATTCTCTAGTCTGTTCCGGCATGTTGTCCCTCTACCAGACATAGTATATAATTATAATAACGATGTCATTCTTGGCGATGTAGGACAGGTACGTAGTCTGATCATGATAAGGATGTAGGAACATGACACTGTACGGAATGCTTGCAATTGCTGACTATAATCTTGAAACTATGACTAGTAGCTACTTAAGCTTGTTCTGCATCTGTTATAATATTGTAGTCTAAAGCCTTGAGTATAGCATACCGGGAATTGAAGGTCAGGACTCATGATCAGTACTAATTGCAACATCCTAAGTAGGGATATCTCCTATAATTATTATAGGGTGATCACGAGATTTAATTTAAATCATTATGGCCAATTAGGCCTAGGCTTGACTGTTTGGCTCACACGAATAATAATGTTCAGTGTCCATCTTCTGTTGGTGCACAAAATTATGAATATTGATAACGTATAAAGTCATAATGATGTAATAGTTAATTTACTAGTCTCCTTTCTTCACTATATTATAGCTAATTGTCGTATTGCTTCACAAACAATAATTCACACAAATTCACACTATGCGTGTCCGTTGCCCTGACTGAAGGACACTATCTTTGGCCGTGTCTTCAAACTGTCAGTCATAGAGTCCGACTCGATGCCATTGTCATATTTTTCAGTAGCCAAGTTTTCAAATGCATGTTTCGATAATGCCAGTTCTAAATCTTTCACTCTGTTCTGCAATGATGCAATGGTTTGGTCACCAACTGCACCAGTGACGGACCTAGTGGGGGAGTGGTTGGTCAACCCGGATTTTGAGAACACCTTCTCGCCGAGTGGATCACGGTACAGGCTAACCATCTGCGAGTGTGTGTATATATAAGCAATGAATTTATCATCTATTAAAGAATTCATGCTACACTCTTCCATTGTGAATTACAGATTACTGCCTATATTATTCTAATCATAATATTTGGGTTAAAACCATTACCTAATTATAGTATAGTTTTGTCTTCAGTGAAGCTAGGTACATTTATACATGACAGTACATACTGGTACACTATGCTGACATACCTTGGGTATAAATATCAAACAGAGGATGGCAGTCGTGCCGATGAAGAAACCCAAGCAGAAAAGAGTAGCATACACGTTGAGATACTCCTTGAGAGAGTAGAATGAGACAATGATTACAGCTGTGACAGTACTTGTCACGTAAACGGCAAGGGCAATACTCTTGGCATCATTGAGGCCCTTGATCTTAACCTTGCGTATCGAGAACGAAAACACGAGTGCTACCACTTGAAGGAGTGCTTTGTAACCGTAGAGGATTCCCAGACTGATATCTCGGCTAGTGGAATCACAAAAGTAGAAGAAGTATTCGTAGACTATCCCCCGCACCTATTGTACAATTGAGAGCAATAGCATCTTAAAGCAACCATGGTGACGCTGATGTTTCAATCTCTTACCCCTATCTCTTCACGCATCCTTTCTCTATTCCTGAAGAGGACTGCTTCAAGGGTCCCTTGCGAGGCACTGTAGACATTATAGATTAGGAGAATTACGACATCGATTGCTATGAACATCAGCACAATAAGAGCAAGCATCCAGTCTTGAAGTGTCTGTGGAACGATAATGTACAATGTCATATATTATAATAATAATATTATGATAATAGAGAAGCGAGTGGAATCTTACTCTCTTTTTTGCTGTTGGATTTCTGAATATGTAGAACACTCTGAACATCTTAGCAACAATGGTACCATAGCAGAGAGAGTAGCCGATGGCAGTGAGCCAAGCCGTCATCTGTATTGCAAAGAAATTACCATTATTAACCGAATAATTGTGGGGTCTGTGGTGAAAAATTTAAACTCACATTGCAAAAACCTGTGACAGTGATTTTGTCAGTTGATGGTATTACAAAGAAGCAGACATCAATGTACAATACAATAGCACCAATTCCAATGAGGTAGTTTAAATTGGGGCTTGTCAGTCGAATCAACCTACAATGGTAATAAAAAATTTTCCCTTTAAATTAACAGTTAGCAGTTCGTAATGTAAAAAGCTTGGAATGTACCGCAGTGTCCCGGGTAAGCATCCATGAATGCTTAAACATTACTCGAGATTTTGGGCCGCATGGGCGCTTAGTAATTGGGATCAAAATTCCATATGCTTGTATAGGAGCTGCTACAGTGGCCCCTTGAAATGTGGTACATGAGCGCTTAACCTGGGAGTGTGCGCTTGCCTGGGACACTACACACGGTATTTCTAAATAAGTGCTTTCAGAGACCACTCACTTTTTATCCCTAAATACGAAGTTGAATATTAGACAAGCGATGGTGAATATTATGCCAGCTGCTGACAAAACAATGAAGATCACTGTGAGAGAAATATCCACTGTCTCAATTACTTCTATTGGTTTTCCATCATAAGGTACACCACCTGTTATACAAAAAAGGATTAATATTGACGACAGAAACGTTATTATCCATCTTACTGCTCCATAGCTGTTCCGTACTGAAGATCAGGTTGAACTCCGGAGGGTTCAACTTCAAGTCCACCATTCCTATCCTTTCTCTTCTGATTGTCAGAGCTATGTGGTCAAAGTTCGACAGCTCTTTCATTATGCATGTACAATACCGGCTACTAAATGCCAGAGTGAATTAATTCTTAATATGTGTGTGCATGTAAGCCTTTGTGGTATTACCATCTATTATGTCCTCAGTAGCAATTGTGGTTATTAGGTAATCATGATGTAATCTATGACTCGGAGGTAATTATACAAAATTCAGGGCCTCAATGAATATGTAAAGAACCTTATGTACGTACAGGGCCGCCGGAACCGGTCAGGCTGGTCAGGCCAAAACCGGACCACTTTTTTCAACGCTTAGTTGGGTAATGGTCGTTTATTTTATTTATCGCATGGTAAAGATCGTCAGATAATAAATCGCGCATGCTTGATAGTGCAAATTAGCACACCAACTCATCTTCAAATGAGCTTCCTAAGGTATTTGTATATTTTGGTCCTAGTTCAACAGTCTTTAAAGCTTAATATAAGTGGAGAGATTGTTTAGATCATGAGGCTGCCTTCTGCTATCAAAAATTCTCTAATCTTTATTGGGATTTAGGCCATACAACGAAGTCTAAATATTGACCAGTGAAAGTGGTCTCAAAAGCCATCAGAAGCAATTTCTGAGGTTGTAAATTACAAAATTTTCCTGGGGGAGCATGCCCCCAGACCCCCCTAGTTTTGCGTGCTTACGCACGCATTTGCTCCATGTTCTGACTTAAAGCTGGCCGGAGCACATGTAAATTGCTTCCTCCGGGCCTGACGTATCCAGCGAATACCTTACAAGCAGCGTGTTGCCTTCTCTGACGAGCACGCGCAGCAATGGCTGAACTTCATGTGTTCTCTAGACTGATGTAATCCCGTGGATATTATATACATAGCCCTGTGCTATATATAGCCCACAACATGAGCAGTATGCCACCGGACCGATCTGAAGTTTGGAAGCTGTACTGCGCTATCGAGTTCTTCTCTGTGATAGAAGCTATGAAACTTGTCACTATCACTCTCAGACTCCCGATGATCCGCCGGCATCAATATGCAATGTATATTATGAACCCACTATAATGACGACCTTTACCACATACACTACTTCCACTATTCAGCTACTGAGGACATGGCACATTACTAAACAATCATCAAAAGGATTTGGTGATTATACATCAACATGCAGAGAATTCAAAATTGCACCCCCCCCCCCACAACATAACAATATCAAGGGCTTATATTTAGTGCTAATAGCAGCTACTCACTATCTAATGGCGGACAGGAGCACTTTGTACAATCTGGAACGTAACTTCGTTGATGCTGAGAGACAATGATGTCAGAGAGCTGACGCACTCCAGTGGTGGTATTGAATCTGATATTGCCCTGCATGGTAGGATCACGATAAATCTTGCCTTAAACATAATATACCGTATAGCCAGAAACATTGGCGGGAATTAAATTTGGTGGTTGAACCCAAAATCGCCATTGAAAGAATATTATGTATGGTGTGACATTGAGTGGAGGAGCCGGGACCCTAGGGCATGTAAAAAGGACTTTTTGTATGTATTACTTGTGCCCTGATAAGTAAGTTATAATATATAGGAGGGGGGTTGAAATGGGCTTTAAGCCAGTTTAATTAGGGCTTATAATTAGGATTGGAGTGAGTTACTCACTGATATTCCATCAAAGTCAGTATTCTCAAGGTGGCCGAAGAGAAGATCAACAAATCCGCTGTTGTTATATGAAAAGTGCTCAAGCCCGTTGAAATCCTGACCGTTATTGAATTCTGTTAACTCCTGCTGCAGACTCGTACTGCTCTTGATATCTGCATGGTTAAAATTAATAGTAGGCCATGCATGGATACATTGGGCGCTGGTAGCTACTTCCATGCATAAAAATCTAGTTCTAAATGGGGTATTACAATACCATCATCACTGTATCTCTTCCACAATTTGGCATGAAAGAACATTCCATTCGGTAAAGAGCACCAAATGATTAGAAGGGCCGAATTTTTAGGAAAAGTACAGTAATAATATTATTTAATGCTCACTGGTAATACTTTCGTTGAGAGCCATTGCTAATATCCATGTTGCATCGTAGCAATTTTGAGAGTAGATATGTACAGAGGATGTACTTGTGTTTATGACTGAAGAGCTGTCAAACAGCTCTTCAACCGCTTTTTCAAATGTATATCCATCCTGCAAATGTATCAAACCAGAAAAGGGATACATTATCATTAGCAATATAGGATGTTGCAAAAGTATCCCTTTTGGAATTGATGTCTCCATGCGTGGCTATAATATTATTATTGGGTCATGAGTGTGTTTACCATGCATGTTAAGTACTAAGTCTTAATAGGGATGTTAGAGTTACTATATATAGTATAATTTTACACTCTCTTAAATTTGGCATACTAATAATATCTCACAATTCCAGTGTCGATATTCTTAGAGCAATTCGATAAAGCTTCATCATTGACTATAGCCAACCCAGAGCTGACCACTCTTTCTCTCTGCTCCTGAGTACACGACAGACCCTCACTGTCACTACCAACCCACCAGTTGTCCGAGTACCAGCCATAGAACAGAAACAGATTACGGGGGTAAAATATTCCTTGCTCGTAAGCCTACATGTACACATATAGGAAAAGGTATATAGGATGACATAAATATTTCTACACAATGTATGATAATAACAGTGTTAGTGTAATGTACTCCTGTGTATGTATAGCATACCCTGCACATAAGCTGTCTTGCGTGGTTTGAATACATAGCAACTATGTGTATCCTGTACTCAGGATCCTGAAAATAGAAATCATAATAGTCAGAATTTAATAGGAGATATACATACAAATGGTTCTGAGAGTCCATCAATGCCCGCTGAAGACTTAAACCTCCTCTCATCAACTTCCACTCCATCTGCTTCCAGGAGCTCCATAAGACGAACAATAGTCTGTAATATCAGACGTATAAGTAGCTACTGTAACAGTTTGTAAACTGAGTATCTTGCCTAAGGCCAAATTAACAATTACAACTCCACTTCCCAAAAAGTCTATATTATCCATTGAAATAGCCTTGTTCCCAATCTCATGTAACACTGAAAATCTGGGAGGATGCATGCCATGGGGATGAGGCTAATTATTGGGAACCGTCTTGACTACAACTTGACGACATTATACAGCAAAATTGTACTCCCCAAAACCCCTGACATACAATGCATGCATTATTATACTATGATTATTATGAACCATGTGACGTACTACAGTGAATAGATTCTCATCTTGTAGCAGTATGGCCACTCTCCTCCATTCATAGTGGCGAATGATGCTGTAGAAACCATACGCTAGAGTGGATTCGGTACCCAGTACTCCAAAGTGGTACATGAACCGTGTTCGATCTGTCAGTTCACTTGACGCCGAAGTGCAGGATAGCTGTATAGTATTATTATAGTTTTTATTATAGCCATGAGTCCATTTGAATGCAGTAGTCAATGTAAAACACTGAAAAGTGCTTTAATCTGCAACATTGAAACTCTGGGAACGTGTTTATATTATCTGTACTCCATTATGCTATATTTATTCGACTATAATAATTATACTAGCCACGGCTACTATTATTTTCAGCCTTGCTGGAGTGTGGCTACTAATAATATTATTGATTTGGAGTGATAACTCTTGGTGATATTGACACAATAGACTTGTTTTTCCGGATAAATATATTCGACATAGATGATTGATAAAATAATAAGCAGCAAAATCAAGCCAAGGACAGTTTTCCGCCATATTTTTGCCTCAAACTAAAGATCATTCATGGCTTGCTATTGTGGCCACGCCCACTTAATTGTGTTCGCTCGTGCATGCAGCTACTATTCGAGGGCAGCTACTATTTCTTTTCAAGAGCTCCATGTACAGCCCCATGTACGGCTACTATTCAAGGGCGGCTACAAATCAGGATACGGCTTCTATTTGAATAAATGATTGTGGTACTTCATGCAACTTTATAGACCACATCTTTATAACACTACAAAAGGATCATCTCATTGTTCTTGTTTACTTGATTGATCCAATGCGCACAAGATCAAAACAGGGTGTGGTCACCACATAAAATAGGTATGGTTTTCACGAATGAGTAGTATCATGCTTACGTACTCAGAAAGTTCTTTGCATGTCAGTCCACAATAAAAACAGTAACAGTTAACGTACGTACTAATGTCCCAGATCACGTTGCAAGAGGAACCGAAAGCTTTTTTTTGGTAATTATGACAGTTATTATAACACCTTATTTCACAGGTTACTGCTACACACACACACACTCTACTCTTTCATTATCTTTCAAGAATTTATATGATAGATAGATGTTGGTTTCGCATATTCTACGAAGCGGTGAAGCCGCGAGTATAATTGCGAAACCAACATCTAACTATTTGGGTAGCAGTCACTACTGACCCGTTAACATACTAATGACCCTCTATCACCTCTAACTATCCCACAGTTTGGGGTTGAAGATTATGTTGCTATGGTAACTGCTACCAAATTTCTACAGATGGACCACTATGACTCACTTGTGTTAGGTTGTAGTAGCGAGAGACCTCGGCCGATGGTTCAGTAGCCACAGAGCACCCAGACCCAATGATGCCAATCTTAGTAGGAGGTTGAAGCAGCTCTGTGTGAACGGCTTGGAGAGCAGTAGTCCTGTCACACTGTATCATGCATATGAAGACAAGATACATGTATCATATTATTATTATTATAATGTACTAGGTATGGTTATTACCGGGTATTGCATGTGGCGTGTGCCATTCTGAGCATGCACGCATAAAATGCAGGATACCAATGACAGTTATGGTATTCAATGAACCTAGCAACCAAATGCACTGAGAAAGCATGCATATTTGGACTATTACAAAAACGATCCTAACAAAGATCTGAATATACTGACAATGGAGTCAGTTTATAAATAAACCAAGGTGAGAGGTTGGGACCGTGCCTAGTTAAACGGTCCAAATATCACTATGCCACCAGCACAAGACTTCCTTGGAATGTCTGGAAAGCAAATCAGGTGAAAATGAAGTAGATATAACTATCTTGGTTCAGTCTTATTTGGGCTGAGAAGTTTTGGACCCTTTTTGTTTCATATTACACTGAGCTATGGGAGTATCAACCAGGCTGTCTGTGCTTTAGTCTGCTAATTCTATGATCACACACCATCAGCTATTCAAAATTTCCCCCCTAAAATTACATAATGTAATCTGATATTGTATTCATTCTAAAAGATGATGGCAACTGCATATCATCCCCCTATAGACCTCCCCCCACTCTGGTTCTCAGGAACCCTTTGATAATTATCTTATTAGAGATGCCAAATTTGTTAGAAGATCTAGAACTGTGATGGTACTTATGTTACAATAGTACACAAAAATTAAACAGTATTATGTAATTAATTTCGGTCAAAGTAGATACAAGGGCAACATAAGGTCAGAGAGTGCAAATAAACAACATCAATGCATGACTTTTCATGCATTTGGCAAGACCTATAATTGCTATATAAAAGCAATGAGCCTTCAGTATTGCAGTATTGTACAATGCATAATTATATGTACACAATAATGTATGGATTCAGGATTGCATAAAGTAAACCACAAGGAAGTGACGGTAACCTCAAGTGGTTGACATAGTGCCCTTGGCAGTGGTAAACCATGCACTGCTATGTTATAATTAGGTACACTAATGATGCATAATAATTATTATTATGCTGATGATCTAAGCAAGGTTGTATTCCCAACATCTACATGTGGTCTAGGGGTGTGATATAAACAGCACAAGTTGAACATGCCATGAAGGCTTCCTTCTGCACTGGAAGGTATACCTACCAGACCAGTAGCCATATTCAGTGTGATCATGCAACAGGCAGGAGGATTCATAAACAACTCATCAAAGCTAGCCATTGATTGTAAGGATTCTGTACAACTAAAAGCTTTTCCTTGCCATGGCATGAATAAAGGATTCTGTGATCCGTGCATGACTTATAATTTATATAAACTGAAAAGTTTCCTTTACATGAAATTATAATGCTCTGTGCATTGCTTAATTAATGATCTGAATTTCCTCATCCTTCCATAAGTTATCTGACTGGATCACCCAGCCAGCAAATTAAAAAAGGAGCAATAGAGAGGCGATTCAATGCCATGATTATCTTTAGTATTCTCTTAAGGCCCAGGCTCTACTATAGATGGTAAATCTGAAATTGCCATTTCATAGCATCCTATTACTAGTACCATAATACATGTGCATGATGAATTTTCCTAATTAGAAACCTTTTGGGCAAAGGTGTTAAGTAATTAGAAGAAATAATATTATGATAATATGAGACATACTTAATATAATATTATTGTGTGATAGAGAGCGAATTGCTATTACATTACCATACAAAAACAAAGCCTCTGCAGTGTTTCCGGGTAATACACCAATCATCTCAGTTAGTGTCAGGTATTCATCATCATGCATGTCTTCATGCTGGGTAGCTAGTCAAAACAACTGTATGCATGCTGTAATATCTGCATGTACTATTAATTATTATGTGGCAAGCTCTGCTCAGCTATAGGCCCTTCGTGCAGGTATGTTAAGTGAGAATACTTTTAATGTACATTCCACAATAGTAATGTGTTGGTGATCACAACTCGTGACCATGCATGCATCTTCACAAGTTTAACTCTGGTAACCTAAGATGGGATAAAGTTACCATAATGTTTTTGTTATTCCGAGCGTGTTATATTATATAGCTAGCTAATAGCTAATTAGTACATTTTATCTGACTAGCTTATTACATTCCAGCTTCAATATTATTATGTACACATGATAATCTCAATTCCTATACTCGTACTTGATTATTACCATGTTTATTCTGATGGAACGCAAGCTAAAAAATTGCAATTTTAACTTTTGCACAATTTTCCGGTAAAGGTTGTCACATGCTCCATTAAGATAATATTATGAAAAGTTCAAGAACGCGAATTTTCTTGCGTTTTATTCGCATAAATATGGTATTTTTGTTTACAGCTGTTGCTAGATTTAATGCTACGGCAATGTTTTTAGTGATAATTACGTTAACTTTAAAGAAAAACAAAAAACAACTAAGAATCACAAAGTGTAGTTAACTATTAATAATTTTGGGACAAAGTTCTATAGTGACACGTACTACATCTCTGCATGGATTTCAATTTACATTGGGTGGTTTCACAATAAAACCATTTTTCCATCAATATCGTGTAAACAATTATATTACCTTTAAAATCTCACCTCAACATAACTCTCAGCCTGACTGTAACCCAAATAATTATGTCATAAACTATAGACTTCCTAATTATATAATTTCCATCAAGGGGTATGCAGTATGCAGATAAACTCATACACAATATAATTATAGTGGTAGAGTAAAACTATAGCCTATCTATGGTTATGGTGTGGGCATAAATACTGATGTGGTTAGCTCACTAGAAGTATAGCCACAAAGCCATGCATGCACACCTTCACTCTGCTACACATAATACACCTGTATGATTGGCTTCATGGCTCATTATGCAAGCGTTGTACCAGTACAAGGTGTTGTACAACCATGAAGTCTGACATGCCGGCATCAAGCTTTGAAGGGACGTAAAACTACAGCTTTGTTAATGCATTCATAACTACTAATTTTGTTGGCCATCACCTAGCAACCGAAGTGTTTGGGGGCAAATTGCCACTAACAGAGGGGCTGATGGGCCAACAAGATATGTACAAGTCAACCAATGCATGCAGCTCATGCACCCTAATTAAGTAACAATAACTTGGTCCTAGAAGTATAACTTCTGCAGTAAGTATACTTTACGATTCCTTCCTAAAACCTTTCTTCTGCTAGATAGCTACCGGTTCTATTAACCTCTTAATTCAGTCTAACCTCTCATGCATAAAGTACTTCATACTTGAGTTCATTTACGGTCTGCTGAAGCTTCTTCCTGCAGGTAGCTCTAATAGCTACCATGGTGTACCAAATTATGCTGATTCAGCCGAATGATAAGGCTTATTATTGACATGTGCATTTTAATATTCTAGATGTTTTACAATTAGCTAATCGAGTCCCCTGAGGATAAGTAGTTGTGTGTGATAATTCCTCCCAAAAATGAAATCATTAGAAGCTGGCTAGCTAGTTGCCTCAGAGAAATTTGATCAATACTTGTAGCATCTCTAACCTGCACCCCCCCCCCCCCCCCCCCCCCCAGGAAATCTCATAACCTCAAACGATGTAATCAATAAATATGCAATTATCAATTATTCAACTGACCATCTGAAATTATAATATTATCATGCATTACAACCCTATAACAGTGGGCCTGGCAAGATAATTAGCTATCATAAGTGGAGATTAGACTCTATAACTATAATAACATTCTCAGCGACTAGCTACATTATCATAAGTACAACAAATAGATCTAGAGGGATGATACTACAGTACCTGTGAGTCGAGGAGTGTGTAGTGCAGTGTGTATCCAGGCAGTATGGATGGATCACTGTTGATCTGGTTAATGGCCAGCTGCACTCCTGGAATAACTCCACTGCTCACAAAATCACCTCCAAAAGACATCATCAGAGCAATGTAGAGAGGGCAGGTTCCATTAGCACCAGCTGTAGGATCTGGCACACAGCTCTGCTGGTCTCTGGTGATGTCTATATAGGGATAGATCTCCTTGTACGGTCCAAGGTACTGTCCAGCAGCTACGAATATCAGTGAGAGTAAGAATCCGTTGCAAAACCACAAATGTGCCATCTTAACATTGATCTATGATCGGATTAGTGAGAACTCCGAGGTGCACCGGGTGATCTCAGTAAAATACGCAGCGTACCGGGCGTGTCATTCAGATTGCGCATGCGCAGTAGTAAGCCAAACTGCTGCCTAGCGCCTGCAGTTGCACTCTATACTGTTTAAAATCTTGGAATGAGTCTGGTGACGAGTAGTCTCGCGTGCATGGCCACCGAATGCGTACGCGCCGTATCTGGATATCGGTACACTAACATACGGTAATGGTCGTCAACATCCGCGAGCCCCGCCCCCAAATTGGGAATATTTGGGTGGGCTTTTATTAGAAATGTTTACCAGGGGTAGGCGGCCGGCCGAAGATCCTTCCTTCGAAGAGTGTATAATTTACTGGAAGTGGGAGGTATAAAAATGGCGTCGAGTGGCATGACCAGGAAAGACATGGCGCAAATGTTCAAGAAGATTGGTTGGAAGAGAAAAGAGGAGTCCGCGGCCCCTCCCCCCACCCCTAGCTCTCAGCCAGCAGCAGTGAGTTGGAACTACATGTAGTCCTTTATGACAACTGTTTTTAAAGATGGGGAAATCCCTGGTACAGCAAGCAATTACACATGTATCATACTATGAACACCTAATAGTCCTAGAGTATGCTCTTGATTCTTGTAAGACTTGCTGTGGATCTGCATGATAATGGACAGTATTATTGAAGGTTTCACTGCATGCTAGATGCACGTGTACATTCACATACATGTAATGATAATTATGGTACACAATTATGTACATGTACATGTACAAGTTCATGGGAGGCAAGGGTAGACAATCTTAAGGCGGGGGGCGGGGGGGGGGGGGATCCTCTCAAGTATGTATAGAAAGTGCATGCATGTACATGTACATGTCCTTACAAATATCTTTTGACCATAATAATTATTCTATATTTCTGGGAGGCATCCGTAGCCACATTGTACGGGACCTTTCTCTCTCAAAGTATCTGGGAACAAGGAGAGGATATATCTTTTATATACATGTAGGCTAGGGCTAGTCTGGCAAGCTACATGTATTGTTCCTCTCTTGCTGGTTATTTAGTTTGTAATACACATGTAGGCATGGTTTCATGAAAAAAAACTCCTATTAAATAACTATGATATTATAGCAAGGGAAATTTTAGCTTGCTAGGCTGGGGTGGTGGCATGATGTGTAATTCTATTTTTAATACTATCTTATCTTTACATACATGTACATGTACACCTGTATTTGACTGCAGCAAAAGCAACCGCCTTCTGTCTCCAAGGATAAGGAGGTACATTGCTTACCCTATAGTACCGTAGATCGGGAAATTTTCGTGTAAAGAAACTTTCGTATGATAAATTTTCGTGTAAAAAAATTTTCGTAGGAACGACTCCTTACCGCATTTGCGTTAATAGTGCATGCTAATTTTCGTAAGATTAATTTTCGTAGCCGCCATCGACTACGAAAATATTTTTACAACGAAAATTTCCAGATTTACGGTATACAAGCTTAAGGTGTGTGTTTACAACCTGTTCACATTGTCTCTCTCTCTCTCTCTCCACTCTCTCGTAGGGATTCATCTGCCCCATCTGCATGGAGGGTCTAAGGTCAGCCGATGCCCTCCAGGTACACTGGGAGGCCGCCCACGGCAAAGACAATGGTGAGGGGGCCAAGGCAACTTCATCGTCATCGTCAGGGGGGAAGGGAGGTGCCGGGGGGAAGGGCGCTACCAAACAGCAGCTGGATTTGTTTGTTCCCCCTCCACCTCTGTCCGGGGAGGATGAGCTGGAGCACTACCGACTACAGGTCAAGATCATGGCTGACATTATCAATGTAAGTATACTCAACACTGACATTGCATTTGTGCATGTAGTGCGAGGCTAGCCTCATCCCAAGGTATATGAGAACGTATATGTGTGATACTTGGATTTTATTAAGTACGAGAGAGAGGAAGTATCTAAAGGGGAGAGAGAGAGAGAAAGAGGGAGAGAGGGGGAGCTAGAGAGAGAGACAGGCAGAGAGAGAACCTCTCCTTTCTTGATCATTCCCCTAGGAGGAGCGTGCTCACAACACCACCATGAAGTCAGAGCTGAATGTGTTGGAGGGTGTTCTTGAGAAGTCAGGTGACCAGACTAAAGAGGAGCTGCGAACTCTCAAACAGATGTTTGAGCAGTCGGAACAGAGCAGAACCACACGTGAGTTAGGTGTAAATGTACATGCCCAGTGATAATTCTCACATGTATATACATCCACTTACATGTAGTTTGAGCTCCCAAGTGGCAAAACTCCATGCACTAATATTATTATCTCTTTAAAGCAGCCACCTTTATGTTACAGCCATTTGTTTTCAGCCCATGCATGGTGACCATTATAGGCAGGTTCCGCTGTACATGTACATGTAGTTCGGACTATATTTACTACAATGCTTACATGTACATTGTATCAGTTGTGTGTTTCTTTGTGTTGTGTACCCTTTGTTAGTGACGACCGAGATGGTTCGCCTGTCGACTGAGAATGACTACCTGAAACAGGAGAAGGAGAAGCTTGAGGAGACCGGCTCTAAGATGTCTCAAAAGGCCGCCTCACTGGTCAGTCAAGCAATGTAATCTTTGTAATTCTATATCTGCAGTACCATCTGAATTGTGGAACCATTTTTCTGATGTGACGGTATAGTGTTCTCCCCAGTATGCATGTACTTTAAGTGCATAAATTAAAAAGTCTTGAGTGACTAATAAATCATTTTTGATCATGAGTTTAAAAGCTTCAAATGATGTGGTTTGAATTCCTCATAAATATACCCTTCCCCCTCACACTATACCGGAAGGGATTACTGCCTGCATGATAATTTATGCCTATAGCCTGTGCTTCATTGGTCAATAATTGAACGTGCTTGCGTGTTTTGGAATCTCTCTAACACCTCCCTCCCCCAAATGTGTCCAGAGTGTAGGTTGTGTCCTCATTTCAGGGGTTTATGTCATTTTAGAGGGATCTATTGAATCAGATTTAGTAGTTGATTTCCCACAAGAGTGTTATGAGCGCGTGTGTATACATTCTTTGCATCTCCTAACCCGGCCTTCCTTGTCAGTCTTCTCTGTGATAGCACAGGAAGCTCTTTCATATCCCAAATACCATTGCCAATAAACCTCAACCCTTATGTGTGCATGTGCATGCATTATGCATGTACATGTGCATGTACATGTAGCATGCAGCCCTTGGGACATTATTGTTGAACACTTTATTGGCTACTAATCTGATTAGGATTCCAAAAACGGCAGATAAAAATTTTCCCTTCAATTAAAATTAAATATCAATGAAAGAAGCCAAGACCAGGATGTCACACCTATGCAGGGCTATTTCCTTCTCATGCAACTGATGCATAAACCACTTTGCAATGTAGGTGTAGCCTAAACTTTTCAAGGTGTGAATAGCTTTTGATGGTTTTGCCAAATTCTGCTCAATAGCAAAATTTTTTTTCTTGGCTCCCCAGTTGCATCGATCAGGAAATCTTTCCAGTGAAAGTTTACATGTATGTGGTTCTATGCATGCTCTGACTCATGAAATCCGCAAAAAAAATTCTCAATCTCGAGAATTTTAGGCTACTGATTGTAGTTGTGTACTGGTACAGTCGTATACAGCTATATCATCGCATGAACAATTTCCATTATACCGTATAGCCGGAAATATTGGCGGGAATTAAAGTTGGCGGTTGAGCCCAAAATCGCTATTGCAAGAATATTGGCGGATTTAAACTGCCAAATTTAATTCCCCGCCAAATTTCCCGGCTATAAGGTATTTTTATATGTATATATTTTCATAATACTACTTTGCATTCATTTTCAGTCTATGAATGTGGCCAGTCTTCAGTCGAAGCTGGATGAGAGCCAGGCCAAGGTGGAGAGCTTCAATACACAAGTAACAACACTACAGGTACATGTACATGTATATTGTTATCAGGGCTTTATGTAATACGTATTATAAAGGGTGGGTCGCTCTGGAAATTCCCCACTTAGTACATGTACCTCCATCCTATAATATTCACCCATCCAGTGTAATACATTTTGCACACATTAACGCATGTACATGTACATATGTACATATTAATTATGGCATATCCCTACTTACAGTGTCTACCAACTCTATGATTATTGTAATTATCTTGTAGTGGTAATTGAAGAAATTCCCCTAAGTCATTTTCTAATGTACAGTGTACATGTACATGTAGTATGGAAATGTGGGGGAAAGCTAGAGAGAGAGAGAGAGAGAGATTGATTGATCAAAATTCCACACTCTTGACCTCATAGTGTAGAGAATCCTTCATTCATTTGCGTATTTCTTGTGTACATTTAGAGTCAGTTGAAGGAGCAGGAGCTGAGAAATGAAAGACTGAGCACTAAACTTCAACAGAGGTTGGCAATAGGCATTTGCATGTTTTATGTTGTGTGTGCACAGATAATAATAATATTATTATTGTACAAGAGTGTGTGCACTCATACTAACATGTGTGTATTGTAATGTGATTGTATTGAACTGGGCTCCCATTGAACTGATAACAGTTCATCTCCCCTAAGATCAAAACGGAAACATGCATATACCCATATGAAGCCTTTTTGTTCGACGACCTTTACCTACTCCCAGTCGGGGTAGGTAATGGTCGTCGGTCGAAAACCACAGTGATTGTGTAACCTATGCAGGCTCTGTGCATGTAAACTCACCTATAACAATACAAAAGCTGAACACTAAGCTTCACTGAAACTGCTCGTGATTTTCCCACGCCATAATCATGCATTAAATTGGTACATGTAGGCCTGAGGCAGATGATGTCCACGCCCTCCAACAGCAGCTGTCCTCGCTGCACCTGGTCATGGAGCAGTCCTCCTCAGAGCACGACAAACAGCTGCTGCAGGTCACAGAGGAGAAGAAACAGGCAGAGAGGGAGAAGGAACTGCTGAGTCAGCAGTTGGAGAGCCTCAGAGAGGAGGTGAAGGGACTGCCAAGGAAAGAGGAGCTCACTAAGTAAGTATACATGCTATATTTGTAGATATTTAAGGTTCCTATTTTGTGACTTGGTCATAGTGGAATTGCAGTACATAATGTTAAACTCTCTCTCCCACCCCCCCTCTCATTCCTCCTTCCTCTCTCTCTCTCTCTCTCTCTCCCCAGACTAGAGCTGCAGGTGTCCTCCCTTGAGAAAGAGGTAGAGTCCAAGCAGGGAGCCTTGGTGAAGACAGAGGGTCAGCTAGCGGAGCTACAGGCCAAGTACGAGGCCACACCCAAACAGGAAGTGCTTGAGAGACTCAGGGAGGATGTGAAGGGACTGACAGAGGACCTGCAGCAGGCCAAGAGCTCTGTGACAGAGTGAGCAACTGAGCATGCCCACTGGGATGGGGTGGTTCCTCCCCCCCCCCCCCCCCCCCCCCCAAGCTGTTGGGGACTGGCATTATAGACCTGAGTTTTCATTTATTTGGGGTGTACGTGTATATTATTTAAGCCTACAGTATGCATTATACCAAACACTATTTATAGCAACAAAGTACCCAGAGTTTATGAGACCTATTCATGCACATATATTTTTATTTCTTCAGGAAGGACAAGATGGTTCAGTCTTTGCAATCAGAGCTGCGGTCAGCTCCCAAGCAAGACTACGTTGACAAGTGAGCACTCCACTGATACTGCATGCATGTTGCAGTATGCTACATGTATGTAAATGTATGTTGCATAAACATGTGAAGGGTGGGAATGGGTCTTGGAGAGATACAGATAGCTACAATAATTATGATGCGTGTACATCGACATTCCATATCCAACCCCCCCCCCCCCCCCCCCCCCACCAGACTGGAGGTAGAGCTCAAGGAGACTAAAGCTGAGTCACTGCAGAAATCAGAGCAGATCAGAAGGTACAAATGTATAATATGTACAATGTACACTGTACATCGTACTTGCCCCATCTGATGGCTTACACTGTACATGTATATAGTATCCATGCTATAGTGATATTCCTCCTCCTCTCTCTCTCTCTCTCACTTACCCTTACCCCCCTTCAGCCTGGAGGGTTCTAGTAATCAGTTGAAGGTTGAGCTGGAGAGAAGTCCAAAGCAGCAGGACATGGAGAGGTGAGTACATATAATACAACATGGTACATAATAATATTGTGTATACATTATTACAGTGTGCGCTTGTACACTTACATGTATACATGTAATTACTTTTAATCTTGTTCATTTTCAGTCGTGATTCTCGGATTCGCCAGCTTGAACTGGAACTAGCAGCTGCTCCAAAACAAGAGAAGGTCGAAAGGTCAGTCATTCAGCTACCATGTACTACGTAAACCCTGTACCACATACTTGTACTTGCATTAAATTTTATTGTACATATAATTATTATTTTACGTCATGTAATTGTCATATTTGCCATTGACCACCATTTATGTGTATACAACGAATCCATTATTGCAGACTTGAGAGTGAGCTGAAGTCGCTGAGCGAGCAGCTCTCGGCTGCCCCAAAGCAGCACCAGCTGGAGAGCCTCCAGTCATCAGTGGGCGTGGCACAGTCGTCCCTCCAGCAGGCCAGGGAGCAGCTGCAACAGAGGGAGGAGGCAATCACACAGACCAACGAGAAAGTAGTACAGGTGAGGACCGATATTATGGATTTACAATGTACATGTACATACATGTACATGTATATAGGATTCAGTTTAAAAGTTTTCATGGGGAGAGGCTTGGAGGATAATTATACCATAAATCGTGAATATTTTGGACGGCCTGGCTTGTGCAAAATACATGCGTAATATTAACAATAATGCAATACAGGGTCGTTTGTCTGAAAATTATTTAACGCGAAAATTTATCACACGAAATATTTGCAATTTACGGTATATTATAATAAAATATTATGCCGTACAGCAGCACTGCATTTTAGTATCAATTTGTTGTGATTGTGCAGCTTCAGGCAGAAGCCAAGATTAATGGTGAAACAATGACCTCGCTACGAACTGAGCTGGAGCAAGTGCAGCAAGAGAAACATGAGAAGGTGATAATAATGTTATTAGCTAATTTGAGCACTTTGTGACAAGTTCTTGTGTTGAAATTTGCTCAGGAGTTGTCCCTGGCCAGTGCTCAGTTGGAGAACAAGCAAATGAAGAAGCAGCTGTCACAACTGGAGAGTCAAGCGGAGAACAGGTAGGTACATTAAATTTTTATAGGTAAAAACAGGATTGGTTCGGTAAAGGTCGTTAATAGATACTAGCCATGTGGTAAAGATCGTTAATAGTGCTAGTGACGAGCCGGTAAAGGTCGTTATAATATCTGCTGGCTTGATTCACTCAGGGACCTGGTTGTTTCTGAGCGTGATGGAAAGATTCAGGAACTAAAGGACACCATCTCTCAGCTTAACCTGGAAAGAACTGAACTCATCACCAAGGTAACATTGCACCATCGACTCTATCAACTTTTGCAGGGATTTTATATAATTATTTTATGAATGTAGATTGAAGCAGGTGAAGGAGCCTCCACTGCCATCAGCCAGCTAGAGCAGGAAAAGGTGAATAGTTCTATCCCTCTCCCCCCCCCCCTTTCGTCTCCCTCTTTCTCCTCTTCCCCCCCCCCTCCTCTCTCTTCCTTTCTCTCTCTTATAACCTCATCTACAATTCCCTTCTCCTTCCTTCCTTCAGAAATCTCTCCAGGAGAAGCTAGAAGCTGCCTACCTGTCCAGCCAGGAGAAGAGCAAGGAGCATGAACTGAGGCTTGACTCTGCCAACGCCAAGAGCTCCCAGCTTCAGGAACAGCTTGACTCTGCGAGGGAAGAGAGCCACCAGCTCGAGGGACAGCTGCAGAAGAAGGAGCTAGCTCTCACCGCAGCTCAGGGAAAGATTGAACTACTCACATCAGAGGTTGAGAAAACGGTGGGTGGATGAGATTTTATTAAGGAATGAATGTCTGTGTGTACTGTAGAGCAGATACAGTGAAAGGCTTTCATTTGGTATTGACAGAATTTTTGAATAGATCTGAATGGGTGTGCACGCATTCATACCCATCTTCACAATTTGTGGTATTTTCCATGTTACAATATACATGTACATGTACACATGTACATATGTACATAATTATGCTAGTTACAGCAAAATGTATTTATTCAGCTAGTGATAAAGCAATTGATTTTGTGTCATCACTATTGTATTCAGAGCTCCGACCTGAGCCAGAGAGAGAAGTCCTCTTCAGCGACTGTGGCTGACCTAAAGGAACAGCTGGAAGGAGTGAGATATGAACTAGCTAACTCAATGAGTCTCAGCGACTCACTCAAACAAGACCTAGAGCAGGTGAGAGAGAGAGAAGAGAGATGACAGAAGGAGAGAGGGGGAGGGGAGGGAGAGAATGATTATGAAGGAAAGAGAAAGAATACTGGTATTGTATCATACTTCAGCACCTGAGCAGTGTTTCCCCCAGCATATACCTGAATCAGGGTGGGCCACCCGATTTGACTTTGGGCTACATGTAATTGGATAAACATCAAAGAAATGGATGGTGTTTAAAGGTTTATATAATGTAATCAAAAGCCTATGAATATCATTAAGCACCCTGTTTGGACTCTGTTCTGGGGGAATCCCTGCCTGTGGTACAATGTACATTTAAACACCTTCGGTACAATTCATTATACTTTTACATACATGTACATATCTCTTTAGTCCAAGACCAGATCATCGCTACAAGAGAAAGAGCTGAAGGACAGTCTGCAGAGGGTCCAGGAAGAGGCCCAGAAGCAGCTGGAGGTGGTGAATAGCCAGCTTCAGAGCCGCTCTGGGGAGCTGAAGGAGAAGGAGAGAGAGCTGGGTGAGGTGAGGCTGAAGCTCGAGGGAGAGGTGGCTTCTCTTCAACAACAGCTGCTGGTCAAAGGGGAGGAGCTTCAGGCCGCTCAAAACAACATCACTGAGGTATACACATCTATATTTCTCTTGTCTGTGGCTTACTGCATTTTCTTGTACATATGTATAATATCTGTACTCATACATGTACATATACATGTAGATGTTATTCTTGCATGTTAATTTTCTTAGATGTAGCCAGGAAATTTTGTAGAGCTGAATTTATTTGACAGTTTGGTGATCTTCCTTCTCAATCCCCAATCCAAAACATGTTCCCTGCATGTGTAGTGTACATGTATATAATGTGCATAATAGTGATCACCACTAAACCTGCCAATTAATGTACATACATGTACATGTACATGTGGTTGCACTAAATTTTGAATAATATTACTCCTCTATAGACACTACAGACATCCAAAAGTGCTGAAGACTCACTTCAAAAAGAACTGCAACAGGTCCAATCTAGACTGGAGGAGGAGGTGGCCACTCACAAGAGAGACAATTCAACTAACTCGGGCCAGATAGCCGAGCTGGAGGGAACGGTGAGGGAGGAGAGAGAGAAGAGAGAGAGGGTGGAGCAGGAGAGGGAGAGAGAGACAACACAGCTGAAGGAAGACATCGACCGGCTCTCTAAAGATTTATCCAACAATAAGGTCAATATACATGTATAATAATAATAATTATTATGTGGTCTGAGTCTTACCAGTAGACTGGCACAAAATTTATAAATTTCTTCTAAAGGACTGGGTGGCTATTCCACAAATTATTTTGCAGAAAATATTGTTGTTTTTTTTGCTATGATACGGCTAGAGTCCATTTCATATACAATACTGATATGATTTGCAGTCTTCTGGAGATGCACTGGTTGCTGGACTGAAGTCTGAACTGCTGGCCAGCAAAGAAACTACCTCCAAACTGCAGCAACAACTGAACTCGCTCCAGGTACACTCACAGTCACATTAATGCAGATATAGAATAGCTACATGTAACACAACATTAGGCTAACATCAATTTTAGTATGCATGTATATTGTATGTGATTGCATATTAATCATCAACCTTACAGGCTGCTAAGCAAGAAACAGAAAAGAGCTTCGGTGTACAGGTACATGTATGTACCTCTCTATAAGTGTAATATCCTGTAAACTTACAAAAAAATCTCATCCCTAAACTAATTTGCATTGTCATGAACTCTTTTCTGCCTTACACAGTGTGTATCCTGTAAACTTATTTACCGTCAAAAAAAATCTCATCCCTAAAACTAATTTGCATTATAATAAATTCTTTTCTGCCTTACCCTGTGTGTAGCTTGAGGAGAAGCAGCAGTCTATCTCCTCCATGGAGGCAAGGCTCAAGGAGAGAGAAGCCACTCTCTCTGACTCCAACAAGGAGAAGGACACGACCATCACCACTCTCAAGGAACAGGTCAGTCGGGATGCGTACATATATACACACGTTATGAAAATTCGTAAAAATTAATGCTAATTTCTTACGTTAAATTGGATCATACATGTATATTGTATTCGATTAACTATAGACAGTATGTTGCTTATAATTATTATTATAGATCGCTGCTCTTCAGACTGAGCTGCAAGTTCAGAGTAAAGCTTTGGAGGTACATTAACATTAAATTTATTTATGTGTAATTTAACTTGCTATATTATTATGTACATGTACACATTAAATTTTATATGAATACTTATTCCTTCTTGCCTGTGTGCAGTCACAGATCCAGAGCCATGACGTTTCTCGTCAGCAGCTGGAGAAGAAGGTGACAAACGAAGCCAAGCTTCTGGAAGAGGTAAACTATCATGGCCACTCTACTGTACAACCACTAACGAGATAGCGTCGTCCCCAGGCCACTCCACGTTTTCAATGTGTGCAATGTTGAAAACATGGGAGTGGCTAAAGGTATATTATATCCTCCTGAAATGAGAGCACCTCGTCAAGCTTAAATCAGATAATCTCCAAAATAGAGGTGCTTAGGATTAGTATGCTCCATCATTCATAAAATAATGTACATCAAATCGACGATCTTCATGTGCATATATTTTATGTTGCTATAATATTATTGCAGGTTGGTGCTCTTAAGAAAAGATCAGAACAGCTCGAAGAACAGCTGAAGGTCAGTTGGTTGAAGTACTTACCGTGATACCCGTGTCATTTAATTCCGTTATATTATCATAATCTTGCAGGCTGAGACCTCAAAGGCTAAGTCACTGGAGGCTGAAGTCAACTCACTCTCAAATTCCCTACAAGAAAAGGTATCCAACTTACATAATATACTATGTATGCATGATACATTCGTGATTTCTCAGTGCTCCCACCAACATGCATGTACATGTATATGTACTGTACATAAGGCATATCGGCCCAGCAAAATATTTCTTTAATGTGGGAATGGTATGAGTAAAAATGCTTTGATGTGGTCATATAATAAGCCCTGCCCAAATTATTCTTGAAAAGTACAGTATCTCTCATCATTTTTTTAATTTTCAGATGGAGCAGCTTACCTCATCAGAGAACAAATTGGAGCTGAAGGAGGAGATGGTCCAGGCTCTACAGACAGACATCGTGGTTAGTTATTAATGTTGTGCATGTATATACATGTATGTATAAATTACTATTATGTACCCCTGTACATTATTTGGTGTCTCGCTACAGAAAGGGCAGAGAGAATTTGAGCAAAAATGTGGCAAATATGAAGAGCTGATTCAAGAAACAAACCAACAGCTGGAGGTATACATGCATGTACACAACCCAGTACAATAACATAGATACATGTACACATTACTATAAGCATATCGATACCTACTAGCACACATGTTGCATACTTTCATTCCATAGTGTCCATAGTATTTACCTACATGTATAAACTCACAAATTTGGCCTACGTTTTCTTTTGTGCTTCAGCATGAGAAGGAGAAGAACGAAGCGATGGAGAATGAGGTCGACGGAGCAAGGAGAGACTTTGTAGTGAGTATATCGTGCTATTCATACTTTTGGTACTGCATATTGCATAATACATGTATCTTGTGTTGCTAGGATCTGAATGCTCAGTTGGATCAAGCTGAGAATGACATAGCTGCTTCCAAGGAGAAGGTCAAGACGACTGAACAGCAGCTAGCACAGACCAAGGAGGAGATGGAGAGAGTGAGTGGTTAGGAATATTATTTATGAATATAACTTATAATATTCACTTTCCCCAGCCCAGTGCTACATAACCCATTTATAACTTTGATTGCTAGGCGATCATATACTCAAAATGAACACACTCGCATATTATACACTTGCAGGTGAAGTCAACTACCAATGCTGAGATTGTTCAGCTGAATCAGCGACTGAGCTCTGCCAGGGAGAAGAACGACCTACTCCACACGGAGAAGGTACATGCATGCAAATTGTAGATTGAGTAGACTAAGTTCTCTGTTGAGGCATAATGGGAAGGTGTATTGGGAGGAGAAGTTAAAAGCCACATCAAAGCTTTTAGGCTCCACCTTCTTGAAGATCAAAAAGAATTGTTCACAGGAGGCCTTAGAGTTATTTTATGCACTTATGGTATGGGGAAAACACTGGTGTATAATTTAGCCTTCAAAGCATCAAGCTAGCATTTATTATTAATTAGTGAAAAGGGTATCTTCCCTAGCAATAGTGTAGAACAATCAGTGTGTCAACTACCATTGTAGGTTGTGTACATACATGTACATGTACATGTACATGTAGTAGTTGTGTGTACTACTATTGATCGAGTGAGTGAGTGATGTTTTACACATGCAGGTCACACTGCAAGAGAACGTGCACAAGTTGAAGGAGACCATCGCTGAAGTCACCAAGGCAAAGTGAGCTACATATGTAGCTTAACTGTGTAAACAATTGATTGTTAATAATATTCATATTTCACATGGCCTGCATGATCTACATGTACATGTAGTAGGTCCTTATTATAGCAGATATGATGTAGTAGCTTGAGGCACTCTTTGTGCATGTGCATCTATACAATGGAGACATCAAGTAATTAGGTTAACTCATGGTTTGGTCCTGAACCAGACTTGAAAATTTACTCATGCACACACTATTGACCACAACACTCTATAGCACTGTGTCTAGATTTCAATTATGTACAAGTTTTGGTCACCACCAACTACATGTATGTAGTCCCCTCAACCAACCCTGCAAAGCTTTGAATCATCTATACTTTATTTTCTATCGATAAACATATAAACATAATATACTCTTTCCCCCTCTATCCAGAGAGTCATGTGAGATTGAGGTGGACCGACTCCACCAGGAGGTGAAGGACAAGGACACTCAGCTATCCACAGAGAGGCTCAAGTTCGACTACGAGAAGGAGGAGCTTCAAAAACTGCTGACTGAGCAGAAACAGGCAGTCCGTGAGGCTAAGCTTGACGTGGGTAAGGCGCGGGGAGAGATGGACAGACTGATGGAGGAGAGGGAGGAGGAGAGAAACAAGCTGACCAGGGAGATGGCTACACTCAGGGATGACCTGGTGAGATGAGAGGGGGGTTACATGAAGACAATTAATTTTTGCCTCCCTTCCCTGAACATTAGCAGTACCGTACTTAATCTAATACTACGCATGGAAAAAAAATAATTAGATGAAGACAAATTTACCTCCCCTCCCCAAACGTTAACTAGTAGTGATTAATTTAATTTACATCCCAAAATATACAATCGATCAACCCTCCTAATTTCACAGTACATTGTTCCAAAATCAACATGTATAAAATTTTAATGCCCAATATCAAGGGCTTATAGGGTCTATAAGCCCTTGCCAATATACATGTAATAATATTATGGATATTACATGTATGTATGCATTATACATGTACGTGTACACACATTATATAATAAGCTACCATACACACATGATAATTGGAGATTTCACATTCATTCATACATGTACGGATGATCCTTGCTATGTTTTTGTTCTCCCAGGCTGCAGCACAGTCATCCTACCAAACCCTGACTGACCAGAAGGAGAAGAGTGCCCAGCAGCATCACATGGAGCTGACAGCACTCAGCTCTAACCTCTCCGGACTCAGGCAGCAGGTCGAGAGCTATAAGAAGAGAATCAACACAGCTGAGGCCACACTCAAGGAACAAACAGCACAGCTAACAGGTAGAGAGTGATGTGTGTACATTGTATGTGAGAGAGAGAGAAAGAGAGAGGGAGAGAGAGGAGAGGAGAGAAGGAGAGGGAGAGAGAGGAAGAGAATCAACACAGCTGAGGCAACAGTCAAGGAACAAACAGCACAGCTAGCAGGTATAGGGGTGATATGTGTGAGAGAGAGAGAGAAAGAGGGGAAGTGGGGAAGAGAGTGAGAGAGAGGAGGGAAGGAGGTAGAGAGGAGGAGGGAGGAAGAAGGGGAGGAGAGAGTGGTGGGAAAGGGAGGGAAGGTGAGGGAGAGAGACCATTAATATGGATACATTTAGACCATGTGTAAAGGAATTATTGTGCTGATCCACCACACACAATGCCTTAACTAACCAAACTGCAAACCTCTACATTTTGAGCGAGTGTGGAGGGTGTTCTTTGTTGGCTTCTGTTATCATTGTTGGTATGTACAGTACTTGTTTATGTGTGTACCTGTGGAAGGTGTGTGTGGGGTGTGTGTGCACATGACCAGGAAGTTCAAAATACCATGGCCCTGTGCCATGTACACACTGAGCATGTGATATGCTATGATGTAACGTACACGTCCTATGATACTCATTGTGTTTCCATATTCAGTATGTAATTTGGTTATTTCTGTACGCATGCACAGACGTGTCAGAGAAGGAGAGCTCCCTGCGAGATGAACACAGGGCACTGCTGGAAAAGTGAGTTCCCTACTACAGTCCTTATTAATGTGTTCACGTACATTTACTTGTACATGTGCATGCATGTGCCCACAGTGGGTACCCTAAAATTCGGCCAATGATAATAAATTTACATATATGGGGTATGTGATCTAGAAGCCCAGGAGTCATTCATTTGGTGCCCTCTTGGTGGTGGATTCTGTTTCTGCTAGCCAATTGGATCCTGACTGAGTCATATGGCTGTGACCTAGACATAATTATTGTGTAATAGGTCTTAAAGTCTATTCTTCAGTAATAAGACTAGGCACCTCAGTGGCTCTTTAATGCACCCCTAGACTTTAGGCCATTGCCATTCATTGATTGGATGAAAGAGCAGATACATGTAGCTATAGATGGGTGTTGAGAGCAGAATTGGTTATTGACAGTTAATTTTCCATGCACTATAGGTATTTACTTTCTTTGTCAGTAGATTCACAAACTTAAGTGTGTGTGTGTGTGTGTGTGTGTGTGCATTATAGTACATGTACATTACGGAAACATCCATTGCAATTACTGGATCCATAATTAAATTTTGGCCTGACTTGACTAGAAATTAGACCATCAATGATAATAATATTATTATTGCATACACCAAACCATAATGGATCTTGATGCACTTTCCTTGCAGGTTTGTGAGTGAAGAAGAGCAAAAGCAGAAGTTGGTGAAGGAGAACGGCCGACTGCAGCAGCAGGTCAAGGAGCTGCAGGGAGCCATGCAGGAGCTGGGGTCGGAGTTTCAGACCCTCCAGCTGATCCACTCACGGATGACCGAGAGGAAGTGGGACAAGGACAAAGACGTCATTGCCTGCACCGGATGCAGGAGGAACTTCACTGTCAGCACAAGAAAGGTGAGAAAGAAGTTGATTCTATAGTTATTGCCAGAGGTCCCTTCTTCTAGAAATCCAAGGCCTTATAATGATTATTGGCTATACAGAGGAGTCCCTCAGTCATAGGCGGCGGAAGGAAGCTTTGACTGGGGGGGCAAACATTAACAATTGCGCGCAAAGCGCGCGCGAAAATTTTGGGGACACGCCCCCTTAATTGAAGTTCAAAGGTCACTCGTGTCGATCGGTGGTGCTGCTACTGTCAGAAACAAAGAAATGGTGGAAAATGTGCACTGTGATCGATTCTCGAAGCTATTCTAGGCAGCTTTTGTAGGTATTTTGGTATATTATTTGTTGTGAAAAGTAGCTACTTTATGATATCACTGGCTTGGATTTTGGGGGGGCACTGCCCCCCCGTCTCTGAAAGTGGGGGGGCGAGTGCCCCCCCTGCCCCCCCTGTTCCGCCGCCTATGCCTCTTAACGGCCACTAGCTTTGATCCCAACTGCATTGCCATGCGGGGAAAACCCTATAAGATAAGGTCACCCTTCCATAATGGCCAAAACCTCTTCCCCAGTGGTGCCCACTATAGAGGGGTTCCACTGCATATTATTGAATTTTGTGTTATTTTGGCCATGAATGAACGAATCTGCTGTATTGAGCCACCTTGGGCTCTTAATGGTTTAAAGTCTCACGATCGTACTATTGTTGTAACAATGACATTGTGTTTTCTTTTCTTGCACTCACACACTAACGTCGGTGTCCCTCCACACAGCATCACTGTCGTCGCTGTGGGTAAGAAATCTATATTTTTCTTACTTTGCTGACTATTGACATTTACTTTTTATGATTGTTCTCCCTTGCAGGCAAATTTTCTGCCAGTCGTGCACCTCCAAACAAGCTAGGCTTCCCTCTTCAAAGAAACCAGTTAGAGTCTGTGACACTTGCTTCACCGAAGTCACTAAATAAACAAAGTTAATAGGATAATATTTTTGTTATTTTGTGTTGTTGTTTTTTTTTAACGGCTACTGTAACGAAGTTTCCCTTTTTGCTATGAAACAGCCTTACATTTATTTTCATTATCTATCAAAAAACCACACCCCCATACCGGTTGCGTTGCGCTATAAAAGCGGAATTGCCCGCATCGATCAGCACGTCCACCGCGCGCATTCACTATACTAAGAGAGAAAGATAATGTACGCTCGAGCTATATTCTCAATGTTAGCCTGCCTGGCCGTCATTCTGGGATCGCCAGTGAGCGCAAAATCGGCAGATGACTGGAAATCAAGAGTAATCTACCAGGTATGACTAAATTTGCGCCGATTATCACGATAATTATCGCGATAATTGTCCACAGGTATTGACTGATCGCTTTGCTAGGTCGGGCGGCGACTCTTCACCGTGTTCAGACATCAGGGACTACTGCGGGGGAACGTTTCAGGGCATTATCGACAAGCTAGACTACATCGAAGGCCTCGGGGTGAACGCGATATGGATCTCGCCGATCCCCGAGCAGACGGACAAGGGATTCCACGGCTACTGGCAGAAGGACCTCAACAATATCAACCCGAATTTTGGCTCATCGAGCGACCTGAAGAAGCTAGTGTCAGCCTGTCACAGTCGAGGGATCTGGGTCATGCTGGACGTGTAAGGGATTACTCATCTGTACATGCATGTCATTTAGCTCGAGGATGCGTGTTAGGCAACAGCTGATAATCAGCGGAAAGGGGAGGGGCTGGTGCGGTAGCAATGTTGCAAAATCTGTGTATAGCTGGGCTTACTGCATAAATTTTGTGCATTAATATTCAATTTTTCCATTACATTTCACCGCCTTATCTTCATAATTCTTGCACACTTTCATATGTAAGCTTATGCATGGTGGCCTATGGCAAGATTTAGTATGTCCACATGTCCACAGCTGCAGGATATTGGGGATTTTTTTCCAGATATACATCATCCATTGGCCACGTGGAATTTGAAGAATTTACTTCCCATTTCCTCTCATTTATAATTACAGTGTTGGCAATCACATGGGCAACCAGGCCAATGGTGACTGGTCTAACTTCACCTATTTCTCCCCCTTTGACCAAAAGGAGCACTATCATCCCTACTGCCTCATCACCGACTTCACGAATCAAAACCAGGTATATTGAAAAAAAAAGTAATAATATATTAATGACAAAAACAATGCCGAGACCCGGGATCGAACCAGGGACCTTTAGATCTTCAGTCTAACGCTCTCCCAACTGAGCTATCTCGGCAGACACGATTGAGATGGCTAAGCTATGGATCTAATGTCGTAGCCGTGCTAATCTCTAATTAAGGTGCCTCTCTAATGCATATCAGTGCACCCACCACCTGGATCTGAACTGCAATTTTCATGTTCCATCATGTATTTTTGTGAGTACAATATTATTACTTGCTCTAAAAATCAGCCCACCTAAGCACTCGTGGTTTGAATATAATATACCAGCCCCCCATTAATTTTAGTTATCTTTATTCCTTCACTGATTATGGCTACTACTATAATATTGGAAATATGAAGTCACTCACGAATACTTGATACCTACAGCCTATCACAACATCAGGCGAGTTTGATATTGCAAACGATTTTGCACTTTGCTTTCAAGATCAGTATTATTATAGTCAGAGGTCGATGTAACTATGAAGTTTACACAACCGTTTCCATTAAGAGTAATGGGGTATTATCAAGTGACAAATTTGAAGCCAAACTGTACATCACATGACCTCACGTATGATGCGTACAACTGCTATCCTATAGCCTAACATGTGATAGATTACATAAAATTAAGGATACATACAATGTACATACATATTATGTACATGCATCCATGTACTTAATAATTATGACGTATTAACATAATATTATTATGCATGAAACTTTAGTTGGTTCATCTTCCACTACCAATCCTAAATGTAAGGGCTAACCTTCCCATTGCCTGCTTAGGCAAACCTAATCCCTGCTAAAGGCATGCAGAGCCACTTAATAATATAGGTACCTAGCCTTGAGAACTAGGGGTGGGTTACTCTTAATAGACTAAGGGTACGTATCCTTAATCGCTGCACTAATGATTTATTATAATAATAATATTATTATTGTTGATCAGGTTGAAACATGTCGTCTGTCCAACCTCCCAGACTTGGACCAATCCAACTCCTTTGTTCGATCCACCCTCAAAAACTGGATCCACAATACAGTGTCCACCTACGGCTTTGATGGAATTCGAGTTGACACATCTCCGGAGGTGCCTAAGCAGTTTTGGTCCGAATACACTCAATCTGCGGGCGTATTCTCTATCGGCGAAGTATTCAATGGTAATCCCAAGTATGTGGCCGGCTATCAAGGCTCCCTCGCGGCTACGCTCAACTATCCGATGTACTACAAGCTCCTAAATGCATTTCAACACAAACAGAGTATGAGGAATATTCACAACGGTGTCTCGCAGAATTCAGTGTTTCCGGATACGTCCATATTGGGAAACTTTTTGGACAATCATGACAACCCTCGATTTTTATCTGACAATGGAGACTCTACTACACTAAAGAATGGCTTGGCTTACATCATTTTTGCTGAGGTAGGTACTCATAATGGTAATACATTAAAAAAAATTAAAGCAAGTAAGTTACTGGAGTTTGGGGGCAGGGGTGGTGGACCGGAGTGCAGCTTTCAGCTTGCATGGGCCTTGGCTTATAATATTATTTTTGCTGAGGTAGGTACTACGATAAAGCAATTAAGTTACTGTTTCCTGGATAATTTTCACAATAATACTATACTACAGACAAGCATCTGGCTTGTGGAAGCCTGTAAACTACACCAGTACCCACATGCAAACAGCCACTGCTTTATCTTACAAACCATGCAACTGTAGTCTTGACTATATAGATAGCACCAGCTGATGCATGTGCAATATGCAACTAGTGCATGTGACTGGTATATTATGTCAGCAGAATTATGTACAATTATGGTTGGCCGCTAGCCTCCTACCCAGGCCATCCCATTTGATTTTGATGTTCTTCCAATTCTACCATCTGATCATAATAATTGGTGATTCTATAGTAGTGACTTTAATTGTGAGTGCATAATGTCATTGGAATAAAGTCCTTTCTGCCTCTTTTTCCATGGCAGGGTATTCCAATCATCTACTATGGTACTGAGCAAGGTTACCATGGCGGCAATGACCCCAACAACCGGGAGACGCTCTGGCCAAACTACAACACAGGCAGCGATCTCTACAAGTTCATCAGCACCCTGACCAACTTTAGAACGTCCATGGGCTCCAGCCTATATAAGAGCAAGCAGATTCAGAGATACGTCGATGATCAGTTCTATGCCTTCAGTCGTGGAAATGTGAGTTTACTTGTCTAGCTATATAGGTCCTATCAATTATTCAGCTAATCATGAGGGTCCATATTTCTAGGGCGGAGTCGTAAATGCATTGAAAAGCCTAAACCAAAAATGGTATATGTAGAAAATTATTTCTCTACAAGTCATATTCAATGTCTAGCATGCAGGCAATGTACAATATGTTGTAGTTTACCTGGCAGTATGCTAATAATAATTGATCATCGATCTACTCTGCTCTTCCATGCTTAGGTGTTTGTGGGGACTACCAATGTTGGTGGAGGACAGTCGCTCTCTCGAACCATCACTTATCATCCCTACAGTGACGGCACAAGTAAGCTACATTCGGTGGTATTATTATAATCAGGATGGGTGGGGAATATGATAATAATAATTATTATAATAATATATTAGTAGGTTAACCATGCATACATTATTGACCACAATGTCCTACAGCACTGTAGTCTAGAAATTCAATTTTGATTAATGTTACATACTCTAATTTGATAGTATACTTGTACTTTGATATGTACAAATCTTGTATACCAATTACAAGTATTACAAGTTGTTATTATTCCCTGTAGCTCTTGTGAATGTGCTGAATTCCAGTGACAAAGTGACTGTTAATGGTGGCAGGTTCACCATCAATATTCGTAATGGAATGCCAGTAGTGTATTCACCAGCGTCCTCACTCGAACTGGACCACTGGGCCAATGATGTCTTATAGCTATCTAGCTGATTCATCACCTTTTTAATTCAGCTATCAACATATTATAGTGCACTGTGCCATTTGTGTGTATCATACGTTATAGCTACCTGTGTGTTTATTTATGCAATCTTTTATGACACTGCGACTTTGTCATTAATGAGTTTACTTGTCTAGCTAGGCCCTCTCAACTACAAATGTGAAACACTCCACAGCTGGAGATCAACCACTTGTGTCTTGGGGTCAGATTGCATTCTCCATCACCATGACAACCTTCTTAGCCCCACCACCAGCTTTTCAGTGTAGTCAAACTAGCTATAATATGACCATGATGATCAGTTTCTTGACTAGCTTTATAACTGTTGAGTTAGCCACATATAGCTAGCTGCCCAAGTATGCTGGACATTGCATACATGTACTAATAAGCATGACTGTACATAATAATAATATTATGCTCAGCTATTGTATATAAGTGTTCACACTGTTTAGGACAGGCTAAAATTTAGCAACTTCAACTTTATCAGAGGCAGTGACAATGTTAATCTTCCCACCAACAACCATCATCTCATTGGTTGGGAGGACTGCAACAAGAGAGTCATATCTAGCAGTTGGCATGTTGCTGATGAGATCCCAGGAGTTAGGTGTCGGGTCGTACTTGTGAATGGCAGCTGAAGGATTGTCATCTTTAGTGTGTCCACCAACTGCCAGTAGCTCTCCATTGACAGCTGTACAGGTGGTGAGGTAAGCTGGGGCATCAGCAACTCTGTGCCAAATTGACGATGACGATGACGACAGTGATGATTGTAATAGTTCAGTCAGTGAGCAGCTCAGTACTGACTTGGTCTCTATTTTGTTATCCACTCCTCCCAGCATGTAGAGTTGGTCTCCACAGATGGTCACTGATATCGTGCAGTAGGGGTGAGGGAGGCTGGCCAATGTTGACCAGACTAGACTTATTGTATCCATCACTTCTACCGTAGTAAGGTTTACACCTCCACTGATCCCACCAGCCACTATGAGGTACTCTTTTGTTGTCACTGCAACTGCCATAGGCCGTTTTGTTGGCATGGGTGGGAAGATCTCTTTCCATTCTGTTTGCAGACTGAGCAGTTTGTTTGTACTTGCTAAATACACGTATCCACCAATAGCCGTGAGTTGACCATTAACAACGGCTAAACTGCAGAAGACATGGGGACACTTAGGAAGCTCTCTCCATATCTTGCTACATGAATCATAGGAGCATATACAACTATACCTATGAAGAAAGTATGCCACATCCCCATCCACCACAGCAGCTCCCCTAGTCATCTCCAATGGTGCCTTGCCTCCATCTCTCCAGTTTAATGTCATCTTTCTGACTCTGTGTGGGTGTGGCTTCTGGTCTACTTGAAGAGGTGGTTGTATTGGTAATTGTTTCCTTGACTCTCTCTCCTGGAGTTGTCTTCCTTTAATGTTAGCTTGAGAAGGAGGAGGTGGCTGTGGTGGCTTTAGACTTTGCTGACTCAGCTGCTGTTGCAGTTGTTCCGCCTGTCTCTGTGGAGAGTGGTTAGTCTGCTGGATCTCTGCCGTCATCTGCTCCTGTTCTTCCAGTAATTTTTTAAGTTGTCTCTCTCGTGATGACTTAACATTAGCTTGAGAAGGAGGAGGTGGCTGTGGTGGCTTTAGACTCAGCTGCTGTTGCAGTTGTTCCACCTGTCTCTGTGGAGAGTGGTTAGTCTGCTGGATCTCTGCCGTCACCTGCTCCTGTTCTTCCAGTAATTTTTGAAGTTTTCTCTCTCGTGATGAAATCTCTTCTTGGAATTGTTTCTCTTGTGATGAAATCTCTTCTCGAAGTTGTCTCTCTTGTGATGATAGCTCTTCTTGATGTTTCCTGTTCTGTTGTTCAAGTTGCAAATTCTTGTCTTGAATCTGTTTGGCCAGCAATGCATTCTCAATTGCTCTATGCTCTAGTAGTCTGTCTTTTTCTTGAAGTTGATGGTCCTTATGTTGAAGCTGTTGGGTCAGTGAGGCATTCTCAATTGCTCTATGCTCTAGTAGTCTGTCTTTTTCTTGAAGCTGCTGCATTTGTGCTGTGATTTGATTATCTTTCGTTAGAATCTCATCCTGCTGCTGCTGTACACTCTCTCTGTACTCTGCAGTCTCCTTGAGACCAGCCAGCCTCTGGCACAGCTCCTCACTTGAAGGTCTGTCCTTGTCTTGAAACTGCAAGCTGTCAGTAATAATAGGTAAAAGAGCATGACTTGGATCAATGAGATCAATGTGATCCTTTCTCCTCTCCATTTCGGAAACAGGGGCTTCTACCACTCCCATTGGATATCTGGAGTCTTGGATTATCTGCGTGCGAGGTCCAGGCTCAGGCCACAGTCGGGTGCACACTTGTATCATGATCACACCCTCAGAGAAGCAGTCCAGCTTCTTTGTGTACCTTGGTGGCTCCCTCAGTGCTTCTGGAGGCATGTAGGCCAGCGTTCCAGGGCACATGGTGAGAGGGGTCATGCTTGGAGCTGCACCAGCTAGCTTGGACATGCCAAAGTCGGTCACTTTAGCTCTTCTCCCAGCAATGATCAGCACATTGTTGCTGGAGAGGTCTCGGTGGATGATGTCATTGGAGTGGAGGTAGGCGACTGCCAAAGCAATATCATGGCAGATATCCACTTGAATATTGTAGGCTAGTGACTGATGTGAGCGTTCAAGCATCTTTGTCAAACTCTCATCAAGCAGTTCCATCAGCAGCACTGGTAGTCTGGACTCAGGATCTCTAGTCATGCCAAGGTACTGCACAATGTTTGGATGTCGGATTCTCTCCAAAAATGCACACTCCTGTTGAAACCTGTCCATGATCTTGCCTGCTCCTGGGTCTGTGGGGTCTAGGATTGTTGGGTGGAGGACTTTAGCAGCACAGGGCAGCTGGTCACACTTGGCCTTGTAGACAGCTCCATAGGAGCCATGGCCAAGGGGTTGGCTCTTGTTGATGTGGAAGCTTTGGTAGCGAAATACGCGTTGTTGAGCTTGAAGCATTCGATGAGCCATATTAAATTTGTCTTCCTCAGCTTGCGCGCCACACCCCCCCCCCCCCCCCCCCCCCAATCGGACTAGTTCCCAGACCCCATTCTTCAAGCGAATAATTACCCCGCGCGCATGCGCGAAGGATATAACAATTACCTTTTGATATTTAGGCATTCAAATTTAATTATGGGCAACTTTAATAGCTACATCTTATAGCTAGCTATCTGATTCATAACATTTTTTTTAATTCAGCTTGTAATTTATTTTGCCATGACATTAATTATGATGTAGACTATAATAATTTTTGTCTACAGCAATTATTAATTTTGAGCACTCTATTAAATTTAATATCTATACAATAATCGAGCATCAAGCTTTGCATACTGTAGATCTATGTGACATGCAGCTATTGGTAATTCTATATAATTAGATTCTATTACAAAAGAAAAATAGACCAGTACCACCATGTATATATAGCTGGATGTACCAGATAGTACATGTATATAATAGTTATTATTCTGTCTCTCTCTGCCTACAGTATAGAGGCCTGGGTGTGTACAATAAAAATGATGATTGTGTAACAATTATTAACATTGTAGTTATACTATAATACCCATTAATATAAGATTTACGAAGAATTTCACAGGGGAATAAGATATTTGCATGATGCTGTGCAAATGTATAAACACTGGAAATTAATTTTGTACACTAGCTTCTCACAAAAAAATATTGGCAATTTCAATGAATGTATGTTTTCCATCTTTGTCATTCCCACCAACAACCATCATCTCATTGGTAGGGAGAACTGCAACAAGACTCCGATATCTAGCAGTTGGCATGTTGCTGATGAGATCCCAGGAGTTAGTTGTTGGGTTATACTTGTAAATGGCAGACGAAGGTAACATACCTTTATGACATCCACCAACTGCCAATAGCTCTCCATTGACAGCTGCACAGGTGGAGTGGTAAGCTGGGGCATCAGTGACTCTCTGCCATATTGGTGGTGATGATGACTGTAGTGCATCCGCAATCTTGTGCCATATAGATGATGATGGTGATGATTGTAGTAGTTCTGTCAGTGAGCAAGCCAGCACTGACTTGGTCTCCCCTTTGTCTTGCGTTCCTCCTAGCATGTAGAGTTGATCTCCACAGATGGTTGCTGACATCATGCGGTAGGGGTGAGGGAGGCTGGCTACTGTTGACCAGACTAGAGCTCTTGTGTCCATCACTTCTACTGTAGTAAGGTTTACACTTCTGCACCCACCAGCCACTATGAGGTGCTCTTCTGTTGTCGCTGCAGCCACCCAAAATCTCTTTGTTGGCATGGGCGGGAAGATTTCTTTCCATTCTGTCTGTTGCAGACTGAGCAGTTTGTTTGTAATTCCCAAACCCACAATTCCACCAATAGCTGTGAGTTGACCATTAATAACGGCTAAACCGCAGAATTTATGGCATTTAGGAAGCTCTCTCCATTTCTTACTACATGAATCATAGGAAAGTACATCACCATACATGTGAAGAAAGTAAGCCATATCCCCATCCACCACAGTAGCTCCCCTGCTCATCTTTACTGGTGCCTTGCCACCATCTCTCCAATTTAAAGATGGTTGCACTGGTAATTGTTTCCTTGACTCTCTCTCCTGAAGTTGTCTTTCCATAACCTGAGCTTGAGAAGGAGGAGGTGGCTCTAGACTTTGCTGACTCAGCTGTTTTTGCAGTTGTTCTACCTGTCTCTGTAGAGAGTGGTTAGTCTGCTGGATCTCTGCCGTCACCTGCTCTTGTTCTTCCAGCTGTTGGTTCAATTGTCGAAGCTGTATCTCTCTTGAAGATATCTCTTCTTGATGTAATCTCCTCTGCTCTTGAAGCTGTTGGGTCAGTGATGCATTTTCAGTTGCTCTCTGTTGTAGCAACTGATCCTTGTTTTCAATTTGACAATCTTTGGCCTGAATCTCATCGTGGTGGGTTTGTACACTCTCTCTGTACTCCCTGGACTCCTTGAGACCAGCCAGCCTCTGGCACAGCTCCTCACTTGAAGGTCTGTCTTTGTCTTGGAATTTCAGGCTGTCAGTAATAATAGTTAAAAGAGCATGGTCAGGATCAATCAAGTCAATGTGGGTTTTTCTTCTCTGCATTTCAGGTACAGGCATTTCCATAATCCCAGTTAGAGATCTGGAGTCTTGGACTATCTGTGTGCGAGGTCCAGGCTCAGGCCACAGTCGGGTGCACACTTGTATCATGATCACACCCTCAGAGAAGCAGTCCAGCTTCTTTGTGTATCTTGGTGGCTCCCTCAGCGCTTCTGGAGGCATGTAGGCCAGCGTTCCAGGACACATGGTGAGAGGGGTCATGCTTGGAGCTGCACCAGCTAGCGTGGACATGCCAAAGTCAGTCACTTTACTTCTTCTCCCAGCAATGATCAGCACATTGTTGCTGGAGAGATCTCGGTGGATGATGTCATTGGAGTGGAGGTAGGCGACTGCCAAAGCAATATCATGGCAGATATCCACCTGAACAAAATGGGCTAGTGATTGTTGCGAGCGTTCAAGCAACTTTGTCAAACTCTCGTCAAGCAGTTCCATCAGTAGCACTGGTAGTCTGGACTCAGGATCTCTAGTCATGCCGAGGTACTGTACAATGTTTGGATGTCGGATACTCTCCAAAAATGCACACTCCTGTTGAAACCTGTCCATGATCTTGCCTGCTCCTGGGTCTGCAGGGTCTAGGATTGTTGGGTGGAGGACTTTAGCAGCACAGGGCAGCTGGTCACACTTGGCCTTGTAGACAGCTCCATAGGAGCCATGGCCAAGGAGTTGGCTTTTGTTGACGTGGAAGCTTTGGTAGCGAAAGACATATTGAGCTTCATGGGTCATTGTCTTGCCTTGTCTTGTTCCGGGATCAAAGTTTCTCTGGCCCTTTTCTTCTGTGTATATAATATGATTGTAGTTGCTAGTCATTCATGTGATACCTGATTGTCTATAATATTTATATATTAATATACGTACAGCTTCCTTAAACCAGGGACTATACATTATCTTGCAAGATAATGTATAGTCCTTGCTTACACATGGCATAGAAGATAATGGTAATAATATGCTTGCACATGGACGAAAAAGAGGGCGTGACACACTACCGCGCACGCGCGATTATCTAAGTAGTCTCGTTCCCAGACCCCATTCTCCACAATCATCGCGAACAAGGTGTGTGGTGCATCTAACAATGTGTTGCCTTCGTAGGATCGCTCTCCTCGCCTTGTCACTTTTCTTGATTGGAGGTAAGATCATGGATATTACAGGCTGCATGGGACTCCACCTGTCAGAGTCACCGGTGGCTCTCATGTCATTGGACTCAGTATTTCAATACACCCCTGTTGAGGAGCAATCTCGGCGGGACATTTTGATACTCCAGACATAATTAACGGGCTATACTAGGCCAGGACGCAATTAATATTGAGATTTTGCCTATCCAGACATAATTTGAATCCTCAACCGGTCTATCTTAAGTTTGCGACCTACCATTCAGACAAATTAATATCACTATCCTATGTCTGTAATGGGGTAAAAATACCTTTTTAATTACTAGTAAATGTATATGGCAGCAAATGCATATGCGCACTTTTAAACCACACCCAAAAATTACATTTATGAATCAAATGGACAAAATATGGAGTCGCTGTACTCGTGAAACAATACATCAAATTGGAGTGGCCTTATTAGTTGTCTGTATTGCATCATACCTCCATTAAACTGTTTATCCCAAAAAACATCAAACCCTCATGTGACCTGTAGCATGATGTCCAGTGAAAAAATATGCTCAATGATTCCAATTGTCTTAATTCGCTATATAGCTCACTGCTAACAAAAACAATGAAATTCATAATTCTTATAATGATATTCATACATGATGTTCACTGTTTCTGGCTATCCTACTCATGAAACAATACATCAAATTGGAGTGGCCTAAAAAGAGGAAATAACCATCAGGTGCAATCAAATTCACCATCAGACAGTTATTTCTTATCAAAATTCTATCAAGACTCGTGCAATTAAATTTGGCCATTTTTTTACCCCTACAGATGTAATTTATTTTCTTAACAGGGGTGTATCTTCTGGAATAGCCCATTGGGATGGTATAGCCTACTCTGTTTTAATATCATGAGTCGAGATTCCATGATCAGGCATTCTCATATTAATTAGCCTACTAAAAGTTTGTCATGATGTTCCATATTATTATTAAATCAGGCATGTTTAATGTATTGAGGGATAATTCATTATCTGTAATTTAAGACCAAATTTTATATTGCTGGATCTAATGGCGAGGTAATGCTACAGTAACTATAATTATTACCGTAAATTGCGAATATTACATTGGTAAAATATTTTCGGACAGCCTTGCTTGTGTGAAAATTAAACTTGCGAAAATACATGCGCAATATTAACGATAATGCGGTACAGGGTCGTTCGTCTGAAAATTATTTAACGTGAAAATTTATCGCATGAAATATTTTAGACACGAAATATTTGCGATTTATGGTATTATAAAATACCACCTACAGGTGACTCTCTAGTGACAGTTGAACCTGACCGTATAACACTGGGTGGTAAAGTCTGTCCAGACACAGCTGTATACTTCACCTGCGTTGCCTACAACGTCAGAGTTCTGACGTGGCTGAGGAATGGCGATCAGATTGCACAGTTCACCAATCAAGATATGCCATCCACTGAGCCGGAAGTGATCGGTCCCTTTATGATCTACTTGGACAGTAGTGAAAATGACGGTCAGAATAATCTGAATATGACATCGACACTGGTAGGACCAGCTTCAGCCTTTCAAAGTGGTGATCGGATATCCTGCCCGGATAATACTGGAGACCCTCTTACTCTCTACTTCACAAGTGAGTTTAACCTCAGCCTATTTTCTTTGATTTAACAAAGAAATGGAGACCTTTACTAGTACAAGCCTGAAGTGCCATCCTTTAATTTTGTGTTGCACGTGTATTATGGTCTTACGTTGTTGTGACCCTGCACTAATTACTAGCTTATGATGGTCTATAGTAATCTACCGTTTCCTACTTGGAGTTCGACACTTATATTCCTGACCATAATCATTCAGGGGCGGATCTAGGGGGGGGGTTCAGGGGGTTGCAACCCCCCCCCCAAATGATTTTGAGCAGCCCCTCCCACTTTTGTACAAGGCCTACTATAGCTTGGTATAATACCGTATAGCGCTTAAATTTCTTGGGACTTAATTTTCGCTGTTTTCGCGGATACAACGGCTTCCGCGAAAATTATTCAACGAAAATTTCCAATGTCCACGAGCGTGCGCCCATACCAGGCCGGAACCGCGAAATTTATTCAACGAAAACTTTGTAGAGAGCTATCCGCGAAATTTAAGCTCCGCGAAATTAAGGCGCTATACGGTATAGTAGCTGCCACTGTATGGTTAGTGGTGCATGGTGGTTATAGTGGTATACTCTGAACATGGCTTCAGCTATGAACTAGAGCTCCTATAGAGCACATACCCCGCGCGCACATTGCGCAATCTATAGATCTGCTTTTGTTGCTGCAGCTAAATGTGTGCCATTAGCATTATTGACGACCTTTACCAGTCCACAATATTCAATTTTATGCGCATGAGCAGAAAGCACAAGGCCTGTATGCATAATGCATTGAGTGGGCACTATTGATAGGCATGGTTACGAAGGCTAACAAAAATGCACTATTTGTGACGCTCGTGGACCATATCCCTCGATTCAAAACACACTGAAGCCCGTTTTTCGTCAAATTCGACTGATTCATTGTGCTTACCAGTCGCTCAGGTGCCTAGACCTCGAGATATGGCGATTTTTCTGCTAACGACAACAACGACAACAACACGACCGATTACTTTACCCCTTGCGCATGTGCGCGGGGTAATAATCTACTATAAACCACTAGAGTCAACTGTGGTGTGTGGTAAAGCTTCAGTGTTGTAGTAACTTAGTGCTAGTGGGTCACAGTCACTCTTTGGGGCACGATTGAGCGGGCATACGTGATTAAAAGTGGGCGTGGCTCATTAAAAATGCACGTGATTGCAAAAATTTTCGCGCGCTTCGCGCACATTTATATTTACAACCCCACTATACTGAAATTCCTAGATCTGCCCCTGTCATTATTGCATTCCATACTATTAATTTTCCCAAATATCCTCAGATAAACTAACAATATTAATGACTGTCTTGTGAAGCTAGCCTACTCTCACTCTCTGTGCAGCTACTACACCAGCCCCTGATGGTTTTCAACTCTCTGTTAGCAACACGGACAACACAGCAAACCTGGACATACGCTGGGACCCAGCATTCAACATGATGTTTGGAATTGAGTCGTACCAGCTAGAGGCCAGCAGTGGATTCATTAGCTGTCCACAAATGTGTAATGCTAGGCGTCCACTATGTCGGTGTTCTGGGCTTACTGATCATGATGGAATGGACGGGACCATCAATATCACTGCTACGACCTGTAGGGATCACCAGGGTCCTCCTGCTATAGTATATCTCTCACCTAGACGTAAGCTATTAGGGCCACCCGAGCAGGTCACCGAGCCTCATCCCAGTCCCATTCCCATTCTGAAAATGGGAATGGGACCACTCTGAAAGGCGAGGCTACAGGTCACCAGTTATAGGTACCATGGTACATGAAACTACTGTTACAGTAATGCCATCTGTTTTGTTCGTAGTTCTATTGTTCAGTAATATAATATATGCTGTAATCACTGTGTAGCAGTAAAAACTAGAGCTCTGTAGAGCACATACCCCGCGCGCATATTGTGCAATCTATAGATTTACTTTTGGTGCATGGCTATAATTTTATAAACTTCAGAGAAACTAGTAGAAATGCTGCTTAGCCTACTGGGGGTTCCGGTGACACTTGAAAAAGCGCTCTCTGCACCCAGACCTAGCCCAGACTAGGAAGATATGAGTTTCTACCTATATTTTTTGTAATAATAGTAGTATAGCTGTCTTACATTATGATTGGTTCCAGATTTCAGTCACTATAGACATCACGAGCATTATTTAGAACATCGACGATTTTTACCAGTCACATGCTTTGCCACTTAGTAGTGTGCATGAGCAGGAAGCACAATTGGTATGCATATGCATTGATGGGCACTGTCGATAGGCGTGGCTACGGTGGCCAACAAAAAGGCACTATTTGTGACACTCGTGGACCGTATCCCTCGATTTGACGCACACTGAAGCCAGTTTTTCGCTGAATTCGATTGATTTGTTGTGATTACGAGTCGCTTAGACACCTATATCCCGAGACATGGCGATTTTTGTGCTAATGACAACAACGACGACGACGCGACTGATTACTTCACCCCCTTGCGCATGCACACGGGGTAATAACAATGGTTTGTACAAGTACACTAGCATTATAATAATGTATACAGAGTGTTGAATGCTCCTCCCTCAAGGTGCCACATGTGTAGGATATTGCACTTAATTATTAGAGAGGGAGAGCCTCATTTGTGGTTGATTACATGCCTGCACGTGGCCCATGTGCAGTACATCAATATTAATGGTTGCGGTCATAATAATAATTATTGTTTTCCCTTCAGTGCCAGGTCGGGTCTCCCGTTGCCTCAGCTACCCTGTGTACAATGCATCAAATAGGCTCTACCAGATAGGATCAACTTGGACCCGAATATGGGTAGGGATTACACATTCATTCACCCATCCTAAATTTTATGCTACATTGATCTTGTCCCCAGACCCCGCCCACCGTTGAGGAGGGAAAAGGGTCTGGTGACTTTGGGTGGCAAGCTCATTGCTATGTGCTATTTGTATACCCTGAGTCAGCTCCACTGCTCATTTTTTAATAATAAGCACCTAAGGATTATTGACTGCTTTCTGTTTTCAGGATCCACGTAAGCTCACTGCTGCAATTGATCAAAACATTTTGGACTATATTGTGTCATTTGATGATGAGGGTAGACTCGCTATGTGCTCCAGCACGAGCTCATCTTGCCATATTAACGTTCGACGAATCGCTTCTCCTTCCACTGTGAGTGTTATCGTTGCCGCCAGAAATGTCATTGGACAAGGGCAAGAGAGTAACTGTAGTCTTTCCGCATATGCTAATAGTGAGTCTGTCCATAAAAACCTTATTAAATTTTATATTTCCTAGAGTACTAATTGGTGGTGAATGAGTCTGACTCAGCACATTCCCTTAGTAACCATAGAGACAATAAGCTAATCTACACTTGTACATTACCTTTTAAGGACTGGTAGGGAATTACCTGATGTAGCCACTACTATAGCATTAATTTTTTTTATGTTTCAGATCGAACCAATAAGGTTTTCACAATTACTTTATCCACTACCAATGTAAATCGGAGCGTGGCCTGCACGCGTCTGATACCAGTATTTCCAAGACATTTCATCTGCCGATTTTGCATTACAATCAATGACGCCTTAACTTGCTATGGTCTTGATGACAGTTTTAGCAACGGTTTAGCAAATGCACTCCTTACTGACTTGGAAGAAGGAACCTACCATTATTCTGTAGTAGCATTTCTCGATGGTATTCCAGTGGCATCAATCTTTGATGTATTTAGTACTGGTAAGTACTGTTTACTTGTATCCAGATGGGGGGGGGGGGGGGGGGGGGGGGGGAGGCATCCATGAGGAATAATAATACTGTATACATGTAGCGGGAAATTTGTGAGGGAGAAAATTTTCACGAATTTTTGATTTTGAGAGCCACCTGCAACAAAATTTGAGCATGTCCGAGTCATCTGTATGATTGATTTAGCATTTCCCAAAGTTATTACTCCTTGACCGTGCCAAGTGATTAGTGATGCAAAAATTTGACTAATAATTAAGAATCATCATGTATAGAAGTTTAATTGTTTCTAATAGCCTGTCAACCTGGTGAACTTGGAGCAACAGATGATCAAGCAAATTCATCATGTCTTTTGATTCTCAATGGGAGAGTATGCTTCAATGGAACCACAGCTGGCTCAGTGGCCACATACTCCTGTGACGAAGGATTCACGTTGACGGGATTGGGAAGCTCTCAACGGACGTGTAGGAGTGATGGACTTTGGGAGGGAGAAATATTGTCATGTGATGCTACAGATGACGGTAACGGTAAGCAAATGTCAAAATTGAGCATGTAGCTGCATACATGTATGATTGTATGTGTCTTATGTGTTCAGTTGTACATGTAGTCATACCATAGTGACCTGTATAAGTTATAATAATAATTATTATTATGCCCATGGTATAAATGAAATGGTGACCATTTCTACCGGTATTATCCCAGCTTGCAGTACTTGTGTGCCTACTTGTATACATGATAATTCATTTTCAGTTTCAGTTCCAGTTCCAGGATGGGTGATTCCTCTACTTGTGATCAGTGTGTTCCTTTGGGTGATATCCTTGGTAGAAGGTGTTAACTGTCAGCATACCACTAGTTATTGTTCTGGAACGTAAATTTTCAAACAATGAGAATAGTAAGTAATAATAATTTTAATTTATTATTAATGAAGTGCAAGTATTGTACAACGTACCTACATTATCATAATAGAAATGAAATGGTAAAGGGTCGTTAGGATCGCACACATGTGCATGACTACTGGGAAAACGCTCAATACGTTGTTGGGTAAAGTAGTACCACTTCATAATATTGGAGATCTATACTTCAAATTGTTACGGAATAATTACTGTTGATTTACAGAATTCGTGAAGGGTTTCTCGTACAGTTTACTTGTTGTGGAGGTAATTCTATTCCTCCTCATTTGCATTCTCTGGATGGTATTTGCTAGTGATTCCAAAGGTGAGCGGTCCTAATGACCTAATTTTATTACAATCTGGTAATTAAATTGTTTATGCTTGACGTACACTGTAATAATAATATTATTATTATCACGTGTACTGTGTATGACTTGTATTTGCATAGGTATACTTGGAAGAAATTGTGTTGCTGCAGCCTTTGCCTTCTCATTGGTGCTAGTGGTTGTGGGGGTTATTGATTCAATTCCAGTCGTGTTCTACTTAAAAGCAGCAGCAGAGTCACTGTTCAATGCACGAAATGAGCCTGCTGAAAAAGAACTGAAAGTCAAACTGCAAAATGATGATGATGACTTATTAGGTAAAGAAGATCCAGAAAAACAGCAATGTCACAAAGAACTTGGGCAGAAATGATCACATTTGTCATAAAAAAATTCCTTCTTGACCACTGATAGAACACTTAATAAAATTAATATTACCCAGGTATCTAGTAACTGTTGATATTAGTTTTGCCTTGATTTTTATCATTAATTTTATTGTGTTGGTGTGCCAGATGATCATAATAATTATGCACTCTGACCTCCAGCCTCGATCTACAAGAGCATGCAGGTTCAGAGATATTATAATACATTGATGGTCTATTTTATGCCTTCTCTCATGGAAATGTGAGTTTTTATACTTAATGCCTATATATACAGTAACTGTGACACTGTCTAGATATATTAAATTATACAGTCGAGCCTCCGAACAAAGGACAGCTCCATAGGAGCCATGGCCAAGGAGTTGGCTTTTGTCGATGTGGAAGCTTTGGTAGCGAAAGACATATTGAGCTTCATGGGTCATTGTCTTGCCTTGTCTTGTTCCGGGATCTTGGCCCTTTTCTATACTAATAATTAGCGGTATGCTGACAAAGTTTCTCTGGCCCTTTTCTTCTGTGTATTATGATTGTAGTTGCTAGTCATTCATGTGATACCTGATTATCTATAATAATACTATTAATATACGTACAGCTTCCTTAGGGAATATACATTGGGCTATTCCAGATAATGGGCGTACACCCCTGTGGAGCTCGAGGAAGGGATTTGCATTTTCTACCCTAAATACTCTTAAATTTGCAAAATGATCATCAATACTAATCGATTTTCTGATTTTATCCCATAAAACTAATCAAAATCCCCATTTTACCCTATAAAACCAATAATAATTCCTCCACACCCTGGATGAGCTACCCCATCAATACTTGTTACTCGCTGCCATGTCCCCTCAGTACTTCATTAATATCCACAATGGTGCCTACAATACTTCATTAAAATCCATAAAAATACCATCGATACTTCATTAAATCACCTCAAAATTGACCCTTCAGTACTAATCAACCTTCCTCCACAGGGGTGTATCCTTATTAACTGGAATAGCCATTATCATAGTCCTTGCTTACACGTGGCATAGAAGATAATGGGCTATTCCAGTAAATAAAGATACACCCCCATGGAAGAACACTATCACGTTTCCCCCCATGACAATAATTAAAACCACCTAAACACCCTCAAGACTAATTTATGGGCACACTTACCCTGATGACAACTTAATTGAAGCCACTTCACCCATCAAGACGTCATTATGAATACACTGGGTACCCTCCGGACTAATTATGGGTATATATTATACATTTACCCTCATGACAACTTAATTCAAGCCACTTCCCCCCCACCCCCAAGACGTCATAATGACTACACTGGGTACCCTCCGGACTAATTATGGGTACATTAATTTTACCCTGATGACAACTTATAATTAATTGAACCCCCAAGACGTCATTATGAATACACTGAATACCTTCCGGACTAATTGTAATAATATACTTCCTTCACAGGTGAAATTAGCAATGATGGCTATTTATTCCATAATAATATTATTATGATTATTATCTCAAGCATTTTTGAATTGACATTACAGTGTACTGAGAGGTAGTATTGATAGGGAGCTGCTAAACGCATGATGTCTGGGGTATTACCCTTTAATTAGCAGAAATAATAAGGTAATTAAGGTAATTGATACTGTGCTTGAAGGGAACCACTGCTAAAACGGTAGGGGATTACTATTGAAGAATTGAATGTGTCCGTGGCACAGCCAAGAGAATTAATGCATTAAGTATAATACAATAATATAGAACAGCACGACTGGTGGATTGTAAGCTACCGTATCCGATCTAATTAACGCGCCTCTCTAATGGATGCGTCACCTTGGCCTGAAGCGCAATTTTCACGCTCTATTTAAATGCACCCACCCACGCATCCCTATACTTTTGTGTACAAATTTTGCGCGCCACCTGGTTGCGAAGGATAATTTTCAGGCTCTAATGGCGCGCCACCCAGCACTCGTAATTATTTTTTCATGGCGCGTTAATTAGATCAGATACGCGTTATACAAGACCTTAATTGGGGTGCACAAGATGCATGATTGAATACACCCCAGGTAAGGTCTTGCATACAACGTACTAGTTAAGTTTCTCATGACTCCTCTCGTCATTGGCCTACCCAGTGGCAGAGGATGACGGGGGGAGAGACGCAGTGGATGTGTCACATGTCTACCACAATAGGGATCTATTAAAGGACTGGGGGGCACATGCCCCTGATGCCCCCCTGGTTCTGCCACCTATGCTACCCTATGATCACCAATACCCCTCTGGTCAAGGGCGCCCGCGCCATATACGCTCAGTACGCACGTGCGTACCATTCTCACCACAGTAATCGGAGATTATACAGCTCTCTGTTCGAAATAGAATGATTTTGTGCGTGTTTCAGACCTTTACTGGGCTTTAGGATCAGAAATAAGCCCAAATTTCACAACAGAATGATTGTCTCACCATTCTTGCTGCTCGATCTACGCAGTGCGAGATCAGTAATGGGCGTGGTCAACGTATCCAAAAATTTTTTTTTCAGCGCGCTTCGCGCGCAATCAATATCATGCTTACCTATTCAGAAAATTCTGCGGGCGCCCTTGCTCTGGTATCCAGTAATTTGCCTATAAGAACTTCTGTTGCTAGGCGATGGTCAACTACGTACTGTGTACTGTATAGTCCATAATAATAATAATAATTATTATGGAGATTGTATGTGGTATTATGTATCTAAGTGGGTATGTGGTGTTATGTTACTTGTCAGTGAGTGTGTGAGGGGATATAATAAGTTATAGTTATATGGCAGGCAGGCCAATACAAGGCAGTGGCTGCCATATTTGTTAGATCTTGACATAGGAATTTAATTAGTACCTATTATATTGAGCATGTTGCCCATAGTGTCACTGTGTACACTAACATGAACCTGTTTGAGACTCTAATCTCTGTATTGGAGAATATTCTGCCACTATTTACCTTGGCAATTATGTGTTTGAGCTGTGTGATATTAGGGTATTAATTTGATGTGATTATTAGGCTAGGTATGTATTATGGATTATGAGGGTATATATGAGCATATGAGTATGTGTGATGTGATTGAGATAATTTAATACTCAATTGCGATTGAGGTGATTAGGGTACGTTGTATTATTATTATATTGATCAATGATGGAATGGGTATGTGTATGAGTCAATGAAGTGATAGTTTAATTGGGTATGTTCATGAATAGTTGAGGTATTAGAGTGTATGGATATTTGTTGGTAGTTGCTTAGCAACCAAAGTTTTTATAGGCAATTTGCCGGCTATGGGAAGGGGTCGGATCATCATAAAGTAGGCCAATGATGAACAGAGGTCAACTACCAGTTATCTGGCAATAATTGGGGTGCATGAGATGCATTCTGCCAGTAATTGGGGTGTATTCGACCATGCATCTCATGCACCCCAATTACTGGCAGAATCTGATAGCTATTATATGTATACTAGTTAATTGTTTGAGAGTGTGATGTGATTAGGGTATGATATGATAATATTATGTATGTATGAAGTGATTAGGGTATGTATGAGTTGTTTTTAAGTGCTATGTGATTAGGGTATGTGTGATGTGATTAGGGTATTACAATGGAGTGTGACCTTTGAAGCTCTGAGTTTGAGAGTGAATGCTGTCTGAGTACATTGTATGACATATAAATTTGGGGAATGTGTTTAAGAGTATGATGAGATTGGAGCATATATAGGTTGCCAGTGAGCTTTGCAAACTCAAAGCAGTAACTTTTATGCAGCAGTGGACAGGTGTGTACATAGTGACATTCACACTTTCCTTATAAGGAAGGTGTTAACCCAAACAGACTAATTATGTGCACCGCTAGGGCTGCATCACTCCATCTGTGGTGGAGACCACCCTGAGCTACACATGCACAATCACTAACTCCATTGCACACACTGAATTGAGCTGGAGCCTCAGGAAAGTACAGATCAAGTGCTGCTGTTGGCCAGCTTCATTCACCAACCCTTCCCTCTCTTTATGGATACTTTAGTAGTACACCAGCCAGACCCTCTAGCTCCTCCTTGTTTATTTTCTATTACTGGGGGGTATGAGTCCTCAGCCATAATTCCTGATAGCTATATCTTACTAGCATACCAACAGTGCCATTAATTTTCCCTGTGATATGCTAGTGGTGATAATAGAATGTTATTGTGAATATGGCCTATAAGCTATTTACCTAAACTTTTATACATACTGGTATTCTGAAGGGGAAGCCTGGGTCGTTTCTAAGGGGTCAGAGTTGCATACAGAGGAGGGGGGCACTGGTTTATACATGTAGCTAAAATCGATTAACTTAATGAGTAATGATCACTATCTACTTTCTTGCTGTTGCTAACACCTGTCCTCGAGTTTATTATAGCTAGTTCACACTTGTATGAAACATATCAGTGGCGTGTCCAAGGGGGGGCTCCGGGTGCTCGAGCACCCCCCTCAGCTCTGGCACAACAGCCAGATCAGTAGCTCAGTGGCAACTCTTTATGCTGATAATCAACAACTGGTAGCCAGAACCAACAATGAACTTAAAATTCGCTTTGTAAGCAATGTTTTGGGCGCCGTGGCCTAAAATTTAATACCTCCCTCCTTCAAATTCTGGACACGCCACTGCATATTTAGCTGTCACAACAAAGACAGCTAATTATAATATTATTATAATAAACAGTACCTCACTATTCACCTCTCGACAAGTGGCATAATATTAGGTAAATTTTATAAAATCTTCTGGAGTTTTTGAGCTCAACAAGTAGCATCTCTGAAACATTACAATACAGAAACTAGAGAAACATGGCAAGGCTCAACTGCTATACTAATAGTTATGCACATGTGTATACGCACACCATGCGCATACAGAATCATAACCCCTAGAAAAAATTATAATATTATGCAAATGGTAATGGGGAGAGTTTGTTTGAAGGATAGCTTGGATTAAATTAATACCATATAGGCGAAAATATTGGCAGTCACATAAGTTTGGCGATTTGGGTTCCAATGGTGCATTTTACACTATTCAGCACTTTAAATTGATTTTAAATTGGCGGCTATGGTATAGTATCGCTATAATATTATTATTATCTTATACTCTCTTGTTATTAAGTGTACATGCATATATTACATGCATGCAGATCAGAATTTAATTTAGAGGCATACCATCAACCCACCCAATTTTATTCCCTGCCAAATTTTCCAGCTCTACGGTATTACGTAATTCTCCATAGGGATAATTATTAGCTAACTCGACAATAATATAAATCATGTCCCTAGGGGGCCTATATCTTTAGGGATAAATTATAAAACCAAAATCATGATGTAAATTAAAGCTAGGCTGTGTATCAATACATATAGTATGTATCCAAATAATTGTGAACCGCTCTGAGAAAAGGGACCACTCGAGATTACTTTACCAGAAACTATAGGATTTTGGTTTCATATTGATATGCTATGTTTATATTGTAAATTATCGTTATGGGCGCAAACAATTGCTCGGACACATACAATTTAATACAAAATTTAATTAAATATACGCATTTTCCGAAAATCGAATATTATATCTATCTGCGTGTATAAAAAATAATGGTCATAACTCGGCTTGTGATCAATATAAATTTTCATGAAACTTGCACCATTGGATTCAGCACACACAGACCAATCCTTGCTAAAAACTCAATTTTTATGAAATATCCCGAGTGGTCCCTTATCTCAGAGCAGGTCACAATTAGTCTGAACGGGTAGCTATAGCTGACCCCTTTTAGTTTATCCTATATTTATCCTATGGGGTCGGTATGCACAGACATACTCTAGAGCTAGGATATATGTGATAGTGTGACTTCTACAGTAGAGTAGAATTCTCTGTATATTCCGAATTGGGACAGCTTAAGGTGTCCTGCATGATCAAAAGTGTTCTCATTTCTGAGGTAGTTTTATGCACCTTTCTAGCTATAGGTTGCTGGAACCATGCTTGGTGTCCTGATTAAGGGAGGTTTCATCATTTCAGGGATGTCCTTATAGAGGGGTCCACGCACTGTATACTATTATAAATAATATAGCACTGTGATACCATGGTTGCGGGAGCATCTGAGATGTATGTAATTTAAGGCTGATGAGTAAATTATTTTGAAATATTGGTTATTATTATTCAGTGTTTCCCCCAGCATACCTGAATCAGGGCAGGCCACCCGGTTTGACTTTGGGCTAATTGGATAAACATCAAAGAAATGGGTGGAGTTTAAAGCCACAACTTAATTAAAAGCCTATGAATATCATTAAGCACCCGGTTTGGATTCTGTTCTGGGGGAATCCCTGATTATTAATAATTAATTGTATGATTTGATTCTCCCTCACTTCTTTAAAATACCCATCTACCCATCAGACAAATTATTAATCTAATTTAAGATACCCATCAGACGAATTATTAAATGTTACTTTGAGCCCATAAGACAGAAATTAGATTCTCCAAAAAAAAACCCTGAAGACTAATTAGTGTTCTTCCATGGGGGTGTATCCTTATTAACTGGAATAGCCCAATGGTAATAATACGCATGCACATGACAATAATAAATTGAAAAAGAGGGCGTGACACACTACCGCGCACGCGCGATTGTCGAACTAGTCTCGTTCCCAGACCCCATTCTCCACAATCATCGCGAACTCGGCCCCGCCTTATGTACAAGGTGTGGTGATGTGTTGCCTTCGGTGGATCGCTCTCCTCGCCTTGTCACTTTTCTTGATTGGAGGTAAGATCATGGATATTACAGGCTGCACGGGACTCCACCTGTCAGAGTCACGGGTGGCTCTCATGTCATTTGGCTCAGTATTCCGATACACCCCTGTTGAGGAACAATCTGGACATTTTAATTTGATACTCCAGACATAATTAACGGGCTAACTTAGTCCAGGACGCAATTAATATTGAGATTTTGCCTATCCAGACATAATTTAAATCCTCAACAGTCTTAAGTTTGCGACCTACGTTCAGACAAATTAATTTAAGTTATCAGTGACTAACCTATGTACGGACAACTAATAAAAAGAGGAAATAACCATCGGACGCAATCAAATTCACCATCAGACACAGTTATTTCTTATTAAAAATTCTGTCAAGACTCGTGCAATTAAATTTGGCCATTTTTTACCCCTACAGATGTAATTTATTTTCTCAACAGGGGTGTATCTTCTGGAATAGCCCATTGGGATGGTGTAGCCTACCATGTTTTAATATCATGAGTCGAGATTCTCATAATTATTATTAAAATAAATTATTAGCCTACTAAAAGTTTGGCATGACGTTCTATATTAACTCAGGCATGTTTATTGATAATTCATTCTATGTAAATTAAGACCAAATTGTAGATTACTGGATCTGATGGTGAAGTAATGCTACAGTAACTATTATTATAATAATATATACTACCCGCAGGTGACTCTCTAGTGACGGTTGAACCTGACCGTATAACATCGGGTGGTAAAGTGTGTCCAGACACAGCTGTACGCTTCAACTGTGTTGCCTACAATGTTAGAGTTCTGCAATGGCTGAATGGTACGGAAGAGATTGCGCAGTTTACTAATCAAGATATGCCATCAACTGAGCCGGAAGTGATCGGTCCCTTTATGATCTACTTGAACAGCAGTGAAAATGACGGTCAGAATAATCTGAATATGACATCGACACTGGTAGGACCAGCTTCAGCCTTTCAAAGTGGTGATCGGATATCCTGCCCGGATAATACTGGAGACCCTCTTACTCTCAACTTCATAAGTGAATTTAAACCCAGCCTATTTTCTTTGATTTAACAATGAAATGGAGACCTTTACTAGGATGGGATTGTTTGGTACAAGTACAAGCCTGAAGTGCCATCCTTTAATTTTGTGTTACACATGTATTATGGTCTTACGTTGTTGTGATCCTGCACTAATTACTAGCTTATCAGGGTTTCATCTAGCGACAAAAATTTGGGGTGGAAACGCGATAAATGAGTGGGCGTATTTAGCACGCCAAGTTCTTGGGACGTATTTATAGGAGAATTTCTTTAATTCCTCCAGATAGTTTCAGGTAGTTTTTGATCAAAAACAAACGCTAGTGGTTTGATTTGGTGACTTGTTGTGATATTTTGATGCTTAATTTAATTTAAGTCAAATTTTTAGGGGGGGGGGGAAGCTTCCCCCTCCCCCCTCCCCCCCCCTGGATTTCATCCAGTGGGGGGGGGGGGGGGGGGGGGGGGGGACAGGGGGAAGCTTCCCCCCTAAAAATTTGACTTAAATTAAATTACCGTTTCCTACTTGGAGTTCGACACTTATATTCCTGACCATAATCATAACATTATTGCATTCCTACTATTATTTTTCCCAAATACCCTCAGATAAACTAACAATAACTGTCTTTTGAAACTAGCCTACTCTCACTCTCCATGCAGCTGCTACACCAGTCCCTGATGGTTTTCAAGTATCAGTTAGCAACACTGATAACACATTGTACCTGGACATACGCTGGGACTCAGCGTTCAACATGATGTATGGAATTGAATCGTACCAGCTAGAGGCCAGCAGTGGATTCATTAGCTGTCCACAAATGTGTCCATTAAATGGTAGTAGTCCATGTCGGTGTTCTGGGCTTACTGATGGAAGGGACGGGAACATCACTATCACTGCTGTGACCTGTGGGGATCAACAGGGTCCTCCTGCTGTAGTATATCTCACACCTAGAGGTAAGCTTTTAGGGCCACCCAAGCAGGTCACCTTGCCTCATCCCCAGTCCCATTCCCACTCTGAAAGGCAAGGCTACAGGTCACCAGTTATAGGTACCATGGTACATGAAACTACCATTACAGTACTGCCGCCTGTTTTATTCATAGTTCTATTGTTCAGTAGTGTACACTTATATATGCTGTAATCACTGTGTAGCAGTAAAAATAACAGTAGTTTGTACAAGTATACTAGCATTATAATAATAGGAATGTTGAATTAATGCTCCTCCCTCACGGTGTCACGTATGTAGGATATTACACTTAATTATTAGAGAGGGAGAGTCTCATTTGTGGTTGATTACATGCAGAACATCAATATTAATGGTTGCGGTCATAATAATAATTGTTGTAATAATTATTGTTTTCCCTTTAGTGCCAGATCAGGTCTCCTCTTGTTCCAGCTACCCTGTGTACAATGCATCAAATAGGCTCTACCGGATAGAAACGACTTGGACCCAAGTACCGGTAGGGAGTATACAGTAATACTTCTATTTACACGTTCACTCACCCATCCTAAATTTATGGTACATTGATCTTGTCCCCAGACCCCGCCCACCATTGAGGAGGGAAAGGGTCTTGTGGCAAGCTCATTGCTACGTGATATTGTATACCCTGAGTCAGCTCCACTGCTCATTTTCCCTTTTAATAAGCACCTAAGGATTATTGACTGCTTTCTGTTTTCAGAATCCACGTGAGCTTACTGCTGCAGTTTATCAAAATATTTTAGACTACAGTGTGTCATTTGATGAAGAGGCTACTCTCACTAACTGCTCCAGCTCATCTTGTTCTCTTAACATCCAACCAATCACTTCTCTTTCCACTGTGAGTGTTGCCGCTGGGAATATCATTGGACGAGGGGAAGAGAGAAACTGTAGTCTTTCCTCAAGTGCTAATAGTGAGTCTGTCCATAAATGATTTTATACTTCCTAGAGTACTAAGTAGTGATGAATGAGTCTGACTCAGCACATTCCCTTAGTAACCATAGAGACTACTTGTACATTACCTTTTAAGGACTGGCGGGGAATTCCCTGATGTAGCCACATAAAATATTCAATTTTTTGACATTTCAGGTCAAACCAATGACATATTCACAATTTCTTTATCCACAACCAATCTAAATCGGAGCGTGGCCTGCGCGCGTCTGATGCCAGAACAGCCGGGACTGTTCTCCTGCCAATTTTGCATTGAAATCAATGCTGCCTTCACCTGCTATGATCTTGAGAACAATTTTAGCAACAGTGAAGCAAATGCAGCCCTTACTGACTTGGGAGAAGGAACCTACCTTTATCGTGTAACAGCTTCTCTCGATGGTGTTCCAGTGGCATCAATCTCTGATGTATTTAGTACTAGTAAGTACTGTTTGCTTGTATCCAGATGGGAAGGGGTGGGCATCTGTGAGGAATATACCGTATTGTCTCTAATTTAACGGACATATCTAATTATCCGGACACCATTTTGAATTATTTATTTACCTCTAATTACACCGGACAGTCAACGAAGTACGAATTTTTGTTGTTCTAATCATCCGGACATCGTTGTTCTAATGCGGACAGCTCGGCTAGCGCGCTACCTATACCCATATCAGTGTATGAAGGAGGCGAGTTGTTCTCGTTCCCACCATGAACAGGGAGCTCCAGGTACCGTCTCGTTTACTCGATCTCTGCAGCTGGTCGATCGCACGCCCATTTGACCGAATGCGCATGCGTGAAAGCGTGTTCTAATTCATCGGACACTTCGAACGCCAACTATTTTCGTGTGCTCTAATTATAGCGGACATTGGCCAAAATAATTATTTTTCTGGTGTCCGTTAAATTAGAGGTAATACGGTACCATAATTATATATACATGTAGCGGGAAATTTGTGAAGGAGAAAACTTTCACAAATTTGCGATTTGAGAGCCACCTGCAAAAGTTTTTTCGACAAAATTTGGGCATATCCAAGTCATCTGTACAATTAATTTAGCATTCCCCAAAAGTTAGTTCTCCTTGAATATATTATTCACTGGAATTCATAGAGGGGACCGTGCCAAGTGATTAGTGGTGCAAAAATAACTAATTTTTTTAATTTTTATATGTATAAAAGTTTAATTGTTTCTAATAGCCTGTCAACCTGGTGAACTCGGAACAACAGATGGTCAAACAAGCTCATCGTGTCTTTCGATTCTCAATGGGAGAGTATGCTTTAATGGAACCACAGCTGGCTCAGTGGCCACATATTCCTGTGACAATGGATTCACACTGACGGGGTCGGGAAGCTCTCAGCGGACGTGTAGGAGTGATGGACTTTGGGAAGGAGACATACCATCTTGTGATGCTACAGATAATGGTAATGGTAAGCAAAATTAATGTCAAAATTGAGCATGTAGCTACGTACGTGTATGTGTCTTATACGTTCAGTAACTATGTTGTACATGTAGTCATGCCATAGTGTCCTGTATACATGTAAGTATAATAATAATATTATTATTATGCCCATGGGCACTTTCTGTTTTTGGCCCAGATAGATGCTTACCCGAGATAAAGATTGCAAGCTTACATTTGTGTAGGAGCTGCTAAAATCATTTGCCTGTCACAACAATTGGCGACTTGGCTCTTATCAGCATGTGATAAGCTTCCCGTCATTGTCCATTATTGTAGTTCTTCAGTTCATACGGGCTTCATTCACTGGTGTGCAAAATGCCAAGAGCATGTCTTGCAGTGAGCTCAAGATGGGATGACCTGAGGGAGAATTTTCCATGGTAATGGTACAAATGAAATGGTGACTATGCAAATCATTTCTACCGGTATTATCCCAGCTTGCAGTACTTGTGTACCTACATGTATACATGACAATTCATTTTCAGTTCCAGTTCCAGGATGGGTGATTCCTCTACTTGTGATCAGTGTGTTCCTGTGGGTGATATCCTTGGTAGAAGGTGTTGTCAGCATACCGCTAGTTATTGTTCTGGAACGTAAATTTTCAAACAATGAGAATAGTAAGTTAAATTAATCAAGTGCATGTACAATATACCTACAGTATCATAATAGAAAGTAAATGGTAAAGGTTCGTTAGGATCGCACACACGTGCATGATTACTGAGAAAGTGCTCAATACTTTGTTGGGTAAAGTAGTACCACTTCATAATATTGGAGATCTATACTTCAAATTGTTACGGAATAATTATTGTTGATTTACAGAATTCGTAAAGGCTTTCTCATACAGCTTACTTATTATGGAGATAATTCTATTCCTCCTCATTTTCATTCTCTGGATGGTGTATGCTAGTGATCTCAAAGGTGAGCAGTCCTAATGACCTAATTTTATTGCACTTTCTAGGTAATTAAAATTAATTATTTATGCTCGACTTACACTGTAATAATTATTACATGTACCACGTATGACTTGTATTTGCATAGGTATACTTGGAAGAAATTGTGTCGCTGCAGCCTTTGCCTTCTCATTGGTGCTAGTGGTTGTGGGTGTTATTGATTCAATTCCAGTCGTGTTCTACTTAAAATCAGCAGCAGAGTCACTGTTCAATGCACGAAAAGAGCCACAAGACAATGAGCCTGCTGAAGAAGAACTGAAAGTCAAACCAAAAAGTGATGATGATTACTCAGATGAAGAAGATCCAGAACAACGTCACAAAGATGTTAGGCAGGAAATTTAATGATCACACTGGCTGGTCATTAATTTTTATACAAAAAATACCTTCTTGAGCACTGATAGGACACTAAGTCTTAATAATTATTACCGGGATACAATGTATCCAGTGGATATAATATTTTTAGTGAAAATTGTGTTTGTCTTGATTTTTGTCTTTTATTGTGTTGGTGTGCCAGATCATCGTAATACACTCTGATCAAGTTTTGAATATCCATGGGCTCCAGCCTCTACAAGAGCAAGCAGGTTCAGAGATACGTCAATGATCAACTCTATGCCTTCTCTCATGGAAATGTGAGTTTACTTAATGACTACTGTCTAGCTAGTAATAAAGTCAACTGAGGGTCCAGTTTAGGGAGTGATGGTCATAAATTCTGTGAAAGAGGGTAGAAAGTTATTTCTCTACATGTGCAATGTATTATAGTATGCAGGCAGTGTGCATAATAATTACCTGGTAGTGAGCTAATAATATCATTGGGGTGTAAGAGTCACAATTAATTTTTTTATGTTGTAATCTTCTATAAAACTATGCTATGATGCACAATGTTATTATTATTGCAATTGTGTCACATCAGTAACTACAGTCCCATTAGTCACTATCATAATAATAATATGTTATTATTATCATAAAAGACACTTATGATTTGCACAACTCATGATCATTATCCCCATGCATATAAAGCTAATAGAGAAGCCGTACAGGTTCAGGTATTTTTTGAGCAATTTTTCACAAATCTTTGACAAAAGCATTATAGGGAGTACTTTGGAGTTGAATCTGTGAATCTGAAACTCTAATAATTAAGAGGCCTATATATTTTCTTAACTCAAAGTACTTTTCAAATAAAATGCCAAAAGTTGTTGATACTCTGAAATGACATTTTAAAAATGATATTTAACAGACCGTACTTCCCTTAGCCTTCAAACTTGTATCCAATTAACTTCATATTATGATGCCGCATCAGAGGAAAAAGTACAGTTTCTTAACTCAAAGCAATAAGCTTTTTCTATGCCAAAGTAATTTTCTCAAAGTGGAATTGCTTGTGAAGCCATTAAAGCGAAACTAATCAAAACCAAATCCCATAAATTCAGCTATAAATTTCAAAGTGTAAACCAGATTTCATACGATAACAAACATACGGTGGCCGAGAGGGACACTGCCGCGGCGGCCCAAGCCGCGTTAGGGCCGCCCAAAAGCCGCCCGAAAGCCGCCGTTGGCCGCCAAAGGGCCGTACATCGGCTGTGGCTGGCCGCCGCGGCTTAGCCGCGCCCGCCAAAACTTTAAGGTATCATTAAATTGCGTGGGCGTGAGGTGGGGAATATGACACCTAAACCACATCAAAGTCATAAGTGAGGTGCATGCTGTGTAACCACGCCCTTTTAATTGCCCAGGTCTCAGGGGTGTGGCTGCTAGAGCCGGAAGTGTTCATTTAATATCCTCAATGGACTGGAAGCTGAGCCGGAAGGGAGGGGCCAGGCCACGCCCAAAAAAGCACCACCCTGTGCCTCAAGGACCACCATTCTCAACCAAGTGCCGACTTGCCACCGGATGTCCACCAGAAGCCCACAATCAATCCCAATTAAAACACACAGCTTCCTCAAGGCCAAAACACACACAAACACTTCAAGGCCGTTCTGCCACACCGCCCACACAAGAGCTCACCTCATTTCCTGTGTGGGCGGGGTAACAACACATCATCACAACCACATCCGCTTCAAACCATCGTCAGCTTCCGTCCAGCAGTACGGTCCCCTCGATCGCACTGGCGTACAGTGCCTCATTAACTGACATGGCCTCACCTTTGACCTCCTGCCACGCCCCCAAAGCCTCCTCTCGGGGTTCAAAGGTCACCACCGCTTCCGGGACACGCCCACCTATCGCCGAGGCCAAGTCCCAGGTGCTGATGTCCAAGCACTGGCCCGTGAAGCCACGCCCAATCGGAAGCAATAAAACCTGCATTAACGCACACGCACACACTTCACACAGTGCCAGGAACACGCCCACATGCTTAATTAGGCCTAATAAGCTTTTTTTTCTTTTTTTTTCAAGCAGACCACACACTAAGCAGAAAAAAAAATTGTCCGAAAACCACCACATAGTTGAGCTGGATGCATAGTAGAGCCATACAATGCAAGCAAGCAGCCTATAAATCAATTTTGACCAAATTGGGTAATGGTCGTCACGTTGCTGTGCGCGCGTGGCCCCGCCCCTCACGTAGCGCGTGGGCGAAAAACATTGCAAATGCCTATACAAACATATGGGATGACTTCAAAGGGCCATAACTTTAATTGTAAGGTGTGAATCAAAAATCTGTCTGATCAAACTTCTAGTTTGGACCCATTCTGCGTGCCCATGTAAAAATTATCCCCCCAAGTGCTCCCAAATTCCCCATGAATTAGATTATTTAATTATTTAAATATGCTTTTTTTTTCTACTTAGTGTGTAACAAGGGGACCACACACTAAGCAGAAAAAAATGGTCTGAAAACCACCACACAGTCGAGCTGGATGCATAGCCATACAATGCAAGCAGGCATCAAAATAGCCATATATACAATGTATGTTTGGTAAAGGGTCGTCAACGTACCCCGCGCGCCCGTAATTTTTTTTACGGGCAAACATGGCTTCCTATACAAACATATGGAGAACTTTGAAGTGCCATATCTCTAATTCTGAAGTGTCAATCAAAATTTCCCGCCATCAATTCAGTTTCGACCCATTCTGCGTGCCCATGTAAAAATTATCTCCCCAAGTGCTCCCAAATCCTCTGTGAATTACATTAATTATTTAATTATTTAAATTCTTTTTTGTTTTCTACTTAGTGTGTAACAAGGTGACCTGAACACTAAGCAGAAAAAAAAATCGTCCAAAAACGGCCACATAGTTGAGCTGGATGCATAGTAGAGCCATACAATGCAAGCAGGCAGCCTATACATCAATTTTGATCAAAGTGGGTAATGGTCGTCACGTTAATGTGCGCACGTGGCCCCGCCCCTCACGTAGCGCGTGGGCGGAAAACATTGCAAACGCATGGCTTCCTATACAAACATATGGGAAAACTTCAAAGAGCCATAACTTTAATTGTAAGGTGTGAATCAAAAATCTGTCCGGTCAAATCTCTAGTTTTGACCCATTCTGCGTTCTCATGTAAAAAATATCCCCCCAAGTGCTCCCAATCCCCCCATGAATTAGATTATTTAATTATTTAATTATTTAAATATGTTCTACTCAGTGTTTAACAAGGAGACCAGAACACTAAGCAGAAGAAAAAATTGTCCAGAAAACCACATAATACACCTAGGATGCACAGTAAACCCATACATAGCAAGCAAACAACCTATACTGCAATTTTGAGAAAGTTTCTAAACCATGGGTATTCCCCGTTTTTCACGTAGCGCGTGGGCGGAAAACATTGCAAACGTATGGCTTCCCTATACAAACATATGGGAAAATTTAAAGGACCGTAACTTTAATTCTAAGGTGTGAATCAAAATTCCGCTTCCAAGAAATTTCCAGGTACGATCCATTCTGCATGAATAGTTTGTCATGAATAGCTTCCCAGAGTCTCAAACATTATTTACAATAAATCTTTTTTTTTTCAAGCTAGCGTGTACACTAAGCAGAAAAAAATTGTCCAGAAAACCACATAATACACCTAGGATGCACAGTAGAGCCATACAAAGCAAGCAAACAACCTATACTCCAATTTTGAGAAAGTTTCTAAATAACGCACACCACGGGAATTCCCCGTTTTTCACGTAGCGCGTGGGCGGAAAACATTGCAAACGCATGGCTTCCCTATACAAACATGGGAAAAGTTTAAAGGGCCGTAACTTCAATTCTAAGGCGTGAATCAAAATTCTGTTCCATTAAATTTCCAGGTGCGATCCATTCTGCGTGCTCATGAGAGCAGTTTGTCATGAATAGCTCCCCAGAGTCTCAAACATTAATTAATTATTTAATAGTTTATTTTTCAAGGAGACCAGAACACTAAGCAGAAAAAAAAAATTTGTCCAAAAACCACCATATAATCGAGCTGGATGCATAGTGGAACCATACAATGCAAGCAGGCAGCCTAAATTTCAATTTTGTAAAAAAAGTTGGTAAAGGTCGTCACGTTTATGTGCGCGCGTGGCCCTGCCCCTCACGTAGCGCGTGGGCGGAAACATTGCATACATATGGGAATACTTTAAAGTGCCATAACTAATTCTAAGGCGTGAATAAAAATTCCCCGCCATCAAATTTCGTGTTTTGACCCATTCTGCGTGCCCGTGTAAAAATTATGTCCCCAAGTGCTCCCAGTTCCTCCACGAATTCTTTTTTTTTTCTACTTAGTGTTTAATTTTACTTAGTGTATAACTACTTTGTGTTTAAAGTGTTTAACAAGGGACCACACACTAAGCAGAAAAAAATGGTCCGAAAACCACCACACAGTCAAGCTGGACACATGAAAGAGCCATACAATGCAAGCAGGCATCAAAATAGCCATATATACAATGTATGTTTGGTAAAGGGTCGTCAACGTACCCCGCGCACCCGTAATTTTTTTACGGGCAAACTCCATATGGAGAACTTTAAAGTGCCATATATCTAATTCTAAAGTGTGAATCAACGCCATCAATTTTTTAGTTTCGACCCATTCTGCATGCCCATGTAAAAATTGTCTCCCCAAGTGCTTCCAAATCCTCTGTGAATTACATTACCGTATATGTTCTAATATAGGCGCCGCCCTAATTTAGGCGCCCTTTGAGACCTGCGCAATTTTTTCGGTTCTAATTTAAGGCGTCTTTCCGGACATCAATTATTTTTAGGCGGCGCCTATTTAATTGGAACGTATTGCCACGTGCAATATCACAATACCGCTGTATCGTCGATTGATCTATCGAGCTAGCAGTTTAGATGTCAAACTAAGCTGTCTCTTACATTTATATGGGCACTTACCTACTGCTTCGATGTCTTTCTGGAGTCAGAGACAACTGTTCTGATGGCTATGGTACCAGTAACTCGAGCATGATTCAGCGATCAGAGTGAAACTTCCAAAAAGAACTGAAATTAGAACCATATTTTTGTTGCTTTTGCCACTGTAATATTCACTGCCACTAAATAGTGCTGGTTAGTGATAGCGCTTGAGCTCTGGCAAAACTTCCAGAACCGTTCTAATTGCAGCGCTTAGGCGCCTCCCTAATTTAGGCGCCCTTTGACCTGCTCGAGAATTTTTCGGTTCTAATTGGAGGCGCCTGCGCGATCTGTAATTATTTTTTAGGGGCGCCTAAATTAGAAAGTATACGGTAATTATTTAATTATTTAAATTCTTTTTTTTTTTCAAGCTAGCGTGCACACTAAGCAGAAAAAAAAATTGTCCAGAAAACCACAATACACCTAGGATGCACAGTGGAGCCATACAAAGCAAGCAAACAACCTAGGATGCACAGCAGAGCCATAAAAAGCAAGCAAACAAACTATACTCCAATTTTGAAAAATTTTCTAAATAACGCACGCCATGGGTATTCCCCGTTTTTCACGTAGCGCGTGGGCGGAAAACATTGCAAACGCATGGCTTCCCTATACAAACATATGGGAAAACTTTAAAGGGCCGTAACTTTAATTCTAAGGCGTGAATCAAAATTCTACGCCATCAAATTTTGTGTTTCGACCCATTCTGCGTGCCCATGTAAAAATTACATCCCCAAGTATTCCCAGTTCCCCCACGAATTATTTTATTTTATTTTTCTACTTAGTGTGTAACTTAGTGTGTAATTAAGTCGTTGCGGTTAATAGTTAAGAAAGAATGCTTTGATCTTGCTTTGAAGTGGGCAATTACCGGTATTTTCTTCAGGGGCCACTTCCGGTCGCTAATTACACGCGCATAATCATCCCTGGCCGATTCTGGACACGCCCACCTTCGACCAAAAGCACTCGTATGGCCTCTTCGGCCACGCCCCTCCAAGATTCGCTAATTGAATTAGCCGAACCTCACGCTCACGCCCACGCAATTTAATGGTACCTTAAAATCGTCATTCTACGGTGGCCGAGAAGGGTCATCCGCTGCGATACCGATCGGACAGGGGCGGTCATCGATCGGTACATACCCATCCGATGCGATACCGATCGGAAAAAGACGGTCATCGATCGATACATACCCGCTCCTGTACCGACCAATACCCGCCACCGAGAGGTACATACCCGCTCGTGTACCGACCAGTACCCGCCAGTCTATTGTCGCTTTGCGCATGCGTATTGGTACACGTTCCATTTAACGCACGCCCGTTTTGGTCGCGCTCGCGCTACAGTCTAGCCTCCATCATGAGTCGGATTGGTGATGGTAAGTATAAATAATTATTTATAATGTAGCTTGATTATCAGTCGTATTATTCCGTTATAATGTTATTATATCGTCCAGATGTCCTAACTAGGTATTTTTATTCGTGGAGACCATACAAGGAAATACTTGCTCGCCTTCGACACATTCATGGAGTAGATAGGAGGTAAGCTGCTGCTTCAGCACTTTGAATTAATCATGTCCTGTATGCAAAGGAGAGCACTATAATATAATATTATTAGGCTAGCTACTCCAGGACCTGTTGATCTGGCAAATACATAATTATAATATTATGTGCCTATCAACGTCAACCCCCCATAGGGGCGAAGGTCGGGCATTTCAATGTCCACTGATGCAAATTTTGGCCTAAAGGGTGGGCAAATACATAATTAATAATTATTATTGTGCCGGGCATGGGATAATTAGGGGGATTTTCCTGTAATTTTGACCCAGGGGGTGGAGGCTTTGAAGTTCCTGGGTATCAAATCCCCTCCATCGCCCCCATGGGGGGTAGTGGGGCTTCACAACGGCCTTGAATGGAGCATAAGGTGTGTTTTACAAACATACTACTAATGCAGTATATCATGGTTAAAGCGCCAGTATGCTTAGGCTTGGACTGCAACGTAGAGGATATGATCCTCCTGCTGACACACTAAAGCTGATTATTCAGGTAACCTTATAGTTCTCATAATTAATGGCCATTTTATGAAAATCATCGGCGGTTTGGGTCAACAGTTGACTGATTTCCATCAGCGCACGACTGGGACCAGCAGCAGCTTCCATCGCCCTTCTTCTTGTCAACAGCAATGTGGACATGAATGTGCATGCGCAATAGCACGTGCGGGGATGACCCTTAATTCTCGGCCACCGAAAGTGTACCAATACGCATGCGCAAAGTGACAATAGACTGGCGGGTATTGGTCGGTACAGGAGCGGGTATTTACCGATCGGTGGCCGCCAATGTCCGATCGGTATCGCATCGGATGGGTATGTACCGATCGGCATCGCATCTGATGACCCTTCTCGGCCACTGTACGAATGGTTAACTTCTTAATTGGACAACGTCTAGATCGTTGACTTTCCTCGGGAATTCAGCCCTCCGCGTGTTTGTCAGAAAATAACTAAATGCTGCGGTGGGAGTATCGAGAGGGAAAAGGTTTATGTGACGTATACCACTCTTTCTTTATCAGTGGTGATCATTCTTGTGCTCAGCAGAGATTAAAATCCTACGCTTAAACGCTGCGGTGGGCGTGGTCTGATAAGTTACGTAGTACTGCGTGCGCATGGGCAGAAAGTACGCGGTTGATAGGCATGACCAACAAGCATGTTAGCCCCTGTAGCCAGTATCGATCGAATCCAAACGAGGCTGAGTCCGTTTCTTTGTTGTATTTGATTGCCGTTACAATCCACTGTGCCCAGATGCCTATGCATTTCGTGCGGACGATGACAAAGACAGACCGACAAACTGACCGCTTGCACATGCGGATAATAGTCTAATTAACCAGAGAATCGATTTTCAAACAGATTGGCGGGTGTGGCTGAGCCGCGGCGGCCAGCTGCAGCCGATGGGGGGCCCTTTGGCGGCCAACGGCGGCTTTTGGGCGGCCCACAGCGGCTTTGGCCGCCGCGGCAGTGTCCTTCTCGGCCACCGTACAAACAGAACCATCATTAATTTTAAGGGAGGATTTTACACCAAATCAAAAGTTAAGGGGCTTATACTTATGTAAATTAAAATTCTCCCACATAACTTACCTCTGCTATATATAAGGGACGATTTTACACCAGTTGCCACCACAGGTACTGAAGTGGTATAAAGTTATGCCATGTAATACTGATGGCTAGCTAACAGTAACTGAAACAAAGATTTACATGTGACCTTTGACCTCACTTAAAATTCTCCCATAATAATAAGAATGCATACCTATATTCTGCTAAAATTTTAAGTGTGAACTTTGACCTGGTGTAAAATACTCCCTTGTATATAGCCACTGAATTCATGGAGACTCAGGTAGGTTTTTAAATGCGTTTCAAATCCTTGCTTGCTGTGGGTGTGGCTGAAGTGCATGCACTTGGTGGGTGGGGCTATCCTGCTGCCGCGACAGCTAGCTACTTTGCACTCGTGTTACCCATACAATACCAGAATTTCAAATGAACATACTCTCGTGGTCTCCAGAGCAAACTCTAAATTGCAAATCTTTTTGAGATTAAGATTTGATGTTAGCTAATGACAAAAAAAAATCGTATTTTACTACATTTTTTTAGCAATGAAAGCAAAAATCCATATCAAAATAAGGTAGATAGCAAATTCTTTGCTGGCAGTAGTTCTAATTAGGTATAATACAATGACCCCCAAACCGGAAACTTCCATCTAAGTTTGTTAGTATGGATGTCTACGTCCCATAATTGTACCAATATTATTGTCTCATAATACCTACATAATTATACTCTATACCAAACACATGAGTGAGTTGTGCTGGTGATGGGATATATCCAGTGTTGCGGAAATAAGGGGGGTCTGCGTTCAAGACTAGCCATAAGCGATTCCTGGCAGCATCTAGCTACTAATGAATTAGCTACATCTCTTTTTAATGTGCCTCACGCCTGGCTCTCCCGCAGGAGAGCCTGGCACGTAAAAAAAGAGGCTAAATTCTCTTTGAGTCTAATGTGATTTAGCTAGCTATATCTATGTAAAACACTACCAAATAAAATTATAGGGTGCAATTGAGTGAGTTCACTCCCATGTATGTAGCTATAATATTATGGCATCTAGCTACTTTCCTCCAAATGGATAAACTATAGAGACATCTTTTGATGATGAACACTTAGAAAATATATATTAGCTACAATAGCATCCAAGTGAGAGAATGTATCTAGTTACAGAGTCATGATTACTATCAACTCTAAATAACTATTGCATCCATCAATATTTTTATTGCTATAATATCTATATAAGTTAATGGTGATGATATCAATTCTACCCTTATTACCCTTAATTTAACACAAAGTTGTACTGCAGAAATACCCTGACATACTTTACAAAGAACTCTAACTTGTGCACGAGCCCAAAGTAGCTGTCACGGCTGCACGATAGCCCCACCCACCAAGTGCGTGCATTTCAGCTACACCCACAGCAAGCGAGGCCCGATTTGGGACACACTTAAAACCTACCTGAGTGTGGCTAATATTATACAAGTGGAGTATCAAGGTAGTCCAGCCCATGCATACAAAGCTACATGCATATGTATATGTATTAAAGTAAAGGCTAATTTTCTTGTTTTTTATTTTAGAATATTTGAGTTGTAGAAATGAAATAGAATGAGCTGACATATCAGATGGCAAAAGTTGTGGCTACATTCAAGTTGTTAGTAAAACTAGCTTATAGGTTCCTTGTTAAGCTACTACAGCTATTATGTAAATGAACCGAATTTTTAACAGTTTGCAATGTTTTACACGATGTAATTGGCTGATGGTTAAGTTGAGGTACAGCGCAGTTATGGTGTGATTGGATTGGTTGAAAACAATTTTTTTTGCGCGGTCCTCAAGCACTCCGGTACACACACAAGACTAGTGTGGCCCTGCAGGGACACTTACAGATAGTTGACTTTGGTAGAACAAGGTAAGCTAGTGATTGAAGGGCTGTAGCATAAACAGGTTAGACACATAACATACACTCTCCAGCTACGTGCCGTAAGGTATTGGCAGTTGGGGGTGCAGTAATGTAATTGCTATGGACAGTTTAATAGCCTCGGGCTTCATTTCTGCACGATAGTGAAGTAATAAGAGTTCTGCGCTCATTGGTACGAATGTAGTTAAGAGGCAGTCAAGTATTGTGTGCATGAGTGTGTGTGATCATATGAATGCGCACACCAATGCAATGCATACTTGTATATGGTCAATTTCAGCCCAAGATTTGAATTATAGATTGACATACATTTACATGACATTGTACATTAATAATTATTTATTATTTATCTTATAAGCTTAGCTTGCAGCTGTCCTATCAGTGATCAAATCTACTACTGCATATTATGCTCAGGGAGATATTAATATCAATATTCCCCTATAATAATTTTTCCTAATTAATGCAGTCTGATGAGCTATTACCCAGTAAATGTCACTGGTGGTGAAGGGGCTGTACCAAGCTAACTGCCCAATTCTTTATGCACAAGAAAAATTGATTGATTTGATGAATGTGATTTTGAAGTATGGTAAGCTGCAGTGTGCAGCTGCCAGGGGCTTGCATATATATACATGTATGTGATAATTTAGCCTAGTCAGTCCATGTTAGTAGGCTCATTCCTGGCTTTTCAGTATTGTTAGCCTGCCTGCAAGGTTGAAAAACTCAGTTGCTGGGAAGGGAACGGATGTCCCCTCGATCTCCCTCCCCTGCATGGACAAAATTCAGCATGCATGCACTGAAAATCCCACTTTTCTGTTCAGCGTTAGTTGAACTTTCTCTCTTAGTTGGGCTCGAGTTCAGAACCACTGAGGAATTGATAAGGTTAAGTGGTTACAGCTACATAAGAGGTATTATAGCTAGCTGCTTTTAGGTCCCCAGTGTGGCTGTGGTTGGAGATTGATGCTGTGAAGTGGTCTATCAAGTCACTACATCGTCCTCCCTCTCTCCCTCCCTCCTCACTTCCTATCTTCTTGGACCAATCAGGTGTGAAGATCTACTACCTACCTACTAGCAATGTAATGTACTCCTGCTACTAGCAGGCCAGCTGCAACACTGGTCTAATTCAGTTATAGGCCTAATACTCTCTACCACCAAAAACATTGGCTGGAAGAAAGAAAGAAAGAGAGAGAGAACAGATTAGCTTATTAGCTTCTTGAATGTTCTCCAATTTGAAAGTACCTTGCTATGCTATGTACATGCCTATGTACTTCTTTCTTCCTCAGAATTTATCAGATTAGATGATTGTCTATCTGATTAATTTGAGCCATCTTTTTGCATAGCACTGTCAGTAATAGCCTAGCCATTGCTTTACACCATTTATTTAGCACTTCATAATATATATTATAGCTAGTTGCATCACAGTCCCTCTTAGTGCTCCCTTAATGAGATATAGAACCAATCAGAGGCAGTTGCACTTGCAATTTTACAGATCAATTAGAGGCAAGGTTAGAAAGCAAAATTAATAACACTGTCAGTAATAGCGTAGCCATTGCTTTACACCATTAAATTTTATTTAGCACTTCATAATATTATAGCTAGTTACATCACAGTCCCTCTTAGTGCTCCCTTAATGAGATATAGAACCAATCAGAGGCAGTTGCACTTGCAATTTTACAGATCAATTAGAGGCAAGGTTAGAAAGCAAAATTAATAACACTGTCAGTAATAGCGTAGCCATTGCTTTACACCATTAAATTTTATTTAGCACTTCATAATATTATAGCTAGTTACATCACAGTCCCTCTTAGTGCTCCCTTAATGAGATATAGAACCAATCAGAGGCAGTTGCACTTGCAATTTTACAGATCAATTAGAGGCAAGGTTAGAAAGCAAAGTTAATAACACTGTCAGTAATAGGGTAGCCATTGCTTTACACCATTAAATTTTATTTAGCACTTCATAATAATATTATTATAGCTAGTTGCATCACAGTCCCTCTTAGTGCTCCCTTAATGAGATATAGAACCAATCAGAGGCAGCTGCACTTTCAATTTTACAGACCAATTAAAGGCGAAGTTAGAAAGCAAAATTAATATGGCACCACTCATAAGACTTCCACAAAGATCATTTACCCTCATTGTGGGTTAAATTCAGCACCGTTTGATGTTCCACTCTCCTCCATATAAATTCCCTATACACTTTGAATTAGTATTAGTGCTGTGCTAATGGGATCTGTATTACTGACAGCTGCTAACTGGGACACAATGGGATGTACGTACGTGCGCACAGATGCTGCCATGGTATCGCAGTTTATGCACCTGCTGAGCTACAGTATCATAGTCAATCCATGCTTGTGTGTATGTGTGCTAATAATACAATATTGGTTTAACTTGAGGAAGGGAGGGTAGTTATGGCCTTGTGGCTAGTAGCTGGCCGTTTAATTGAGCTTTAGCATTTAACCAAATTGGATTCCAATTGCAATTGATTGTGACACTCAGCCTTAATTCGTAGTGACAGTGTCTGTCTGGCTAATAAACTCCCCATATTAGATGCCCTATCAGTGTACATGCATAATTTTGCCTAACTACATAAAGTGACTCAACAGTTATTATCAACTATCTACTACAAAAAATGAAATTACTCAGTTCCAATACAAAGGTGATTTAGTACTATACCATACAGCGTTCTGCCTATGTCGAGTTTTCCTATGGTATAGGTGGAAAGGTGTATTTGGGAAGGAAAAATTTAACGACCACATCAAAGCTTCCAAGCTCCACCTACTTCACGATCGAAGGAAATTGCTCACTGGCGGCTTTTAAAATTTAAGCACTAAAGTATACTTGGGGAGAACACAATAATACGTATGCACACACATGGGTACCTACAGTACATGTACATACGTATTTCTTTAATGCATTGGTCTATTTAATTTAGAGCATACCATGACTATAATCAAATGCAAGCTTTAGTGGTTTTTTTTGTGTTTGTTAAGTTAAGTGTCGTGTACAGAATGCACTATTGTACCTGACACTGTGTGTACCGCTACAGAGATGCATGTAGGTACATGTAGTGTAGGCAGGTATCTGGTGTGTGTGTGTTTTGTGTGTTTGTTACCACTCTCTTTGTACGTATGTATGTGGTCGAAAATCGACAAGCTGTCACTGTTTAAAAGGATTTAGCGTGTAATTGAATACCCCTTTGTAAGGGAGGGAGGTAGGAAGACCCAGCTATGGCCGAGATTAAAAGAATGAGCGCGCTCACTGCCTCTCTCTAATTGGTCCCCCTCCCTTTCCCACATGTAAACTAGCCCTACATGGTTACTGTAATGCGTATAACATGCATGTATGTACGTATGGTATGCATATAGCTGGCTACCTTAGTAAATGAGTTTAACGAGAACAGCCTTATCGGTAATTTTTCTTTGTCACCAAGCAAATGGGTATATAATTAGCAAGAAACGTATACACACATGCTATGTATGGTGTGTATGGTATCCCCTCCCTCCCTCCCTCCTTCCCTCCCCCATCCCCACCCCCTCACTCCAGCACACACACACACACACACACTTACTCACTCACTCACACATACACATACACACACACACACACGCCAAACACTCTGGATCGCCAAATTTGTTTTGATGTTGTTAAATCTCACTTATGTTCAATGGAATGTTTCCATGTAGAGAGATGTAGAGAGAACACGTTCCTTTGGTTTTCCACTGGCTGGCGCCAACCAACTCCACATAGCGGCGGCTACCAACTCTTTATATAAACTTTCGTAATTTGATTGTGACTGGGCAGCGGCCTCTGATGTGGTTAAATCTCAATCGGATTGTATAGTGCAGCAATTTCGATAATTTCTGTTCCTTTGGCTCGGACTCTTACCACATGACTGAGGCATCAAGTCGCCAATTTGATTGCTGAAAGTGGCCCCTTGATATTATGGTTGGGACCCAATCATTCCATTCCTGCCAGTTTTTCGTTACCTTTTATAGCTTTACAATCAGCAACATATGTACAACATGCGTCGTATATAATATTACCATATTATATAATCATCATGATCATCACTTGAAAGGTCCTTTGTCATAATAATCACTGCAGAGGTGCATGGGGGTGGGGTATTGGGCTGTCTTTTGATGCGGTTGGTTTCGTGTGTGTGGACCACTTTGGAATGAATAGTTTTGTTGTCGCCAATGAAAAATAGTAAGCAGCTGAGAAATCACGGATTTCTAATTAGAGCACACCTTTTTAGGTGTGCATTATTTAGAAACGAGTTATATCTCGGCTGCTTAGTGTTTTTCATCAAAAACGAGGTGGACTGCTAAAGTTTGAAAGACATTCTATGCAATGAATGCAATTAAGGTAATTTTAATCTAATTTTGACCGCTGTAACTGCACATTCATGATTTTGATGTCCCGGTGCCGGCTCCGACAATACACACAAAGCCTACAAGTCAGGCCGCTCCAAAGTTGGCATGCATGAAGGCTTAAATCATTGATATGTTGCTGTACAGGCTGCACTTTTGTAGTCTTGGTACAGCTATATAGAATTTAAATTACAAAATTTGCATATTTCCTATCGGCTCAGTTATGGGACCCAGGCCTTAAGTTACCTGAGTATTGCAGCTGCTCAGGCGGTCAGGAGGAGGGAGATGGAGCTGATGGAGGTCTCTTCAGCTCTTCCGGTGAAAAGAAGGGTACCTTTGAGAATGTTGACCCTCTTCTGGTCTCCTGCCACAGCTGTCAGAAGCTAGTACAAGTCCGACCACGGATCCCAGGTAAAAAAAAAAAACAACTTAAAAGTTAACATTCCTAAACATAGCAAAAAAAAAACAAAACATTAGCTAGCCACAGTGTAACTCAACAAAGTAAACAGTAGCTACAGTTTGTAACTAAACATTAGTCAAGTGCACAAACATAATTGAAACTATATAATACCGTATAGCGGGTAAATTTGGCGAGCATTAAAGCGCATGACGCGATAAACAAGTGACGTAATGCATGGATCAACTGCTGGCCGGCCGGCCACTCCATTCGCCGATCTAGCTAGCAGCTCAGCCTCAAACCCAGCTATCAAAAATGGAGACGTGTCAGATTGAGAGTTGTGTTCGAGGCACATGTTGATGACGAAGATAGCGTCGGATGTTTAACCTGAAAGAACTTGAGCAGCGACATTGATTCCTGACAAACGATTCTGTTTTAGGTTGCGAGCAATCAATCTAATTTTGCTGAATTTGCACTGCTCTCGGTCACTTGCGCATGCGCACACGTAGTCATTACGTAATAAAAATACGGTTATTTAAATATTGGCGAGTTTTAATTTGGCGATTTTCTTCAAAATTCGCCAAATCGCCAAATTAAAAACCTCGCCAAAGTTTCCCGCTATACGGTACGTAACACTAGTAAATGTCCTACACTAACGATGATGATAAATACGTACTGGCATGGGTGATGACTGATGCCCCTGTACATGTATACACATGATCAGCTAGTGCTCATACCGTATACCTTAGTGAAAAAGGGCCCATGGGACCTAGATTGGGGTAGCTACAAGCCCCTTTACAAGAGAAGAATTAAGGGTCTGATAACATCACTATTAAATAGCATAAGTCATCAATAGTCGACCACCTTTTATTGTCGACCGATATCTACTATACAGTGGTCACGGGTGTGGTCGCGTTTTGCCATACACTATGAACGTATGGCGATGGTATTGATTTTGTGCATCCTGCGTATATAAAAGTTTCACTCGATATAAAAACTTGATATTTATGATAATAGTAAGTAATAATCATGATGAAAGTATTATTTTAAGTATCTACTACTTGCATGCACATTTATTATAAAAATTGGCGATCGGTCGACATTAGCGCTGTTACAAATTACTGGGCGGTCGACAACAGGTGGAAACGGTCGCCAATTCATAAAATCATGGGTCTAGCATACTTGCTCATAGTGACCTGCAGAAACAATAGTAATACATGGTAAGTGATCGTTTAATAGACAAATGAATTATCTACCGAATGGAGTTCGTTCGAGGTTCATCATCTACAGAGCCCGAGTTACAGCCGTCCCGAACGTCTTAGGCGATCGAGAGTTGATGACTTACGCTACTACTACTCTTATAAAGACTTGTGCAAGTGAAATGATATTTTTACTATGTTATTGTGAACCATAACTCAAGCGGCTGCTAACTAAAATCATCGCACACACACCAGTGATCATAATGCTGAACATTCTGCCTGCCACAGAGCATCCCACTATATAGCTAGTTTGCACTGTACTGGTCGATTCTAGTTTTTTCTACAAGCTAGCCTTTGTTCCTACATGCTATAGTGTGTCGATCACGCCTTTGTTGCAAGGATATAACAGTTGCCTCTGTTTGACGGTCTTATCAGCACATGTATAGCTATATAGACATACCTCTGTCTTATTCTATAAAATTAAATGGTGGCTTGCACTATAGAAATGCCCCGTTTGTACGCTGTGTGATAGCTTTTCTGTCATTACCTATATTGAAACCTTCTGTACTATCTGTGGCAGGGGTAAGGGAAGTGCTTGATTCAGAAATTAGTGATGCCAGAGGTGGGGCATGTATAACTTAAAACTGAGGATATATATATATATATATTATATGCCCCCTCTACTCAGTCTAAGAACAGTAATTATTGTCAGTCCAGAGTAAAATATTATATGCTGTATGAAAACTTGATCATGCGGCCCTCAGTAGTGGCATGGTTGAAATGGTATGTGGTAAAGGTCGTCGATATAGCGGGTTCACTTCACTATATACACGATGCTGGTGCCTCAGTCGCAGACTAGCTTCGGATCATCGGGAATCTGAGAGTGTCTCTGGACCTCGATAGTGAAAATTTTCAAAGCTAAGAAGAACTCAACAGCGCAGTACAGCTAGATTGGTCCGGCAGCACGCTGCTCATGGTGCGTGCTATATATAGCGCAGGGCTATCTATATATATACACGGGATTACGTCAGCCTAGAGAATGCGTGAAGTTTGGCCGTCGCTGCTCGTCAGAGAAGGCAACACGCTGTTTGTAAGGTATTTGCTGGATACACGCGCAAGATACTCTACCTACATATTTCACTGAATTTCAAGTCCCAGAAGGGCTCCATCGAGGCCCTGAATTTTCTCATAATTACCTCATAGATTACACCATAGGTTTCATCATAATTACTCATAGTAAATTGCTACTGAGTGCATAATGAAAAACTTAGACTACATCCAGAGTCCCTCATGAATACGCCGCCATAATTCGAACTAGGACACACTGACAAACGGCGCATGCTCCGTATACGCGAATATTTGGGCGTGCAGCTTGAGCCGGTTGACCCGGACGTGACCTCCACCTGCTATGTGCTAGACTGAATAGGGAAATCCCCCCGAGTGCAAGCTCGCCAAAGAAAGCGAACTGAGAGAATCGCCATATCTCGTTGATAGTCCACGATCTCTTCTATGCTAGTTTCGAATTCTGGGTCTTAACACCCTGTTATGTGAGCTAAACATTTTGAAACAGTTTTCACCACAATTTCATCATAATTTTATCGTAGGTTTCATCATACGCAGTGTCTAGAGTGCCGGCAAACTTGTGTATGAATTTATATTGCCATATGCAGGAGGGGGGTGGGGACTAGGGCTACATAAGAGTACAGTATTTTATATGGACTTACCGGCACTATAATGCTTAAATTGTGGTGCCGGTACCGGCACTTAAGACACAGCGTTCATCATAATTACCTCATCAGTCGGCTGAATCAATTTGTTGATTGGGACTCTGGACGTAATAAAAAACTTAGACTACATCCCGAGTCCCTCATGAAAAGTATTACACCGCGCTACTGTACGCCGCCATAAATAATTCGAACTAGTAGGCATCGACAGACTGCGCATGCTCGGTATATGCGTATGTTTGGGTGCGCGGCTTGAGCCGGTTGACTGAATAGGGAAATCCCCCCAGAGAACGAGCTTGCTAAAGAAAGCGAACTGAGAGAATCGCCATATTATATCATCGATATCTCCATGATCTCTTCTACGCTAGGTTCGAATTCTGGGTCCCAATACCCTATCATGCAAGCTAAACATTTTGAAGCAGTTTTCATCCTAATTTCATCATAATTTCATCATAGGCTTCATCATAGGTTTCATCATTATTCATCATAATTACCTCATCGGTCGGCCGAATCGATTTGTGAATTTGGGACTCAGGACGTAATTAATTTTTCTTTTCAAGATGGAAATTTTGAACTTCCCCTTCTATTTGGCTGATCTTTTCCCAAAGCTATGAATATGATTAATAATCGTGGGGATTTAAGGACGTGATTTTATTGCAAGTTCTCGTATTCGACGGCCGACTGAGAAGGATCAAGAACTATATACTGCAACCTAGCAAGGCTGAACTGCTGCAACAATTACTGCACATCCAACAATGAAGATGAAGTCACTGCTAATTGCTGCTTTTGCTCTCTCACTCATCCTTGTGGTCTCTGCTGAGTGTAATGTCAGCGATGTTACTACCTGCACTCAAAATTATGCCAACATGGTAAAGCAAGCTAGACTTGCAGCTATGTGTGTATGTGCAGTTAGTTGTTATTGCAGCAATTATTATACTTGCATGATATTTATATCACATCCAACATTAATTCTGTAAAAATGTTTCTCCTGACATTGTACATAACCATTAAATTTTATAATTATAATATTATAGCTATAGGGAAACTTTATTTGCGTATGATCCTGCTTCTCTATTCATATTAGATTGCAGGTGTGACTGACCCTGCCGAACTAGAAAGGATCCAAAGAGAATTTTGCCAATCCACTTGTGTCACTACAACTTTACTTGCTTGCACGTCACTGAATCCTGCCCTGCAGACAGCTGTGGATCAGCTCATGCAAGGTATTAGATTCTGATATACTGTATAATATTATTATTATGACATTGTGGAAATTTTCGCTGGATGCATGATAGTTTCGCCAAGCCCAGCTACCTTCGTATTGCAGAAACTTTTGGTGGAATAAATTTTCGCCAATGCAGTAATGGTCCCACTTATGCATACCTCTATAATTATGCAGTCATTAACAGAGGATAAAAATTAGCATAATAAGATTTTCGCCAATGAGAATAGGTGTCAAAATTGGCAAAAAATTTACACATATACGCAATAATATACTGCATCTATGGTTAGTGTGGCGCATGTGAACATGTATCTGTATGACATTGTGCATGACTATCAAGTTTTGCTTTTATGTAATATACAGTTTGTTCTGCATTGAACGGTGGACCACCTTCAGCTGGCTACTCTGCTGGCTACTCTGTGTTTGCTCTTCTCTCATCCATCATCGTGGCCGGAGTTGCAGCAGTATTTTACTAGATTCAACCGACCAAGTCAAGGGTTGAACTTTGTATACAGCTGAGGTTCTTTTAGATTTAGATTGAAACAATAGTATTATAGTTTAACTTTCTGAACAACTGGATACTATAGTGTTTGCCTAGTAGCTATAATTATTATTCTAAAATCAACATTCTTAGCTCTATGTGTGATCAATCATCATAATCATATTATACTATATCAAACTACCAGTTTTAAATGCATGACTCGAGCTGCATTGCATGACACATACCTATTGACAATTGGTTTGGCTCACTATAATAATAATTATTATCATGCTTGATGAATCCCTAAGTTTGAGAATTGTGCTATTATATATGTCATCCATCATGGATGTCTCCAGTGTACATATTAATAATAATATTATACTAGTAATATTATATCCATTGCTATTCCAATAGATGATGATACACCCCCACGGAAGAGTGTATTTTGATGTCCAATGGCCTAGAAATTAATTGGAATTTTGCTGAGAATATCTATTATTGTACCCTCTATCTATCTCATTTTTAATTCATATAATTGATTTTTCCCTCGACAGAGAACCTAACAAGAGTCTGCTCTAGGTGCTATAATAATTGAACCCTACATAAACACAGACACAAAATGAGCAGTCCAAAACCAACCATATTATTGCACTGACAGCCGATTTTTAGTTAAGGCCACCATTACCAAGTACAACCTTTGGACTATTGCTCCTGCAAATTTGAAGTCTTTAGCCCATGTAGTCATGGAGATATGAGCCAAAATGTACCCGGATCGCCCGTAATAAAAATGTGCAGCAAGCACAATGAAACATTGCTACGTACGTTGCACGCGGAAGTCCGTATAATATTATATGTATAATGGGAAATTGAGATTAATTAGGCTTTGACCAATAATATTATTATTATGCTGGCAGAATAATATAATAGGGACAAATTTTGATGGCATTAGCATTGAGCATACCAATTTGCCTATAGTCACACTTTCAAATTAGCCTATTATAAAGTAGTCTTAGATTTACTAATATTATTATTTGAAGGTGTTAGTAAATCTAAAATTGGTAAATCTAAGCCTATTATGCTAGCATTATATTATAATAGGCTTAGATTTACTAATTTCAAAGTGTGATTATAGGGAAATTGGCCTGGGGTGTGGTTTAATCTTGACTACATCTTTGATAAAAATTAATGAAATTCATAATTCTTATAATGATATTCATACATGACGTTTACAAATTTATTCCTACCTTCCGACTCAATCAATTTGGCTATCCTATACTCATGAAATGCCTAGGCCTAAAAAAAAAGGAATTAACCATCAGACACAGTTATTTCTTATCAAAATTCTATCAAGACTCATGCAATTAAATTTGGCCATTTTTTATCCCTACAGATGTAATTTATTTTCTCAACAGGGGTGTATATATCCTTATCTTCTGGAATAGCCCATTGGGGTGGTGTAGCCTACTATGTTTAAATATCATGAGTCGAGATTCTCATATTAGCCTACTAAAAGTTTGGCATGACGTTCCATATTAAATCAGGCATATTTAATGTATTGAGAGATAATTCATTCTGTATAATTTAAGACTATAGTCTGAATTTTATATTGCTGGATCTGATGGCGAGGTAATGCTACAGTAACTATAATATTATAATACTACGGTACCCGCAGGTGACTCTCTAGTGACAGTTGAACCTGACTGTATAACGTCGGGTGGTAAAGTGTGTCCTGTCACAATAAATTTGGATCCCCCTTTTTTGTTCCCCCCGGTCTGTATATTTTGAAATATTTGGACCCCCGGCCCTTATATTTCTGAAATATATGGACCCCCAGGCATGTTAGCCTCATCTCCAGTCCCATTCCCACTCTGAAAGTGGGAATGGGACCATTCTGAAAGGCAAGGCTACAGGTCACCCCAGTTATAGGTACCATGGTACATGAAACTACTGTTACAGTACTGCCATCTGTTTTGTTCATAGTTCTATTGTTCAGTAGTGTACACTTAATAAATGCTGTAATCACTGTGTAGCAATAAAAATAATAGTGGTTTGTACAAATACACTAGCATTATAATATAATAGGAATATTGAATGCTCCTCCCTCACGGTGTCATGTGCGTAGTATATTGCACTTAATTATTAGAGAGGGAGAGCCTCATTTATGGTTGATTACATGCCTCATGTGCAGAACATCAATAGTAATGGTTGCAGTCATAATAATTATTGTTTTCCCTTCAGTGCCAGATCAGGTCTCCTCTTGTTCCAGCTACCCTGTGTACAATGCATCAAATAGGCTCTACAGAATAGAAACAACTTGGACCCAAGTACCGGTAGGGAGTATATTACTTCTGTTTACATGTTCAAAAGCCATTAATCTCGTCCCCAGACCCCGCCCACTGTTGAGGAGGGAAAAGGGTCTGGTGACTTTGGGTGGCAAGCTCATTGCTATGTGATATTGTATACCCTGAGTCAGCTCCACTGCTCATTTTCCCTTTTAATAAGCACCTAAAGATTATTGATTGCTTTCTGTTTTCGGAATCCACGTGAGCTTACTTCTGCAGTTGGTCAAAATATTCTGGACTATAGTGTGTCATTTGATAGAGAGGCTACTCTCACTAACTGCTCCAGTCCATCTTGCTCTCTTAATGTTCAACCAATCGCTTCTCTTTCCACCAAGAGTGTTGCCGCCAGGAATATCATTGGACGAGGGCAAGAGAGAAACTGTAGTCTTTCCTCAAGTGCTATTAATAGTGAGTCTGTCCATAAAAAACCTTATTTTAATTTTATACTTCCTAGAGTACTAGGTAGTGGTGAATGAGTCTGACTCAGCACATTCCCTTAGTAACCATAGAGACAGTACTTGTACATTACCTTTTAAGGATGATGTAGTCATTACTATAGCATTAAATTTTTTTGATGTTCCAGATCAAACCAATAATATCTTCACAATTACTTTATCCACTACCAATCTAAATCGGAGCGTGGCCTGCACGCATCCAACGCCAGAACAGCCGGGAATGTTCTCCTACCAATTTTGCATTGAAATCAATGCTGCCTTCATCTGCTATGATCTGGAGAACAGTGCTAGCAACAGTGGAGCAAATGCAGCCCTTACTGACTTGGGAGAAGGGACCTACCTTTATCGTGTAACAGCTTTTCTCAATGGTGTTCCACTGGCATCAATCTCTGATTTCTTTAGTACTGGTAAGTACTGCTTGTTTGTATCCAGTCCTTGAATATATTCACTGGGAATTCATAGAGGGGACCGTGCCAAGTGATTAGTGGTGCAAAATAACTAATAATTATTTTTAAGAATCATTAATTTTTACATGTGTAAAATTTTAATTGTTTCTAATAGCCTGTCAACCTGGTGAACTTGGAGCAACAGATGGTCAAACAAGCTCATCGTGTCTTTCGATTCTCAATGGGAGAGTATGCTTCAATGGAACCACAGCTGGCTCAGTGGCCACGTACTCCTGTGATGAAGGATTCATGCTGACGGGATCGGGAAGCTCTCAGCGGAGATATACTCTCATGTGATGCTACAGATGACGGTAACGGTAAGCAAATGTCAAAATTGAGCATGTAGCTACGTACGTGTATGTGTCTTGTATGTTCAGTAACTACACATGTATGTTGTAGTCATACCATCGTGTCTTTAGTTATTATTATGCCCATGGGCACTTCATGTTTTTGGCCCAGATGGACGCTTACCCGAGATAAAGATTGCAAGCTTACGTTTGTATAGAAGCTGCTATAATCACTTGCCTGTCACAGCAGTCGGTGAATTGGCTCTTAATAGCATACTTGTGGTTGCCTATCAAGCTGCCCATTGTTGTGATTAGTACACTGATTACTCCGGTGCATACCAGCTTCATTCATTGGTGTGCAAGATGCTTGCCACTTCAATCAAGAGTGTGAAACTTTATCTTGCAGTGAGCTCGAGCTAGGATGGCCTGAGGGAGGGCCTGGAGGGGGCTCCATGGTAATGGTACAAATGAAATGGTGACATTGCAAATCATTTCTACCGGTATTATCCCAGCTTGCAGTACTTTTGTACCTATACATGTATACATGACAATTCATTTTCAGTTCCAGGATGGGTGATCGCTCTACTTGTGATCAGTGTGTTCCTTTGGGTGTTATCCTTGGTAGAAGGTGTTGTCAGCATACCGCTAGTTATTGTTCTGGAACGTAAATTTTCAAACAATGAGAATAGTAAGTTAAATTAATAAAGTGCATGTATTATACAACGTACCTACAGTATCACAATAGAAAGAAATGGTAAAGGGTCGTTAGGATCGCACACATGTACATGATTACTAGGAAAGTGCTCAATACTTTGTTGGGTAAAAGAATAATAATACTAGTGGTGATGAAAATCATCTGTGCGGGGCGAGCCTTCGCAAAAATCACAAGATTTCTTTGAAAGCACACAGGCATGCATGCGCACATGGGGTTGTACCTCAATAGCTAGGCCTGAGAAGCTACTACGACAGTGAAAGTATCACAGATTGCTAGAATAATAGCTATAGTCCAATAAGGCCATGCAAAGTTAATCTTCTATTTCTCGTCCCCGCCCACACGTACATCAAACCCCCCTGTGTCTAGCTTTGATATTCAGATTTTGGCTGGGTGACGTCATCATAATTAACCATTCTGGGGCGTGGTCTCGTCGTTAGTTGCTCGAGGCCTGAGTGGATGCTCTACAAATGTCGAAAATCGATTGAATGCTCAGCTTCTACCAACAATATTGGTCAGAAAATATCATCAATAACTGCTGTGATACTGGAAATGGAGCAGATATAGAGCTAATCATTGTTAAAGTTGCCATTTCAGCTAGTCTCGTCCCCAGACCCCACCCCCAAAAAGGAGGAAGAGGGTCTGGTGACATTTGAGCGCTTTCTTGGTTCTTGCAAGCTCAGCATTCTTACTTTTGCGAAAGCCAATCAGATTGCAGCTCCACGGTTTTCATGTGACCTTGCATCTGGTCGCGCAGCAACGATCGTGCAATGTCAGCTGGCGGTTTAGCGCTAGCCAATGAGAACGCAGTTCTTTGATTGTGCATTGCATTGCATAGCAACGTGGGACTGGCACGTGATTGATTGCATAATATTGGCATGAAATCACGCGCCTGTACAACCAAGAAATCGTTCCAATGTCACCAGACCCTTCTCCGCGTGGGGATTTGGGGGCTGGGTACGAGACTACATTTCAGCTTGTTAGCAATTAATGGGTGTGGCTAGGGGTGTGGTATCAAATATCAAAATCATCCGTGTCCCTTATGTGCTTTGGAGTATCCTATAGGACGAGAAACAGAATATTTTATTTGTGTGGCCTAATGTTGATCACCTACACTATATTTAGTAGTCACTACTGTACATGCCATGACCATGAGTCCAACTTCCAAGTACCTGTAGCCAGGCCCTGAGTGGATAAGCCTCCATGCATGCAGTCATATCATCTTCATACTCAGGAAAGTGGAATCTATCAGTGATGTTAATCGTGGACCTGAGCCTTGCCAGAGTGGTACAGCACTCACCTTTCCAGTTTTATGCCTTGCCTACACTCGAGTTGTCTCTCAGATCGATGGTGGCGTATGCGCATGCGCATGACGACCATTACCTTACACGTTCAAAATTTAACTCTCTCCTCACTGAAATGATCACCCCACAACATACATAATATAAAACCGCTTCCTGTCTCTCGTGTATTCGGGGCTCGCTCAGGCTCGCCCCGAATTATAGTACCACTTCATAATATTATTATTGGAGATATATACTTCAAATTATTACGAAATATTATGATTACTTACAGAATTTGTGAAGGCTTTCTCATACAGTTTACTTGTTGTGGAAATAATTCTATTCCTCCTCATTTTCGTTCTCTGGATGGTGTTTGCTAGTGATCCCAAAGGTGAGCAGTCCTAATGACCTAATTTTGTAGCACTTTCTAGGTAATTAAATTATTTATTGATGTACATCACATGTACTGTGTATGATTTAATAATTGTATTTGCACAGGTGTACTTGGAAGAAATTGTGTCGCTGCGGCCTTTGCCTTCTCATTGGTGCTAGTGGTTGTGGGTCTTATTGATTCAATTCCATTGGTGTTCTACTTAAAATCAGCAGCAGAGTCACTATTCAATGCACGAAATGAGCCACAAGACAGTGAGCCTGCTGATGAAGAACTGCAAGTCAAACCGCAAAGTGATGATGATGACTTATTAGGTGAAGAAGATTCAGAAAAACAGCAACGTCACAAAGATGTCATACAGAACTGATCATTTTATTCAAAAAAATCCTTCTTGACCACTGATAGAACACTTATAATAATTATTACTGGGGTATTTAGTAGTTGATATTAGTGAAAATTGTGATTTTATCTTTTATTGTGTTGGTGTGCCAAATGATCATAATTATGCACTCTGACCAAGTTTTGAATATCCATGGGCTCCAGCCTCGATCTACAAGAGCATGCAAGTTCAGAGATACATTGATCAATTATTGTATGCCTTCTCTCATGGAAATTTGAGTTTACTTAATGCCTACTGTCTAGCTAGTTAGGCTGACTCTATAAAGTCAACTGAGGGTACGTTGACGTCCAGTTTAGGGAGTGCATGATGGTCATAAATAATTATTCTGTGTTAGAGGGTAGAAAGTTATATATTTCTCTATGTGTGCAATGTATTATAGTATGCAGGTAGTATGCATAGTAATTACTTGGTCTAATAATTATAATATATCATTACATGGGGTGATACTTCATGTAAGAGTCACAATAATAATAAATTTCTTTTTTACGTTGTAATCTTCTACTATATTATGCTACGATGCACAATGTCATAATTATTTTTACTATTGTGTCATATCAGTAACTACAGTCCCATTATATTAGTCACTATCATAATATTATTATTATCATCATAAAAGACACTTATCATGATTTGCACAACTCATTATCCCCATAAAGCTAATAGAGAAGCCATACAGGTTCAGGAATTTTTTGAGCAATTTTTCTCAAAGTAGTTTTCAAGCAAAATACCAAAAGTAACCAAGAAAATTTCTGAACGTAGAGATATTGAGATGCTTATTTACCCAGAATTATCATCAGAGGTAATTAATATTTAAATTGCTGCTAATTAGACTCTAGATCAAGTATCTAAATCATTTAGTAAGCTTTTAGCATAGACTGTTGTTGATACTCTGAAAATTATGACAACAAACCGTGCTTCCCTTAATTAGCCTTCAAACCTGTATCCAATTAATTTCATATTATAGTGCTGCATCAGAGGAAAAAGTGCTGTTTCTTAACTCAAAGCAACAAGCTTCTATGCCAAAAGTATTTCTCAAAGTGGAAGCGCTTGTGAAGCCATTAAAGCGAAACTAATCAAAACCACATCCCATAAATTCAGCTATAAATTTCTATACTGTTGTAAAAAGTGTAAACCAGACTTCATACGATTATAAACAGACCATCATTAATTTTAAGAAAAAAAATTGAGTAGGGTCTGGGGACGAGACTGCCGGCCTCGTCTATATTATAATATATAGAGGGGCGTGGCTCGATATTGTGCAATCCAGATTGAGGGGCGTGGCGCGCGTGGTGCTGTCGCAGACCTATGCGCAGACTCAAGCTCAGCCTATACTCTATACACGAGAGGCGAGGTGCATCTAATAGGTAGTAAGAATGTTTTCATTCCCTGGCCTTCGGTGGGCCACTCTCCTGGTCGCTTCACTTTTCTGGATTGGAGGTAAGTTCTTGGATTTCACAGGCTGCGTGGGGCCATCAGTTGTAGACAGCTCTCCGTATCAAATTTTAATTTGGGATTATGTGGTTATTTTACCGTGAACTCGAGTCGTGATAATTTCCGGTGTAGCCTCCCATGACGTTCTGTAATCAGGCATGCTAAGAGACACTTCTGTATAATACTGCTGGGGATCTGGTTTTCCTATCCGCAGGTGACTCACTAGTGACGGTTGAACCTGACCGTATAACATCAGGTGGTAAAGTGTGTCCAAACACAGTTGTATACTTCACCTGTGTTGTCTACAATGTCAGAGTTCTGCAATGGCTGAGGAATGGTACTGAACAGATTGCACAGTTCACCAATCAAGATATGCCATCCACTGAGCCGGAAGTGGTCGGTCCCTTTATGATCTACTTGAACAACAGCGATAATGATGGTGCGAACAATCTGAATGTGACATCAACACTGGTAGGACCAGCTTCAGGCTTTCAAAGTGGTGATCGGATATTCTGCCCAGATAATACTGGAGACCCTCTTATTCTCGATTTCACAAGTGAGTTTAACCTCACTCTATATTATTGTCTGGTTTAACAATGAAATGGAGACTTTTGTATACAAGTGTATATAAGCCTGAAGCACACATTGTGGTCTTACACTGTGGCCCTAAACCACATGGTTGATCGCTCTTGAGAGTCTAGTAATGTACTACTATGCACTGATATAATAATTATGGACTTTATCTATAATCTATTCCTGACCATAATCATTGCTGCATTCCACTCAGCTATTTATCAAACACCCTAGATAAACATAAATTAATATTAATGACTGTCTTTTGAAGCTAGCCTACTCTCACTCTCCATGTAGCAACTACACCAGTTCCTGATGGTTTTCAACTATCAGTTATCAATACTGATAACACATTGTACCTGGATATACGCTGGAACTCAGCGTTCAACGTGATGTATGGAATTGAGTCGTACCAGCTAGAGGCCAGCAGTGGATTCGTTAGCTGTCCACAAATGTGTCCATCAAATGCTAGTGGTCCATGTCGGTGTTCTGGGCTCACTGCTGGAATGGACGGAAATATCACTATCACTGCTATGACCTGTGGGGATCAACAGGGTCTTCCTGCTGTAGTATATCTCACACCTAGAGGTAAGCTTTTAGGGCCACCCGAGCATGCAGGTCACCGAGCATCATCCCCAGTCCCATTCTGATCTCATGGGACTGGGACAAAAGAAATGGGAATGGGACTGGGGACGAGGCTACAGGTCACCAGTTGTCGGTAGTAACTATTATACTGCTCCTATCATGATCAATAGCTGCCATCTGTTGTGTGGTTTCAGTTCATACTATTGTTCAGTGGTGTACTGCAATGTAGCTGTAATCACTGTACCGTGTAGCAGTATAAACAATAATGGTTTGTACAAAGAACAATGTCATGTATATTCCTATTATGTGTTGATCGAATTGTGAAACCATGTTCCTCCCTCACAGTGTATAGGATTGCACTTAATTAGAGAGAGAGCATCATTTATGATTGATCTGCAAATTAATAATAAATTGTGGTCATTGTTATTATTTTGATAATTAAATTTAAAACATGTTTTGATGATTCATTTTCCCTTCAGTTCCAGGTCAGGTCTCCTCTTGTTTCAGCTACCCTGTGTATAATGCATCAAATAGGCTCTACCGGATAGAAACAGCTTGGACCCAAGTACCGGTAAGGAGTATACTTCTGTTTGCATAATATCGAAGCCACCCCATTCACATGTTCACTCATCTGTCCTAAATCATAATATTATATGCCACATTAATCTCGTCCCCACTATTGAGGAGGGAAAAGAGTCTGGTGACTTTGGGCCATTTGCTTGGCTTGTATACCCTGAGTCAGCTTCACTGCTGACTTTCCCTTTAATAAGCACCTAAAGATTATTGACTGCTTTCCGTTTCAGAATCCAAGTGAGCTTACTTCTGCAGTTGATCAAAACATTTTGGACTATAGTGTATCATTTGGTGAAAAGGCTACTCTCGCTAACTGCTCCAGCTCATCTTGTTCTCTTAACGTTCAACCAATCACTTCTCTTTCCACCGTGAGTGTTGCCGCTAGGAATGTCATTGGACGAGGGCAAGAGAGGAGCTGTAATCTCTCCCCTAGTGCTAACAGTGAGTTTGATCACATTATATGCACATGTATTTACACTTGCTAGAGCAGCGGTATGTGAATTTATTTAATTGGGTCTGACTCAGCACTTTCCCTTAATAGTTATAATTATATTCATGTGCTGCCATAATTATTCACAGCATTAGAGCAACATTATTAGCTGCTGAGTTGACAAACTTGAAGTGGCAATTACATCTATTACAATAAGGTTTAGGCACAGAATTGACATTAGCAGTGCTGCCAACACTAAGATTTATGGCTTGGCAAATGCATTGGCCTTATGAGGTCAAGTAGGACACTCCTCACTGTATTATTGTTCTTGTTCCTATATTTAGGACAATAAACTAATCTATACTTGTACATTACCATTTAAGGACTGGCAGGGAATTCCCTAATGTAGCCACCGTTAAATATTCAATTTTTTTGACATTTCAGGTCAAACCAATGACGTATTCACAATTAGTTTATCCACTACCACTCTAAATCGTAGTGTGGACTGCACGCGTCCGATACCAGAACAGACAGGACTGTTCTCCTGCCAATTTTGCATTGACAACTTCACCTGCTATAATCTTGAGAACAGTGCTAGCAACAGTGAAGCAAATGCAGCCCTTACTCTCCTGGGAGAAGGAACCTACCTTTATAATGCAACAGCTTTTCTCAATGGTGTTCCACTGGCATCAATCTCTGATGTATTTAGTACTGGTAAGTAAGTACTGCTTGTTTCTATCCAGATGGGGGGAGGAGGTATCTGTAAGGAATATAATATTATTGTATAGTGGGAAGGGAAGCTTGCGAGGGAGAAAACTTTCACAAATTTTGTGATTTGAGTGCCACCCACGAAAATTTTTTCCACAATAAAATTTGGACATGTCCGAGTCATCTATACAATTAATTTAGCATAAGTTAATTCTCCCTCGAATATTTAATGCCACACATTATTCACTGAAATTCATTGAAGGGACTCTCCAAGAGATTAGTAGTGCATAATATTATTGAAAATAATTTTACCCACGAATTCAACATTTTCGAAGAATATTAATTTTGAAAATTTTACCTGCAAATAGTTGTAGCTCTAAGGTACGTGCATAAAAGTTTAATTGTTTCTAATAGCCTGTCAACCTGGTGAACTCGGAGCACCAGACAGAGACAGTCAAACAAACTCATCGTGTCGTTTGATTCTCAATGGGAGAGTATGTCTCAATGGAACCACAGCTGGCTCAGTGGCCACATACTCCTGTGACGATGGATTCACATTGACGGGATCGGGAAGCTCTCAACGGATGTGTAGGAGTGATGGACTTTGGGAGGGGGACATACCATCTTGTGATGCTATAGATAGCGGTAAGCAAATTGAATTGGTTGGGCATGCATGTCGATATTAAATGCATTTTTCTGTGTGTAAACATGGGAGTGGTCTGGGGACAAGGGTAGGGTATAATCATAATTTATTATGATGATAGCATAAATCATTTCTATTATCCCAGCTGGTGGTACTATAATATCTTATGTCATTAAATTTTCTGTTTTTCAGTTTCACGATGGGTGATTGCAATCAGTGTGATCCTTCCGGTCATATTCTTGGTTGTTGTTGTCAGCATCATTGTAGTTATCATTCTGGGATGTAAATTTTCGAAGAATAAGAATAGTAAGTGAATGTACAGTATTGTACCTACGCATCTAGAAGGAAAATGGTAAAGGGTGGTCAAGGTCGCACACACGCTTCCCATAGTGCATGGTTACTAGAAAAGGTGCTCAACAGTAATATTATTCTTATGACATTGTATTATTACAAAAAGTACCACTTTGATTAGTTCTGAACTTTATATATATACTGGGAATCTAGCATACAGATTGCATGCTGAAGAACTGAAAGAAAAGCAAGAAAGTGGTGATGACACTGGTGATGGCTCAAAACCTGATGATGCAGATCCACATAAAGGGGTAAAGCAATGAACACCACACTGGTCATAATTAATTTTATGCAAAAATGTATTCTTACGTGCTGATAGAAAATAATTATGTTGATATGGAAATATTATTATGTTGTGCAAAAATTAATGACATTGTTTATTTTGTGTGCCAGATCTGAGTGTATTAGGAATGACATCATTTCCATTTTTTATTTATATTATGTATTATGATATGCCACATAGATCTAATGTAAACTTAGCGTAAATCACATTATAGGCCATTGTACGTGTTCATCGATCGCGCATGCGCCATTATATAGTTGGAAAAGATCGTGCTAATAATTATTATGATCTCTCGCTCGCGAGCTGTGCATGTTGTTGAGCCCAAAGATGTCCTCGTCTTGGACTTGTGTCACACTGCTATTACTGATTTCACTAAGAACCCTTCGAGGTACGTACAATTATATGATATGTGGCGGAGTAAAGCTATGTCGTACTGCCCGCGCACATTGTTTATGCAGGGACCCCAAGTCTATCTCTGAGCCTGACCAGTCCTGTTGATGTCATTTCTGGCAATGTTGTCTGTTCAAATACCACTGTTGAGTTCACTTGCAATGCAAGCATTGTAGAGACTTTTGGATGGCAAATAAACGATATGTCAATTGAATCCTGGTACATTCCTACCACAAGCTCAAGTGTACAGGATAGCATCAGACTACACGGCCACTTTGAAGTCAAAGTGTATCTTGAGAAGATCAGCTCCACTAATGGTGAACCCCCTACTTTATCATCCAGATTTGTGGGCAGAGTTGACCAAGGCCTCTATAATGGCGATGAAATAAGTTGTGTAAATAGCACTACAACTGTACTAGTATCACAGTCCCTGAACCTAAATTATTCCCTTGCAATGGGTAAGTGATTTAATAGCAGAAAATTTTCAACTGTTAATTTCCGGGCACTGCCTATGCCTTTCACAATATCATTGTTTACATAGATCAAAGTCCACCAGTACCTGCTAATATCACCATTAAGCTTCATTCCACGGACAGGTCATCTCATAGGATAACCTTTACTTGGGACTTGGCCTTCAACGTTCGCTATGCTATTGAATCCTATAACATAACCCCAGCAGAAACCACATTCAACGACACCGTGCTAGTGACGTGTCCAGTGCTTTGTCGTATCTATGAGCCATGTGTGTGCAATATCACTGGACAGCTGCCTATGGAAGGAATTAACATGAACATTTCTGCTGTCAATTGCGATGGTCAGGAGGGACCAGCAAACACCACCACTGTTTTTCCAAAAGGTAGATATGTTATTAAAACTTATTCAGTTGTAGCTCTCGTATACACTGGTGCACTGGCTAATTAAACATCCTATATCTATGCATGATTGTTTACCGTTGTGTTACCCAAGCTTTATGTATTAATAATGGTTGGTACTGCCTAGCTACATCCGCTATATAATGTCTCATATTACAGCTTGTCAAACTGAAACTCTTGGGAAATCGGTATCGTTGAGCAATCAGACAGATTCGATTTGTCAACACAGCAGTACTGGCAGTATCGTTATCCTGCACGGAGTTGCTTGCTATAATGGAACTATTTCAGGATCAATTGTATCGTATCACTGCGACGATGGTTTCACTATTGACAATGTAGGAAACACAGATCGTGTTTGTCTAAGTGACGGCAACTGGAGTGGGGAAGCACCTGACTGTCTGGCCAAGGGTAATCATGTTTGTGATATATGCTATAAGAGTGAGTACTATAATATTGCTATCAAAATATTATTACTCCATGGTACCATGGCATTAACTGACACCAGTAATATAATTATATGAGTGCTGCACATTAATTATTATGTCGTTGCTGGCATGAAGTAGCTATTAATAATAATTATAATTATTGTTGTGAGAAGTAAGAGAACCCGAGGATCTGCATGCATGGTGTGTGTTTACACGTTAATTCACAAGAGATACACTGTTTTTCCGCAAAATCTCACTGTGTTTTGATGCACCTATAGTAGCCTTCCAATAACCCAACTTGCTTATTTTTATCAATGTTATGATTATACCACATTTTGCAGTTTACGTTTGGATGATAGCATTAATAATTGTCAGCCTACTTATATGGATCGTGTCAAGTATATTGATCATCGTGTGGTCGATTCTATACCGCAAATTATGTAAGAATCATCCAATTTAATTACTCTAGGATGATTGCTAGCTAGCTATAGTATTTTTTATGCACACATGCCATACACAATATCATGCAGTCCTGTGGCCACGAGTGATCTGGAAAGTTTCAATGTTTGGTGGAGTATTGGTTGTTGCAGTAACTTTGCAGCTTGCCGTCATAATTGTTTTGAGCATGTTTATGGACACAGTGAGGACTCAAAGCAGTGAGTTGTGCTAACATACTCACAATGTTGGCAAACTACATAATTATAGCATTATTACTGCATTAATTGTTAGTCTTGCAATTGGTTATTCTGGACTTGCATACAACATCAGGATTTCCCTAGGGCAGAGTATACAGTGGTGCCGCATCACTGACATGTACTCTACTTGTGTTCATTTCCCTTTGATGGCGGTCAATGGAATAATAATTATTATGAACGTGAAAGTTAAATTTACCCTTTTGATCTTTGACTATTAATATACTGCCCTACTCTTAATTTGGGAAATCCTTAAGTATAATAATTATACAAAGCATGCACTGCAGCTATAGCCAGTTTCAACATTAATTTTATAATAATATAGTTTCATGCGCTGCCTTTTTCGTTCATCGTGCAGGTCCATTTATCACTAGTAGATCATCCCTTGTCATTGCATCAATTGTGCTGTCAATTTTGGCTCTTCTCTGGATGACCACTACGTGCCTGGCATCTATAATGTACTCCTATTACAGGTATTAAAGCATACAATACATGTTGATTAAGAAAAACTTTAAATTGTTACTACAGATCTGATCCCGATGATCATATAAAAATTGAAAGGGTGAGTGTATAGGTACAGTAGCTAATTATTAGCTATATAAATATTATAGTTCATATATGAAAACTCTGGAGCATTACAGGTGAGAAAATTAGCACCCATGAAAAATACCCACCATACGGTATTAATAACAACAATCATTATTATTATTGTTACCAACATTATAAATAATGGGCCACGTACTGATAATAATAATATTATTATGGTAGCTATACCTTGGAAATTATTATGGGTGATTGTTATTATACCATTATGGCCAACAATTAATTTTTTATTATGCATCCCAGGAAAATGAATTGTACTACTTGGGACGATCTCTTAGATCTAACTATCCAGAGGAGCCTAGCTATAGTCTAAGGAAGGAAAGTGACGAAGGAACTATCGCTGCTAATGTGGATGACATCTATGACAAAATCAGTCACAACAGTGACATCATGGATGATCGTGAAATATTGGTGAAGTTCAATGGCATGCACTGTGGTTAAGCAATTACCATGGTGGTATTCATTTTTAGGATGATAGCTTCACTGATTCAGAGGGGTACATTAGAACCACTCGACAGCAGCTCCATGGTGTTATGATCATGGAAGGAATAACTGTAAGATACATGAGTCAGTTAATAAAATTAATATAGCTACAGCAATGACATTGTATGATTGTCTGGATCGCCTGTACATGTATAATAATATAATACAGCTATTATGTACATACATAAGTCATAACTATAGATCATCCTGCTGCATAGCTGCTTGGCATAATGGCATGAAATTATTAGTCTGGGCCCGGTATACATGTAGACATGTAATGAGGCCGTGTATGTCATTATTATTATTGTACCATGTCATTTTTATTGTGCTATTATAGATCACATTCCTATTATGTTTTGCAGGAAGATAATGAAGTGTCTTTAAGTTATTGTGTGTGAAGAAGAGTGAACAACGTTAGTAAAGTATACATCATCATAATAATATTGTATTACGCATGCGCGTATAAAATTAATAATAACGGGCCGCTTCTACAAGTACCGTTTAGTAAGCACTTTTGTTGCACCTATATATGTATCACAAGTATTGTGGCGTTGAACAGTAGGGAGTTCCCCGTAAGCACATGGTTGCCATTGCGCGTGCGCACTTCCTCCCTGAGCTGAGCGAGGAAGCCCCTGCACGCAGTGTACCGCTAGTCTCGTGCTCAGCCCATTCTTGCATGCGTGGGGTGAGTATAGAAGACTCAGAGAGGCGAGACTAGATTTTGCTCTGATTCTGGAATCAAAAGTAACACAATGTCTAGCCCAACAGCCACTACATTGTCTACAAATGATCAGCAGCCTTTCTCTCAACAGGATGTTCAACTGGATGACATCAGTTTGAGCACCCTCAGGTCTCTCTCTAGCCTATGCTATGAGTTTCGTCAAAGCATATCTTATCCAGCACTTGAACGGATCAAAATAGGACCACCTAAAGCTGGTCACCTAGGTCCAATTATTCGTGATTATTCCTCTAGATTTGCCACAATAGCTGATCAGTGTGACTGTCAACAAATTTTTATCAGGTATTCACACTTACCTGGTGTGCATCTTCTTCAAACAAGGCTCAATGAACTGCAACAAACTCTGGAAGCTGGCTTTGATGATACCAGCACTGGGTATGCTCAACGTGTTCATGTCCTTGAAAAGCTCAACTATGAAAATGGCAAAGTAAGTGGTGTGGTGGACACAATCATTGAGCAACATGAGTATCATCTGAAAAACATAAGACTTAAAAAAGCAATAGCAGTCTTTAAGCAGCCATTTCGTCAACTGGGACAATTTAGTTGCCCTAAGTTGCTCGTGCCTGTACTAAGAAGCCAGCTTTCAACAGCATTGAGACAGATACAACCACCATTACCGGGAACTCAATTTGGCACTAGACTAAGTGGGATGCAAGCTTCAATTCCACAGCAGCCATCACCACTAGGATCAAGTGGCAAAGGATTTCCACCTTTTATAACAAAATTGAATCGTACTACGGCAATACCACCATGGCCACCCGGTATGAACAGGTCCTGGAGCTGCTTCCAGAATAGTTTGGGATCACGTGTACAATGGCAATTTGGGAATGGTTCAGGTGGACCAGGTATGGTAGTGCAACCACCAGGACCACCAAATTTTTTTAATAGCTACTGACTGTGTACGAATGTGTTGTTTATAATATCATTCAGTATAATAATTTGTAGAGTGTGCAAGCACAATGTCATGCCTGTGAACAGCTGCATTGGTTCTTTGCTAAAATTAAATTTAATTATTTTAAATAATTATTAGTTGAGTGCATGGTATTATGAAGACGTGATGTGTAACTTTTCTTTTGTGCCTATTAAGTTCATTTGGTTTTATTGATATAAGCATTAATTTGTACATGCATGGTTCAATAATTGTTGTCAATAATGTTACAATATCAAGTTGAGTTATATTAATTTGATATCTCACTGAATCCCTTCACAATGTACATTGTACTCATGAACACTTTCAGAATGCTATACCGTAGCACATGCACATGTAAGCTTATGATGTATAATAATATTATTAATATATATGCACCTCTATAATAATATGTTAGCATAATTCAGTTATTCACTAATTATAAATTAAATAATAAATTTCTTGCTGCCTAGATAACAAAGTTCATTAGAAACTCACTGGTTGCTGTGTAATTTTTTCAGTAAGCAGAGTGAATGCATACAGAGGAGGGTAAATTATTCTTAAGATAATAATTATTGTGTGTGAAAAAGAAACATAATATATAATTATACACAATGATTTGTGTGGACAACGTTATTGTACTACGCATATAACGGCGCTCTGCCCACGGCCCCTCCTACGCGCTCCGGCGATAGGTGGGCACGAGACTAGAGTTGGGAACAAAAATCATCATTCATCATTCTAGTATCAAAAGTATCACAATGCAACCAGCTCCTATAAACGATCAGCTTTCAGGACTTTCCTCTCAACAGGCTGCTCAACTGGATGACGCCAGTTTGAGCACCCTCAGGTCTCTCTCCAGCCTTTGCCGTGAGTTTCGTCAAAGCACATCAGCAACTCAACGGATTCAAAGAGGATCACCAGGAGCTGGCCAACTAGGTCCAGTCATACGGATACATCAATCTAAATTTTCCACAATAGCAGGTCAGTATCAGCAAATTTTCACCAGGTATTCGCGATTTCCTGGCGTGAATCTTCTTCAGACAAGGCTCAATGAATTGCAACAAACTCTGGGAGCTGGCTTTGACGATACCAGCACTGGGTATGCTCAACGTGTCCATGTCCTTGAAAGGCTCAACTATGAGAATGGCACGGTGAGGGGTGTGGTGGACACAATCATTGAGCAACATGAGTATCAGTGGAAAAATAATAAGCTGCCTGGTCAGGGAGATCAACAACCCGTAGCTCGACGTTTAGCCTTTAGTGATTCATCACAGAATCAACCAGCAACCTTATCCGCTTCAAATCAGCCACTGGGACAAATTATTCCCCATAAACTACCTGTAGTACCTTCACCAAGAATCAAGCTTCCTGCAGCATCACTGTTACCAACTCAACAACTGGGATCTGGTTCTGAATCATCTACTACAAGTGTACCTCAACTATTTAAACCACCACTACCACTGCCTACTACTGCTATGGCTAGCGGGGTGCAGGCATCGATATCGAGTACACGTCCATCACTGCTGGGCTCCTCCCAGCTGGGATTAGGATCTGGTGGCTCACTATTTCCTCCTATGTCAAGTGGTACTCTGGCATTAGGTCCACCCCCACCCTTGAGTAGGAGCCATTTCCAGGATAGTTCAGGGCAGCAATTTGGGCTCAATCCGAGTGGCACAGGGCTCAGTGCATTGAAGACTAGCAGTTTATTTCAATCTTTACCATCTACAACAAGTAGCACTACTGTGACTCACCCTTCTGGCGTTACACCTTTACCATCAGTATCTTCAACAGGCCTAGGAGGACTAAGCATTGCTATAACAACAGTACAAGCACAAACATCTGGAGGGCTGTTTGGAAGTCAATCTGCACAAAATTTAATATCTGGAATAAAACTTTTACAAACGGGTATCGGGACAAGTAGTTCATCACGGTATCAGTTAAGCTCCCAACCAGCTCAGGCACAAGCTCCAGCACAGACTGTAGGAGGCTTAGGTACACCACAGCTATTCAAGCAACCTGGATTGTCAGACCTAGCATTAGGTGGAGGCTTGGGTTCTGGATTAGGTGGGCAAGCTGGAGGATTACAATTGGGCTCTGTGGGATGTGGTGGACCAGGAGGAGGCTTGAGCTCTGCAGGATTAGGTGGACTAGGAGGAGGCTTGCGCTTGGGCCAACAGGGCAGCTCACCATTCATTCTTGGATCCCGTACAACTCAAGCCCAATCACAAAGGAGCTTTGGTCCCCCAACTTCAGCTGCTGGTATTAATTTCAGTGCACCTGTTCAAGCCATACCAAATCAGCCTAGTAGCAGCAGTACAATCGTGACCCCTTCACAACCGTCAGTATCAGCAGATCTGGGGGCAGCACGTGCAACAACTAATATTTTGTACATACCAAGACAACCAATGAATCGGGCTGGAGGATCTAGCAATGCTGGACAAGAGAGCATTCCCTCCAACGATGAAAATGCTGAGGAACAGAGTAGTTCCCAGAAACAATCTTTCTCTTGTGAGTTAGTTATATATGCATGTGTGTATAATATACTTAACATTAGATGAACGTTTAAGTGCAATTAGCTAGTCTATGTACTGATTCTGCCGATCATGAGAGCCTAGTGGAACTTATTTGGTGAAAGTAAATGCATGATCAATGAACAATTATTGAAAATAGCTGTAGCTATACATGTATTAGCAAGTGAGTGATCAGTCACATACACTATCAGAGAAAACAAAGCTTGTACATGTACTTTGTCTACACTTGTAGTGACTAGTAACCAAATATGGTCAGTTATTGTAACTCCTTTTTATCTTACGTAAACACACACATCATTCTGTGTACACTCCGAGCAGTGAGTGTTGATCAAACCATCCACGTATGCAATGGGATCACGGATCTCTGGGATTCAAAAAGGCACGCGGATGTCACATTCCTAGTCCAGGGTACGTGTGTTACCGCCCATAGGATCATTCTGGCCTCGCAGTCTCAATATTTCGATCGACTTCTTTTTGGTGAAATGCGAGAAGCTCGTGAGGATGAAATTCAGCTGAGTGATGTTGAAAGTGTGGAAGCGTTTCAAATGCTAATGCAGTACGCCTACTCTGGCTGTGTGGACATTCAAAACGGAGATATCCAGGTAATTCCCTAAAGTGCCATTGCATGCTGCAACTATTCAGCTAGTCTGCTCATAGATCAAAGAGCCCGGGGGAAGAGGGATTGGAAACATCATGTATAATAATATTATTATCTATCCTCCTCCTTAATCTTTGATTTGCTTATGTACCCTGATTATTACCAGGAATACATTACAAGGAGTATGCACACATGCACACAGTAGTAGTACAAACATCTCTTCCAGATTTGACATCACAACCACCCTTGGTCCCTTGTACATGGGCCTGAATATCATTAAAGGTACTTACGTTGCAACCACTGAGTTACATTCTGTATAGCTGCAGCTGCAGCTAGCTACTATATTATATCAAAACACTGATATCGATAGGATAGTGCAGACACAACATTCATGGCTGGTTTAGTGGTTGTATGTTAATGATTTTCTGTGACGTCAAATCTGGAAAGAGATGATTGTACTACTACTATGTGTGTTGCACACTCCTTGTAATGTACTCCTGTTATTATTAATCACTTTGTTGGTTGTAGGATGCTCTTGATATGCTGAAGTTATCAGACCAGTTTGGGTTTGAGCTACTCAAGGACACCATTGGTGAAAAGCTTATTGTTGAAATCAACATGGAGAATATCCTCCATCTACTGGCATATGCCGACCTCTACCAAGTCACAGGCCTTCTCGACGAATGCTGTGCGTTTATTGATCAGCACGCAGGAGATGTGCTACACAGCGATGCCATTTTAACAGTCAATGATCATGTTTTGAAGGTCATCCTATTACGAGATTCACTATGCATAGAAGAAATAATCATCCTCCAAACGGTAGTTCGTTGGAAGAAGAGTAACAATATGAACAAGGAAGAGATGAAGGGGGTGTTGGACTGTGTTCGTCTCACTGAAATCCCTCCACGTATTTTATTTGGTGAGGTTGAGAAATCGTGCCTGTTCGAGCCAGAAAGTATAATGAAGGCACTGAGGGTACAAAACTTATCTGATTTTGAGCTAATGAGACCACGAGGAAGAAAATGTGAGTATAATACATGTGGTGATTATTCTATAATGCATGTGTTCGTGGAAACCCCTATAGCTAGCATGTTATGGTAGCCCTTTCCACTCATTATAGTTAGCCAGGGATGGTAGGTTCAGAAGCACACAAAAATGAGCTAGCCAATCATGGATCAGGTGTCACTGACAGCATGTATCATCAACAAAGGGTGTTCCATAAGAGAAGCTATAAACAGTAGCATAGTTCAAGTTGTGGCTTTTGTGCTTTGATAAGGACATTTTGCTCATAAGCAGTAAATTAATTAATAATTATGTTCTATCTGCTAATCTTGAAATTGCGTAAGAGGATGTACATTACAGGTACTGGAATTAATCTGATGGATGATGCTACAATTGACATCAGCACTAGCGGAACCTCTGCATCCAGCTCCACCGATGGCGTCGTCTTTCTGAACGCACCACGACAACACATCTCGGCAGGAACGTGCCTCTCAAGATTCTCTCCATGTGAGAGTTCAGTAAGAGTCACATTGGAACAGGAATACCTTGTGAATACAATAGAACTAGAAGATCGTCCTACTCGAGCAAATTGGGAGCGTTGCATACCCAGAGGTGATATTATAGGAGTGCATAACATACAAAAGGAGACATTCTCGTACAAAATCTATGTGTCAAGGGACGGCAAAGATTGGAAAGATCTGTTCGACTATTCTCACCACAGTTGTCACAGTGTTCAAAGGTTACATTTTCCACCTTTAGTTTTCAGGTAAACATGAGCTGCCACATACGTATCAATCATTATTATGTACTTCACTACTTGGCACCATGCATGTATATAGGATGTTCCAATTTGAGCTGACAGGGAGTCGATGTAACTCATACCTTCAACTGAAATTCCTCAAATGTTCGTTTGAAGAAGACATTAAACCATTCAAATTCAGGGAGAGAGGAATAATTGGTATACACAGCAAAAACAAGTGGATCACACTAATCTAATATGGGTTGCCTCAGTTGCACTGGTACATTAATTCCTATCATAGTTCTTGTAATCCATTAATTATAGATACTATCTCAAACTTGATAGTTTATGGGATACAGTTACTACATGAATTTGATAACATGTGGAGGTATAGTGTGTGCAACTGAAGTAACCCACGTTAGTTTAGTATGATCCACTTGTTTTTACTGTATATAAGTCCTTTCATAAGATTCTCATAAGGAACATATTATAGCTTATCCCTTGGCCCATAGTATCAAATAGCTACTGAAAAGGGCGCTGAGAGCTTGATAGAGCTACGCTACACTTATATATAACATTGTAGCTGATAAGCTACCACATTAATGGCATTATACTTTTTATTCTTGTATATTATTGCATATGTATATATAGCTCCTCTGTTTCCTCTCAAGCCAAAGGCTTATCAAACAAAAGGAGCAAGGCCGGAAACAATTGTGGTTAACTTCAGCCAACCATACTCAATTTCAATGCTCAGGTCTAATAATAATATTATTATGTGATATAAGCTAAATACATTCTAGTACAACAAATAAGCACTAAGTCTTCATTTGATACAGTTTCAGAATATGTGGACCAATAAACTCAATAGCAGACATTACAGTTTCTAATTGTTTGGTAGCTGAGTCAGCACATCTTACAGAAGTGAAGGCACATCCATTCAAGTAAGACACTACGGTCACAATTATTATGCCTGAACCTTATTCTCTCTTTCCCTCTCCCTCTCCCTCTCACTATCCTCCACCCCCCACCCCACCCCTCTCCCCACCCTCTTCTCTTCCCTCCAATCAGTGAACAGCTGAGTGTAGAATTTCCAGAGCAAACGGTTACAACTATCACTGTTGAAATTAGAAATGTGATGGTAAGATCAGCTATTAATTAAACTAATTTTTTTGTTTATGGCAGTCCACTAATGATCACAATGTTATGGTATATACAGAGTTCTACGAATGGACCACCAGGGTCAGTAGGCACCTCAACGGCATTACCAGTGAGTGGTGAAGCTGGTTCTTCTCAACTGGTGGATAATAAATCTCAAAACAGTGCACAAGGTTTGTTTATAATGATTATTCCGATCAAAATTTGAATGATACCTTAGGGCTATGATTATTTGCGGGTACAAATTGTAGCAGATTTGGAAATAGTGCGTTTAGTGGGTACTCACTTTAGCAATTTTTCAAAATTAGCATTCTATTTATTCGAAAATGTTGAAAAAATTAATATTCGTGGATACAATTTTTCAGCTTCTGCAAGTATCCCAGCTGATTCTGGTGTAAGGGGCGCCGGCAATCAGCGACGCCGACAAGGAAACCAAGTGGATGAACTGAAGTATAAAATTGCAGGATTAACTTGCCAATTATTGCAGCCAGAAGAGTAGTGTAGTATACTATAGCTTATTATTGTAGGTGAAACTGCTATGTCGATCATCAACTATAGTGATATTAAAACTAATACTTTGTAGAATATTATTATTATTATGAAGAATTAGTGGTCTGTTTTGTTATATAATATTATAGCTAAGCAACTGCATAGAGAAAAATAAATGTGTACTCTTCTAGTAATCCAATCATACCATACAATGAGTATTACTAGGAGAAATTAATGCTGCAATGAATATTATATGAATGACTGATATAAGATAATAATATTATAGTGGACACAGTTGCATGTAGGTGACTAAACTATAGTTGGTGATTTTGGTTGAAATGAATGTACTCTTCAAGCTATCTCAGTCTAATGAATCCAAATGACTGGTAATAAGTGATGCATCCTACAGAATACTAATCTTCGCTAAGGCTATCAATCTGTTCAACATATCCCTTGATAGAGTGTCCTCCAGTAAACGGAAGAAACTTCTCTGAAACTGGCCGATAGAATTCAATGACAGACTTTGCCGTTTTTATGAGCCAGCCGCTCGAGAAGAAATCGCCTTGAATTGTGATCGAGTTTGAATCAATGTCTTTGAAATGCTCCCTAAACTCTTTACTGCCGGTTGGAGGGCAAGCAAATGTCATGAGGGTAACGCTCGATTTCAGCTCCTCATAATCTGTGGTCAGACGGTACACAAAGAGGCTAGCGAGCGAAGCGCCAAGGCTGTGTCCGGTGAAGATCAATCGCTTCTTCCCAAACTGAGGCTTCAAGTGAGCAAAGATTTTATCGTAGACAGAATTGAGAGAATTCACGAAACCCCGATGACCTTTTGGTGAATCGGAGTTGGGAAGGATTGGCTCTGGGATGAACATGAAGTTTGTCACCATGTCAGTGAAGGTCCATTGAATCTTATTCGTACCAGTTCCACGAAACACCACCAGAGTGGTGGTGCTATCGCTGGCAATAAACCCATCGGTGTCCGTCATGAAATCATAAATCTTCATCTCTGTTGTCAGCTTCATTTCTGCTACTTGCTTCGTGAGCGCATCGTAATCAGATTCGTAAGAAATTTCACTCAGCAATGCACATCTCTTGGCCAGCTTCACATCAAAATTGGGTTTAAATTCGGCACTATCAGGAGCTGGTGTCGTGTACATTGATGCACGGATCATTGTTGCTACTAACCCGACTTGGGCGTACTTCTTGTGACCAGGTTTGATGTCAAAGATCACACCAACATACTGGTTGTCGAGGGTGCACGGTTTAGTGTTGGACCACTCAGATAGAGAGCCTAGCTGAGTCTCTCCAGCTGAACTGCTCCTCAGTAGTCGCTTGTTGCTGCTCAGGCTTCCGGACTTGTAGTCAAATTTCATGTCACCATTGCTACGTTATACATAAAAGAGCATTAGTAATGACTCATTTGACAGGGACATACCATGACCAAATAATATAATTATTTGCTATAGCGGGAAACTTTTGAGGGGTCTAAGTTTCATAGTTTTTACAGTTGATCGATGAGCTGTGAAATTAATGAGTATGCTTGTATGTGCATGTAATAGTATGATCATATGCATCCATGAAAATGTGATTGCTGATGAGCCCCTTGCACATTGAGAACTTCCTACCATATTATTATAGTATCAAGGTGATATCCCTATTGGAAGATGTACTTAGTAATAGGTGTAAATATGGTCATATTATTTCAATAAAATAAATCTTTCAACCCAGCCATTAAATGGCTGCTAAATAGCAAACCAGTTCCACTTGTTAATAGCTGCTAAGCGGCTATTACATAATTCTCATTACAATGCACATGCTCATGAGATACGGGATTTGATATGGATACAAGCACCCAATCAAATTCAATTTGACCTTTCAGGTACACAATTTACATCAGTGACAAAGTACATGTACTACAACACAATGGACCATAGGCTGCCCACGGTGACAGTGTACTTGTGTAGCTATAGGTGCCGAAAGATTACCCTGGAAGCTAATATTACAGCCCTTACAATATTCACACTTAATTTTTTAGCCATATACAGTCTTGTGTACAGTCAAGCACAGACATCATAGTAAATTTCAGCTGGGATTTTTGTGGGAAGCTAGAAATCACTACAAATAGAAACCTATCAAAGTTCACAAAAGACCACATAATCATCAGCAGGCATGTGTGGCTTCAGAAAAATAAACATTACAGTTGATTTATACACGTGGAAACCTTGATCTACATAATATTATGTAGTGGTAGTTTGTTGAGAAATCACTACAATTACCGTATTAAAGTCACAACCTAGTATAATAATTATTATGTAAGCTTATGCGTTACCCATGGAGAGTCATATGTCATGGTGATAGTTATGTGAGAAAAATGATCCAGAGTATCGTAATTAATGGATGGTATTGGAGAGCAATTATTGTCAATTAAGTTATCAATACATATCTGATTCATCCCGGTAAGCCTACAATAGTATTGCATAATATTACTATAGCACATGTACATACTTACCTGCTTGCTTTATACACACCAAACCATGCTTTCTTCTGCTCAGTAGCTGCCGTAGTGTGAAGCATTGGGTAGACATAGACATTGGAGTAGTTTAGTGAAATTTCGAGCACAATCTCAGCCGGAGCGTCTCCAGTGGTTGGTGGTTGTTTGGATAAAGTGGTACTCTTTCCTAGGTCACCATATTCATCCTTGGGCTCACGTCGATCGACACTGTCGTCTTTCTTGGTGATTTCGTCAGAGAGAAACTCCTGCTCTAATCTGTGCATCAGCTTTCCTTTTTCGTGAAACGAAAAGACATTCTTCACTTTATCCATGAAACTTTGATCCTCAGCAGCTTCTTTTGCTTCTTCACCGGATTCATCAAATGCTTGTTGAATGTATGAATCTGTTTCCGATACTTCTTTGGCACAAAGCTCTTCCTCTGTTTTCAGTGATTTTCCCGAATATGGATTCACTGCTGTACACAAAACCGCTCCAACGAGATTATTGGTTTTTGCCTGGACACAACGCTGGGATCCATTAAACATCCTCAGCTCGAACACTTCAGTGCGATTCGTGCCCACCTTTCCAGCAGTTGTTTCAAGCTTGCCGACTCGAAACGAACCCTTGGCCACCATGCCTATCCAGTGATGAGCGATGTACTTATCATCCGGTGCTCCTCTCTCGTAAATCCCAATCCAGTAATCATCGCTATCAGGAGTTTTGTCCATGCTCCAGTGCATGGTAGAATAGTAGTACAGATAGCTGGAACTCGAGAATAGGTGCACATTTTCGTAGACTTTCAGATGCTCCACCGCTGCCTCTTCTGGACCGTCCGAATCAGCTTCAATTCTCATAATAGCATCTGGTGTCCCCTCCGGCTGCTGGCTTGTCTTGGCATTTCCGTCCGTCTCTTCGACTTCAGAGTCGAGGTCGGCTTCTCCGTCGCTGTCAGACTCCTCGGCCAGCTGTAGCTTGAGCTCCCTCAAGCTCTTTTGTTTACTGAGTTTATCGAGGCGACGCCATAACGAAACCGCTGACCGCAATTGCTGCACTTTACCATCTCGATCCTCCGTCTCCATCTTCTCCGGCGATCTGTGAATTTATATGGCACTATATTTTTCCGTCGAAAAGGGCTCTTTTTGAGCGTACGATGTAGCGGCTAGCCAGCTATATAGCAGCCGGATGATATAGAAAGTGACGCACGAAATTTCGAAAGAGTTTTGCATAATATCTCATACCTTTACATAATATCGCATGCTGATCACAGACGACACTTCCGGGTCAGATAAGTTAAGTACATACTAGGTCATATCCTCATGTGGATTAATAAACTTCCTGTCCTATACACTGCATGCACTGGCGCATGGCATGCATCAAAGGGTATGCGCTATGCATGGCCAGATGGTGGCCGTGGAGAGGAGAGGGCGCGGCAACATCCTGTCATGAATTCTGGTATTGCCCTTCCAGTGAATGATGTTAAGAAAATATTGTCACCTGCACCTGCAGCTGCATGGGCAGCCCTAGCTTATATACAATGTCATAATACTTATTATGTCTGCACACTTGCTACTGATTGTGTCCAGTAGCTATAGCTAGCTATGCGCATCATGCATAAAATAGTCCCAGCAGGTCAGTCCCATCACAATAGCATCAAACAAAACTGTAAAAATAGGCTGAGATGTGCAGTTTAGTCATAGTTACTTGAGCTGGAACCATTCTGATCTGATCATTGGCATGAACACTGTTGGTGCAGCATTTGTATTGGCATAGCATCCATGGCTAGTTGGCAGCTGCTACTCTTGACCATCATGGTCAGTGGATCCGCAATGCTAATACCTTGTCAAGGCAAGTATATAACAATTTCATGCATGCATCCAAAGTAACTTATGTCACTGATTATCACTTCCCAATAAACTATAATAATTACTGTATAAATCTCATGTACCTGTATTAATTGCATGACATATTATAATAGTGTGCCAGATACAATGCGAGACCCCCTCTCATGCTGAATAAAAGGATTATTAAATAAATGGGAACACTTCATTAAGCCAATTAGGGCATAATGATATAATTACTATCATAACTATTAAATAATGGTCCCGAGGGTGTCCAAAACTTCGTAGTTCTAGGAACCATGGTGGCTACCCACCAGGCCACTTTGCCATTAATTCCGACTGATTCGCATACACACTCTTCGTATCTGTGTGCCATCTCGCCAGAGCATTAAGAACCACTGGCTTAACGGCTGCTAAAGGTAGATAATGCAAGGTGGGCCAGTCCCTTCACAGGCTAGCCCGACAGCTGCAGACTATATACCTCTATAGCATAATAATCATTTTACAGGTAATTACTGCAGCTGTATGTGTACATAGCAACTCTTGTGCACAACTATTACAATGTGATCGCCAGGTGCATGGTGAGCATGTGACAGTAAATTGCATACGACAACAGTCTTGTGCACGATATGGGACTACGTGTCGCGATGATGTTGATTGGTGAAAAAGAATAGTAGATCATACCATCGGGGATTGGGAGAGGGGTGGGGGGGGGGGGGGAGGGACTGGAGGAATAACTTCTATTTCTCATCCCCAGACTCCTTCCATGTTTTCAATGTGTGAGAAGCCTGAGGACGAGGCTAATTTTTATTATCAATCTGGTATTTAATGTTTCAGGTTGTGATCCATTAACTTTGGGAGAGAAAGGTTACTATGAATTCTGCAAGAGCAGCAATAACAGCAAAGGCATTGGATACAAATACTGGGAGGAATCAGCAGTATTTTGCTTCGGCAAAAGGAGTGCCTTTGCGGGGGATGAGGCTTTGGCTTACTGCCCATCAGGATATGAGATTAAAGGAGCTTTGAAGTCTGTCTGCCAGAAAGATGATTTCTGGGTCCAGGAACCACCCGAGGAGCAATGGCCGACATGCAAAGTAGTGAACGATGCAGAAGGTACTTATGAAAGGTTTGAATTATTGTGCATGGTATACATGTAGCTTCACATAGTTTTCTTCTTAGCTATTTGGAGCAGACAGTTACAATGTTTAGAGATTATTGGGGAATTTTGTATAGGAATAATGACGGGAGACTTTCCAATAATAAGCTATGTTGCTGGGATTGTACAATGTCATGTGATCTTACTTGACATGGATGATAATACATGTAATTATTACCAAGGGTTCTAACAATGTTTTTTTTTAATTCCATAGCTGCACCCTCACGTCCGGTGGTTACTGTGATGTATGTGATTGGAATACTTGCCTATGCATCAGGATATGTCCTCATGGGACTGACTGGTAATACTTTAAATAAAATTAGACCCTATCCTGGTGGGAGGAGGGGGGTGGAATATTCATAGCACTGGGCTTTAGCGTAATTTTCATAATTCACATACAGAATGCCATCGTGAGCACATCTTTGGCAGAAAATCGACTGCAGCTTGTCTTACCTGTCTTCCTTGGTTGGGACTTCTAACTATCGCAATTCTTATACTCTGGTTCTTCACTGAGTCATTTACTGGTACATACAGTGTTTAAATTTATGTTAATAAAACACAAGATCTAATTAGCGCAAGAAATTCACCTTCTAGGACTTTTCTTAATGTAGAATGTGATGACCTTACACCAGAAAATCATGCAAAAAATTTAATTTTTTTAGCTTGTGTTCTATTTGCATAAACATGATTATGATGTCATGTATCAAATTGCAGAAGAAAATGACAATCCCAGAAGAGGATTTCACTGCTTATATGCCGCACTTGCCATGTCACTGTTGTACATGATCTGCTCTGGCTCCTACCTTATTCTGGTCTGCCATGAACGTAAGTGATCTGGTGTATAATAATTGATACTTGTTAGACTCATCTATCAGATGGTATACACTAGTACACCGTACAGCGGAAAATATTCGCATGGTACAAAAATTAATACTACGGGGTGGGTGCCTGTGAAAATTTATGGCGGAGAAATTATGATGTCATACATGCAGCAGCTATACCATAATAAATAATTATTGTGCACCAGATCAATCAACGTGGGTGTGGTCTCCATATGAAGAAGGCATGATACCATACTTAATTAATTCAATTTTGAAAAATGCGCATTTTTTTCTAAATGCTAGTCTCCTACGTTAAATTTGATTATATGTCATATTCGATTAACTACAGTAATTAAAATTCTTCTAAAGGGTTATTGAGCAATTCCACGAAATTAACACAAATTTTCGCCATAATACATCGTGTGTCTGGAGAAGTTGGCGAAAATTTTAGGGGAAATTTCCGGCTATAGAAGTTGTTGTCATAGCTTCCTATGTTTTTCATGCATACAGAGCAACGAAAATCATCTTGTTCTACTTCTTCAAGAGAAAATAATAATAATATAACTAAGTAAGTTAGACTATAGCCTAATTAATAGCTTCACTTGCTATTTAATATTAATTTTTGCTGCAGCAATCCCTACATTGATGATACTAGGTAAGTTTATTACCATTATCAATAATAGGTACCAGTTGCTTGCTACTTATCATGATTACAACCAATTACAGAAACTCGATGAGCATTGAGTTCAAGAATAATACAGTAAGATCAAACCTGTGCTATATTATATGCATCTCAGATGTTATTTATATATACTGTGTTTATGCTAATAGAACGCAAGCTAAAATAAAATTACGACTTTAAATTTTCTGATAAAGATCATTACGCGCTCCACTAATTAAGATACACTATGAGATCATGCATTTTATTAGCATAAACACGGTAGTACAAACTTGTGTGCACATGTATGACATTGTACCGTAGTGTCCCGGGCAAGCGCCCACTCCCGCATATGCATGTAGCTCATTTCAAGGGGTCAATGTAGCAGCTTCTATACAAACGTAAGCGTCCATGTGGGCCAAAATCACGAATTATATTTAAGTGCTTACCCGGGACACTATGGTACAATGTGCACACACGCAAATTTAATAGTAGTTACATGTACAATAAATTCTTGTCGTGCACGAGATGAATCCCAATTAATGTCTGGTAACTGCATGATTTGTTGTCAATGACCCCCTTTCATCATCTGGCTACTCTATCATCGTCTACACTCATCCATAGCCGATGATAACAGATGCCAATATTAATAATTCTGGTTACTGGGTCCGGGTGATTATGAATACACACACACATTCCCACTGCAGCCCCTACTAAACGGTTCCCCCGAGGATCAGTGTGAACCCTCCGCCCCTCCTCCTCAATATGACACTCTGGCCCATCATAATCTCAGGCACCAGGTAAAGCATATCTCGATCCCGTGTATCAAAATATTATTTAGCTACCTCTAAAGCCCAGCTCATAATAATATGACGCTACACAATGCGTTGCATTGCATCACTTGTGGAAATGCAACGCAATGCTAGAATAGATTTGGATCCTATCCTTGTGTTCCTCTGTGTTGCATTCTTGCGTCAGATTGTTAAAAACCAATAAAATAAATTTACGCAATGCAAGATCTTGTGTTGTATTGTGAACCACTCTATAATATTATGCCACAGCTGGAGGAATCAGCCCCACCAAGCTACGAGAGGGCAGTCAATCTTCGCTATTAAAGAGAATTGGCAGCCATCAACTACATGATTAATATTATGTAGAGAATTTCACTGCATATACAATCATGTATAATATTATCGTGGTTCATGAAAGCATAAAGCAAGTAGACCTTTTTATTCATAATATAAAAACTTGTGCAGAAAATATTGCTTCATTGTATTATGTAATTATACCGAATTTAATTTATTGTATTGAGCAATTGTTAAATATTACAACATGTATATCTCTGCTTCTGTATGTATCATCCAATTTATCGTAGGGAACAATAGTCTTATGAAAGTTATTACTCTCCATTAACTGCAGAAAATTACATGCAGAAATGTGAGTGATGATCATGTGTGTGAGCAATGTGCTCGCACACACACACACACATACACAAATTAAAGGTAGATCTACACACGTCTGTTCTGTTGAATTGAAACTATGCCGTGGCTATTAGTCAACTTAAGTCTTTCAAGAATCTCCCCCTGGGATTATTTACAGGTCTTATCACCAAGAGCCAATGCACAGTGCACATGCAAAATAATGGTGGCTATACACGCAGATATGCTCACACTCCCAAACACACTGAAAACAAACATAAAAATAATATACAGATCTTATCAACTAAACTGAGCAAAAACATTGGCAGTGTATAATATACATAACAATGCTACATGTACACACACACACAATGACAGTGTCATGATCTGACCTTGAAAAATTTTGCTTCCACCTCTTGTTTGTTTCCAGTAGTTCTCTCCTCGTAGCACATGACGACAGTCGTAGTCTCTCCACTCAATTCAACCAGAGTTTTCACCAGATCATCTAGAGACTATTATTATTATTGCAAGTGATACTTGAGTTGTCAAATTCAGCCAACATGTTATTATGTACAGGGTTCTCCCTAAAGTGCAACAGAGCAATGCTGCACCAGCCTAGCTAATTTGCCCATATTAAGATGTAATTCCATAGTTTTTTTTTATTTCGATCTATCAACCTTTACCATCCTGGCTTGAAGGAGTTGAGAAGAACCCTAGGCCTGTAATAAAAATAATTATTACCTGCTCGTAGTAGACAACATCAGCCATCAGTATGACCTCTGGCTTCGGTAGAAAGGAAGATGTGTCTTGACCCCTGCCAGGCAGTGGAAACATGAAGGAGGAGAGTCAGTGCATAAGCTACTACAGTTTTATTCAGCATGGAGATGAGAACTCACCAGGTTAATGGTTTAGCAGTGACAGAACCTTTTATTGACTGCTTGTTTAAGCTGACATTCGTGGACATTAGTTCAACAAAATCTGGTAGATCAGTTATGGTCACGTTTGCCCTATAATTATCATCAAGAGGGTATCAATGAAAATCAGTGACACAGGCCTATAAAGTATTGAGATTAAGATAGCCTGAAGTAATCATGGTATCTACCATTATTTCTCTAAAATTTGGCACCGCTATATTATAAAATAATTATTCCCCGGGGTATTTCATGTGATGATTATGTGAAACTATCCAAGATTGCCACACACAACTCAGGGTCTGCTCTTACCCTAATACACCAGCCGCTATCCCCACCACTCCGGTTCCAGATCCAATATCAATGACTCGCTTTCCATTCCAGTATGATGGATCACTCGTACTTTCAGGTTTGGAGATCTGAGTATGGGAATCGGACCCATCCATATTGGCAGCTCCGGATCCGGGAACTGGAAAGTAATAGTTGTTTTCTAGAAACTTGCAAAGGACTATTGCGGCATCCCAGACCACACAGCCTACATCTCCAACATAGAGCTGCTTGATTCTGATGGTCTTATCCTTGATCTCCAGCTCTCTGATGAAGGAACTGCTACCTCCTCCCGCTCCCGCTGCTGATTGCGCTGCCATCGGGTATGTATGGTAAAGGGTGGTCGCAAACACACGTGTGTTCAACTCCTTACGCGTGTACCATGTACATGAAATCGGTAAAGGTCGCCCCACCACACATGCATACGTCACACACACACCTACATGTGAGATAATTGTGATGATTGCACGAAGGAGGGGCTGGATACAAGATTATTTGTAACCATAAATAATATTGACGGACAAAATCAATGAAAATCACTGCATAATCATCGATATCGCTACTGTTCTACATCTGCCTGAACTGTTGCATCACCGTTGGCAATGCATGTCTCGCTGAGGTCACCAACATCATTGAGTTCAACTTCATCCTCCAAGTCAGGGTTGCTATCAGCAGTCAATCTCTCATACTTCACTATATGTGTTTGAGCACGATCACGTTGCATTGCTGCTCTCAGCCGTCTCTTTTGTAGACAAGCTGTCAAGAACATAACAGCTGCAGTTGCAGCCGAGATTATCACACCAATAAAGGTGAAATAGATCAGTGAATCTGCTGATACCTTTGCCACCATCACCCCCATGACCGCTGGTAGGGTAATATCTCCCACAGTTCCAGCCGTGACTAGCACAGCAGTGGCTTTTCCGGTGGCTTTGGCATTTTCGCTCATCCAGGTCATTGCAGTTGGAAAAATTGAAGCATAGCTCATCCCTAAGACTGCCGATCCGATCCAGATGGCCAAAGCATTGTGAATGTAGAAAGTCATTATCAGAGAAGCGACAAAACTACCAAAGAGATTTCCCATGATCATAACAGATGCTCGTACTCCAAAGAGAGCACAAGTGATAGAGATCATTCTCGTGAAGCAGAATGTGCCCCAGTAGACGGACTGCAGAACAGCAGCAATGGACTTTGAGAAGCCAAGTCTTCCTGTTACAGCCACGGTGAAGATCAAGCTTCCAAAACCAGCCTCGAGTCCAACGTAAAGAAACATGAAGCAAAAGAGCTGACTGAAAAGTAAAATGGTGAAGCATAGCGGTGGTTTGCCAAACTCCTCTTCATGATCAGATGCTGCATCATCCATCTTTTGCATATCTTTCAATTCAGATTGTCTGCGTGCGATCGCTAGCTTGGAACAACATTTACCAAAACATTCACGTCTGACAGCATAGAAGATAAATGCCACAAGTGAGGGAAGAAAGAGAGAAGCAGCGATGAAGTAGGCAAAGATAAAGTCAGTGGGAGCTTCTGAAGTGGGGCTGGTGGTCATGGTACAGTTATAGTCAGCCAAGTTAGGCTCGTCTACGTAATAATAAGAAGAGGAATTTGTCAAATTTTTGCAAGTCTCGATGAACGTAAGAAAACATTCATAGTCAACTCCTGGTGCAGTAGGTGTGGCTGCGGTGGATTCAGTCACTGTTGATGAGTTTGTCCAAATGTCTGAACACGTTAAATTGTATATCATATTATCATTGTCTTCGTTGTCGGATATCTCACGAATGAAGTGCTTGGCGATGAGGGGTGCAATGAACGCACCAAAGGACCAGCTGAAGTGAAGAATCTGCATACAAGGACCAGACTTGCTTCCCCATAATCTCATTAGGACCGCGTGCACTCCTGTAGTCAAATAAGAAACCAGTATGAATAGATAATTAGACAAGCTCTACCCTAGGGGAGGGGGGGGGGATTGCATACCAAGCTTTGAGTACTGATTTGCTACATGCTTTTGCTGTGCAGCGCTAAAATTTCAAACACATGCAGGAGCAAACAAATACATGGCATATCAAGCAACAATATCTCCAAGTCTTCAACTGTTAAGGTCTATATAATATGCTTAATAATTATTATACATGTATACACAGCTAATGAAAAACATGTTCAGGTAGTGATCTAAAAACAATTAAGTTACCATTCTCCAGTGCACCAGTGGCAATTCCGTTGAGGAACATGAAGATACCCAGGACAGCTGGGTGGGGGGAGAGAGGTATCAACACCGTACCTAAAGACAACAAATTAATAGCGGATATTAATTTCCGTGATGTCGCTTTAAATGGATACATGTGTATGTACTCAGGAATAAATACTATGTGTATCCATGACTCGATCAATGAATTAATGAACTCTTATATAAACCTCTACTCCCCATATTCTCAACCACATGAATAAAATATATCTTTCAAATTCTGTCATGGGCTGAGCATATCCCCTTGCAAGGGCTGGTTGAGTCTACTCAGAAATGCTACCAGTCTGATAATGCTGCTATCGATCACAACGTACTTGCTATGCAAGAGGAGGTGATGACAGAGAGTGTTGTGTACGACCAAGAAGGGAACTTGTCAAAGATCACTCCAGTCGATACGCTGCCGATGCCAGAACCAATAGCTCGGCAGGTGAACATGACCGCCAGTACCCCCACACCAACTGACAGGTGACTGGCAATGTCAAGGAGGGTGGGACCAAACACTATCAGAGAGGTACCCTGTAGAAATGCACTGATAATTCCTGTATACAATCAATTCCTGCATCTGTATCCTTTGTCAAGTTTGGGTCAATATCATCATGTACATACACTCACATGTACACACACAACTACGGGGCTGGCACCCAGACTTGAAAAAGATTGCATCAAACATATTAAATTTGCTACTTATAATCTGAGGCAAGCATATACTTGTTTTTGGCCGCTCTAGCTGGGACGGTACATGCTCATGATACTCCATGTGCTCATTCAGACACCTGCAAATATTAAGGTACCATTAAATTGCGTGGGCGTGAGGTGGGGATATGACACCTAAACCACATCAAAGTCATTAGTGAGGTGCATGTTGTGTAACCACGCCCTTTTAATTGCACAGGTCTCAGGGGTGTGGCTGCTAGAGCCGGAAGTGTTCATTTAATATCCTCCATGGACCGGAAGCCGAGCCGGAAGGGAGGGGCCAGGCCACGCCCAAAACAGCCCCACCCTGTTCCCCAAGGACCACCCTTCTCAATCCAGTGCCTACTAACCACCGGATGTCCACCGGAAGCCCACAATCAATCCCAATTAAAACACACAGCTTCCTCAAGGCCAAAACACACACAAACACTTGGAGGCCGTTCTGCCACACCGCCCACACAAGAGCTCACCTACATTTCCTGTGTGGGCGGAGTAACAACACGTCATCGCAACCACATCCGCTTCAAACCATCGTCAGCTTCCGTCCAGCCGTACAGGCCCCTCGATCGCACCGCCGTACAGTGCCTCATTAACAGACATGGCCTCACCTTTGACCTCCTGCCACGCCCCCAAAGCCACCTCGCGGGGTTCAAAGGTCACCACCGCTTCCGGGACACGCCCACCTATCGCCGAGGCCAAGTCCCAGGCGCCGATATCCAAGCGCTGGCCCGTGAAGCCACGCCCAATCGGAAGCAATAAAACCTGCATTAACGCACACGCACACACTCCACACAGTGCCAGGAACACGCCCACATGCTTAATTAGGCCTTATAAGGCTTTTTTTTTTTTTTTTTTTTTTTTTTTAAGTCGTTGCGGTTAATAGTTAAGAAAGAATGCTTTGATCTTGCTTTGAAGTGGGCAATTACCGGTGTTTTCTTCAGGGGCCACTTCCGGTCGCTAATTACACGCGCATAATCATCCCTGGCCGATTCTAGACACGCCCACCTTCGACCAAAAGCACTCGTATGGCCTCTTCGGCCACGCCCCTTCACGATTCGCTAATTGAATTAGCCAATCCTGACGCTCACGCCCACGCACTTTAATGCTACCTTAAATTATAGTGCTTTACCAGTCCAACAAATGAGATACAACCCCAGAAGCTGACAATCAGTCGGTGCCAGTTCCATGATCTAGCTCTGCTCCTGATTGCTGATGGTCGACAGGACTCTTTCACTGCGTGCAGCCTCGAGCTCCATCCAGTGGACGTGGATGTGGGCCCTTCTTCCATGATTCTAAAAAAATGGGCGGGGCTCCCTTACACCACGTATTTTGTTTCAATATTACAAAATTCGTATATTTAGATCAGAAGTATTAATGGTACTGGTCGTCATTAGAAGTTATTAGCATCACAATGCAGTGGTACTCTGTGACTCTCTATCCTTAGCTATTGATACATTATTCACATGAATCTCAGAATTTAAATCTCCTATGTGATCAGTGTCGTCACTGATAGAGTAAATATTATTATTCTCACTAGCTTCACCGAATTCTTTCAATGGTACTCTATTCAATCTCTTATAGCGAGCCTGACCATGTCCTTGCCGCCTCTTCTGCACACAGGCAGTGAGAAACATACAGCCTGCAATCCCTGCAGAAACTATCACACCACCAAACGTGACGTAAATCAGAGCATCTGGATTAACTTTCGCTACAAGGGCAGCCAGAGTGGCTGGTATGGTGATATCACCAAGAGTCCCTCCCGTAACTAGCACAGCAGTGGCTTTCCCGGTAGCTTTGGCATTTTCGCTCATCCAAGTCATTACTGTTGGGAAAATCGAGGCATAGCTCATCCCTAAGACTGCCGTTCCTATCCAGATGGCCAAGGCATTGTGAACGTAGAAAGTCATTATCAGAGAAGCGACAAAACTACCAAAGAGATTTCCCATGATCATGATGGATGCTCTGACCTTTAAGAGTGCAAGTGTGACGGATACCAGTCGTGTGAAAGAAAATGTGCCCCAGAAGATAGATTGAAGTATGGCAGCAGTGGACTTTGAGAAGCCAAGTCTTCCTGTTACAGCCACGGTGAAGATCAAGCTTCCAAAACCAGCCTCGAGTCCAACGTAAAGAAACATGAAGCAGAATATGAGAGTAAAGAGAACAATGATGTAGGCAAGTGGGTACATATTGTTCGTCGACTCACTGGCCTCGTCTGCTGTATTTGGATTTGAATTAGACAAGCTTTCTGTATTTTGTGCTAGTGTCTCCTTAACGCAGCACTTTTGTAATTTTCGGAAGCACTCGCGTCTCACTGCGTAGTACATGAAAGCGGCCAGAGATGGAAGAAAGAGTGCAGCAGTGACAAAGTAAGCGTAGATAAATTGTGAAGATGGCTCACTGTTAAAGTCCATGGTGCAGTTGAAATTAGCAAAATTCAGTTCCACTTCAAAATCTGTTGATGTGATCAAAGTTAAATTCTGGCATGTTTCGTTAAAGGATAGAAAACATTCTGAGTTTGTTATAGAAGTGGGGAGTTGAGTGGGTAGCTCCAGACAGGTGAAGTTTGTGCCAGGTAAGTCAGTGTCTTGTTGTTCTTGGATGAAGTGCTTGGCGATGAGGGGAGCTATGAATGCACCAAAGGCCCAGCTAAAGTGAAGGATTTGCATACAAGGACCCGACTTGTCCCCCCAGAGTGGCATCAGAACAGCATGGACTCCTATAACGTAAGAAAGGAATATAAACAGGTGAAAAGTACTATTGTGTAACAAGTGTACAAATACAAAAGATCTAGAGCAAAGGGATGCTATGACCTATAGCCTCATCCCTGATTCCACTTAAAGGTAATGGTGAAAAATAATATACCGTATAGCCGGAAAATTTGGCGGGGAATTAAATTGTTTGGCAGTTTGGCGGTCTATATTACAACTTCCCGCCAATATTTCCGGCTGTACGGTAATGCTCTGTGCAATAACATGACACTGTGTATGTCCAAAAAGTTACATACAAAATTAATTCTCAATGTCGTACCATTGTCCAGTCCACCAATAGCAATTCCATTGAGGAACATGAACACACCCAGCATGGCAACATGGACTGAGAGAGGGACGACAACCGTTGCTGAGTGTAAAGAAGGAAGTATAGTGGTTAACCAATACACTTGAGGACTTCTTGAGGTGGAAATGTTAGCTATCAAGTCAAGGATGTTTGAAGCCTAAGATTACTTTATTTATGGCTTGAGCAGACACTTGATGGGGTTTATTTCATGATTATCATAGGGAGAGTGCATGGCAAAGGAGCTATTGACGTACCGTATAGCGGGAAATTTTCGAGGGAGAAAACTTTCGCGGATCAGTAGGAAAGGAGCATTTTGCGGAGAAAACTTTCGCGGAATGTTAAAACTGGTCGCATAATGGGTGTGGCATGCCTAGAATTTCGTGGAGAAAACTTTCGCGGATGGCGGGAAAATCGCGAAATTCGTGAAAGTTTTCTCCCTCGAAAGTTTCCCGCTATACGGTACCTTCCTTATAGTTCTTAATTAAATTTTATCAGCATGTACACACATACATGTATATAACTCCATATTTTGTTTCATAAAGCTACTAGAGCAATAATATGGATTGGGGTACTATTTTATATGCCATGAGATATCTTGCAAAACCTCAATACCTTGTGAGCACACATTGCTTACAATTACTAGCCTCGTCCCCAGACCAGTCCTACTTTTCAATGTTAGATGCAGAAAGCAGGAGTGATCGAGCTAGGGATGTTGCCATCACATTCACTATAACTCACTTGCCATGCAAGAAGTGATAATGATGGAGAGAATGGTGTATGAACCGCTGTAGTATTTGTCAATGATCACTCCAGAGGCCACACTGCCAATCACCCCACCCACAGCCCGGCAGGTGAACATGACCGACAGCACTCCCACATCAACGGAGAGATGCTCGGCTATGTCAAGGAGGGTAGGACCAAACACCAGCACACTGGCACCCTAGGAAAAGAAAGATATTATACCAGTACTCCTTGAATTTTGCATAATGCTGAAAATTGATGACCATACAAATATGAGAGGATTCCACAGCCCACTTACTTATAAATGGTCCATTATTATTCATGCTTGTGTGGTGTACTAAAGAATGGCTTTGTTGAATAATAATTAAATATTATGCACCACAGTACAGAAATTCGGTGGAGTGGGATGGGGGGGGGGGATGGAGGGGGGCTGCTGGGCACTAGTCTCACAAGCCATACCCTTCAATCTCCAAACGAAGATGGGAGATTGGGGGTGTGGCTTGTGAGACTAGCTAGCTGTGCATGAAGCTACAGACACATGCCGTCATCCTGTCTCTCCGTATTAGTACCAGTGTATGGCAGATCAAGTTCAGACTCACGAGCATTTAATAGCCCTTAATTAGGGGCTGGTAGGTAGGCATGGTAGGATGCTTACCAGTCCAACAAAGGAGAGACAGCTCCAGAAGCTGACCATCAATCGGTGCCAGTTCCATGATCTAGCTCTGCTCCTGATTGCTGATGGTCGATAGGACTCCAGCAACGACTTAAGTCTCATCATACTCTCGTCCAGTCGACTGAGAGACTACCAGTATCTCGACCTCATGTTCATCTGCATCTTCTTGTGGGCGGGGCGCCAAGGGGAGGAGCTAGCTCAGAGTCAAACAAACAACTACCGCCCACGTTCAAATACGCATGCGCAGAATTCCACAAAATTCAGATTAACAGGAAATGGTCAAGGATGTGCACCTTGCACTCGCTAATGGACACCATTTCACCAACATCCTTACTTTAGACTAGAAGATGAAGCTATGAAAAAGTGGTCACGCCTCAGGACATCCTGCCATGTGCTCTTCAGTTGATCTACTACTCTGTACTAGTCTATGTCTGGGTAACAATAATTATGCTAAGAAATTACTGCTACTTTTGTGATCGGGTGAGGGTTTAATTCACTGCCAGATACTAAGTCTTCAGACTGGAGTATGGATTCACCAGGCTCATGGCTTCATCAATAATTTTTGGCTATAAAATGGATGCTGCTGGTCTACGAAATTACGACTGCTGGAACTTGTCTCACACTCGTATTCCATCGATCTATTCTGCCACGTACCGTGGATTCAATTGCAACTTAAAAAGCAGCTCTTCCGCTTTGCTCACCAGTTCTCATCAATGATGAACACCATGATCACAGTACTCTCGTTCATTGCAGCCATTGTTTCTCTTGGAGCTCCACAGGCTACCCAACCTGCTTTGGAACCTCCAGAGTGTCCTTTGGAAACTCAGATTTCTTTCTCCATGACACTTCCAAATGCCAGAGTGTGTGCTCCAAGCATAGGGGCAGTCCTCACCCCATTGAATGTTCAACTAACCAGCGAACTTAGATCTGCTCTGATCGAAGATTTGGACAATGTATGCATTGATAGCTGCGGTGGAATGTTTGCCGATTTTTTAGCCTCAGAAAACTGCAACGATACTCTAGGAGCTATAACTCTTGAAGTGTTCTGTACTCCAACCAATGGAGGTGCTGCTATTGGACCATACTGCAGATTTGCCTCTGGTGATCTTGATCAGACAATCTTTGATGCTATTCTGGCATGTGATAATGGCACTACTTGTGCACCAGGATGTAGGAATGCTCTGATCGAGCTGAAATCTCAGATAGGCTGCTGCTATCAGAATTTATACAACAACACTGAGTATCTGACGGAGCTTATGAATACTCAGTTTATTCCACAATTCGCTTTTGACAGGCTCCAGCTGCTGAATGATCCACTTGGCAATCCTTGGGACGCATGCAATGTCAATGCTCCACAAGAATGCACTGCTGAACCTTTTGGTAAGAAGTTCATGTTTAATATTTAATATAATAATATTATTATTAAGATTTTTAAGCCATTCTAATTAATTTGCTTAACTAATTCCATTGAAGTATTTTTAATGATAATTGCTGATAATTTTTTCCTATTAATACACTGCAGGATGCAACACTTGTAGGATGAATTCAATTTGCAAAGCTAGTACTGAATGTGAAAGTTCATCAGATACTAGGATCCAGATCTACAGTACAACAATATTTACAATATCACTACTTATAGCACTTGCTCTCCTCCTCAATTAAATTATTAATGATTTTAATGTTATTATGGCCTGTTTATATGGACAGTCACTGCATTTTGCATTGGTACAAAAATTAATGACTCCATGATCCTACACCTCTTACGCGCGCACGCGCAATAGTGCAGTGCATGCTACTTGGATCCCAGATAATGCCACACCACACCCACTTTTCCCTTAAGGCTTGTGGGTGTGGCTCATTACGTCACTCATTTACCGCTGGAGCTCGCGAGCTGAGTGAAACATGGCGGCCAAGTGCAGTGGTCCTTCCTGAAGTACTGTAGGCGAGAGCTTGTCCCCGAGTGTCTCACACATTAAAGGTGAGTGTAGCCAGAATATTAAATTTCATAGAGATATTCGTTACGGGAGAGTGGCCTTTTTTTTTCGTCAAGGTCAGTTGATTGACCCTTGTCAGTTTTCCAGTGCCAGCGGTTGCAAAGCGTTTGGTTTCGTAGTGTGTAAATGGCATTAAAGTACACTATAGGCTCTACATTTATATACAAACAAAGTGTGATGTATGCCTGATGTATTGTTTGAGTAGGCATACATCATGAATAATTTCGTAATAAAATTCTGTCATTATCCAACACATGTAGTTGACAAGCAGTTCATGTACTCGTGATAAAGTGTATTTGAACAGTGACTGGGATGTTATAATTTTTTAAACTATCCAGGGTGGTCTATATTGTTATGTTGACCACACCTAGTACATGCACATGTACCTACATGTACATGTACATGTATAAACATGTAGTTGCTGCCGGCCCTTGACCTTGAAACGTAGCCACGCCCATTAGAGAATGTATATGAGCCGTGCAATACCTAATGGCTGTGACATCATAGCTACGATACAGAGGCAAGGCACATGTATCAGTATATTCACCTTAGTGATGGTTATTAATTTTACTTGCAGTAGGACAAAACTTGTGTATGCGGATATGATATTCTATAGCGACAAGGGCTTGATACATGTAAATAGCTTGCATCAAGATAGTGTAAATGGACACTTTGGCCTGAAAAAGTGACAATTGATGACACGGTATCCTCTGTCGACTGCTCACATGTACATGTACATGTACAATGTACTGGGAAGCTTACGAAGTTGTGTAGCCATTAATTTTATCGAAGATATTGCTAATCACTAGCTACTAATGTTAAAAAAGAAGATTGTATAGGAAGTAAGACAAAAATTGGCTACTCAATCCAGGGACTAGTCTAGTAGCCAAAGTGAAGGATACAGTGCAAATGGCTAGTGTGTAGGGAACTCCTGTAATATTTTAACAAGAAAAATGATTGTCTGAAAACATTTTCGTTGTATATAGTATAATCATAGTTTATTGTGCTGCATAGGAGTGCTGATTAGTACAGATTAGTTTGTTAATTCATCTTGTTCTATGACCTATCTGTGGCAGTCAGCCTCCCATCATGGACTAGTGCTCTTAGTAGCTCTTGCTTTCTCATGCTATCCTTCATGTGGTGGTTTGAAGTTCACTGAGTGGGTTTGGTTGTGGGCGACTGGTATTATTTTATGGGACAAGGTTGGTGTTGCACGATCTCAAGGGTCTATTAGCACTTGACAATGTTACATGTACTTGACCTTTAGTGAGCACCGCTAAGCACTTTAGAGTGCATTGCTTGAGGGCATGTCGGACATTGCTAGGTGCATGTTATAGTCAGGTAATCATGTTCAGTGGTTGTGTCGTACATGTATTTATTGTATACAATAATATCACAGAGAGAGGGAGAGAGAGCCTCATACTGAGTGTTTGTGTTTGGCTTTCCCTGATTATTATCGATTAACACTCGTATAAAAAATGATTTAGATTACCAGGAAGACCAAAAAAGGGAACGCATTGTGTAATATTGTTCAAAGTGAAGCGGTTATTATGTACATGTATATGACCTCAACTCTTTGTAGTTAGGGTTTCCCGAGGAAGGTGGTACACCCACAAGAGGATGGACGTTATTAAATGCATAAACATGTGATTTCGATGTTCAACCCTGTACCAATTTTTTGTCCTACATGTAGTACAATAGAAACTGGCTAAACAGCAACACATAGTAAAACATCTGTAGCTGTAGTAGCTTTATCTCTATAGACCTCTCCGGCTTTTTAGCTTTTTCTGGAAGGGCTTGGAGATAAGAGGCTATGGCTATAGTGGAGAGGAGGCTGCTTTGCTGAGGTATGGAGTTTACCACCCGGTGCTTGAACTAGCTAGCTAAGTGGCTGTAAAAGTTATTACGGAGGTGGCTTCCTATGCATGACACTGTGTTTATTGTTTTTTTGTCTGCTTGATTGCTTTTGTCTGATGATGTATGAAGCCTAGCTCGACCTCATCTTGTAAAACTCACCCTCTACCCGAATGGCTCGTCACCATGTGTTCAGCATTAGTAGAATCAATGTGTATAAGAGCATAATAATAACCCAGAATAACAAACATCTGAGAAATGAAATGTTTTAACACATTAATACACTGAGCTCTTGCCTAGGTGCCTTTAAACACATACATGTACATGTACACAGACGCACACCCCTTGCTGAGCTTCCATGATTAGGAACCCCTTGAAGTGGTTTTCAAAGCCAACTGGCTAGATACGTAAACCCTGTACACATGTATGATATGCGGTACTGCAGTTTGGGGTGCATGTTATTACATACATATAATATATCTGTACCATCAAATTTCTAGTGTATCTGTGGGTGTTTTGGAGTTGTGTTACACTGTACGTGCATGTCGGTAATTAAGCACTTGCATGTATTTACATTTGGTTTCAATATGATAGAATTATTATGCAGATCAGCAGTTGTGGATTTGTACATGGAGTTATGCCTAAGTGCAATGGTTTATTGTACACTTTGTGTATGGATTACTTATATAGAAAATGAATATGAATTCTCAGTGTTTATTGGGAGATACAGTGTAGCTTTATTTGTACCAGACGCTTTTTGTTCCCCCCCCCCTCCCCAAAATTCCTGGGGACAAGGCTCTAGAGATCAAGATCCATTACAGTAACTACAGAAAAGTCTATCCAAACCACACCCTTCTATTGTGCATGTGCTCCCTGGATAATTATGTGCGTGTTACATACATGTACATACATGTGCATGTACATGTACATGTAGCTTCCTGCATGTATATAGAGATGTGTACATAAAAGTAGTACAGTTGTGTATTGTGTACTATTCGATAATGTCAATCACTTGGCTGACTGCTGCGCTGTGTGAGTTGGGACATTTGCCATAAATGGCAAGGTCCATCCATCCACTGTGTGTATATGGAAGCCGTATGCAGTGCTCTCGTGTGTTTCTCATTAGGTGGGTGGCTTTGATAAACACACATGCACCTCTTGGAACAGCATGAGTACGTACATGTACCCTAATTGGTAGCGTGTGCGTTAGTGAGTACGTGTATGATGTGTGTGTGCGTGTGTGTGTGTATGTATGTACATGTATGTGTGTTTGTTGGTAGTTGCCTAGCAGCCAAAGTTTTTATCTATAGGCAATTTGCCGGCTATGGGAAGGGGTTAGGTCATCATAAAGTAGGCCAATAATGAACAGAGGTCAACATGCATCTCATGCACCCCAATTACTGTCAGATAACTATTATGTGTGCGTGTGTGTGTGTGTGTGTCTGTCTGTGTGCGTGTGTGTGTATCTGTCTATCTTCCTGCTATAACATAATTAGAAAACAGTGTAGTCCCCAAAACACTGATAATATTTAGAAAAACAAGGCATGGATTGACTTGTACTAGTGAAGTATTTTGAATGCAGCTTTTCATGTGGTAAACTTGTGTACAGCATGCAGTAAACTTTCTCATTTCTCCCACTGGTCAATAATAGCAGAGCATTAAAAACTTTCAATCCATAACCGTATCTATATGTACATGTACTCTTGTTCTAACACAAGTCTGAACCGTAACAGTATGCCAATTGTGTTTACCCAGTCTCACTGGTCTGACTCTTTCACCTCCTGTTGAGAATCTGGCCGATGTACACTTGTTTGTTTATCTAAGTGTTTAGTAGTAGCTATACAGTCAAACATGTATGTACAAGTACATGTACTATTGAATCCAACCCCCCCTCCCCCCCTCCCTCTCTTCTATGTGCTAGGGGCTTATTAAGATGAGGCTGTGATATGTCAGTGTGACGACCATTACCGACCAATGAATGCCGTCTGGACAGGAACTTGTGCTAAAAGTGAAGGGGGGGAAGGGGGAGGGGTGCATATGGGTGCATTGAATTGTATGTTACATGTACATGTATGTGTAGGTGTAAGCCAGATACAGAAATCATAGAACTTTATGTCCCTGTTGGTATGTGTATAGCTAATCATGCACCTCTTTTAGGAACCTAGCATGCATCATATACACGCAGTGTAACTACAGTGTACACTGTGTCATGGCCATTACCAAAAAATTAATGTTCTGGCTACAGTGTAGTCTCCTATAAAACTTTACATGTATATGTACATGTACATGTAGGTAGCACACCAGTGTATGCTAAATCTTCAATATGTGATGGATGCTATAAATATTTCCTCAGGTTTCTCATTGCAACATCTCAGAACACCAACTCCCTTATCATCACCGAGCCCACCTATAGCCACACACTGATTCAGCCATGTCAGTGTCCAGCCTACCAGGAACGGGAAAGCAAGATCGAGTCAAACTTGCCATCCAGTCGGGGCCCCCTCTCCCTTCTAAGCAGCCTCTCTTTCTCGACGTGGCCCAGAACCTTCCTCTAGCGTCGATCATCCGTGACGTCTGCGTGCAGTGGAACGTCGACAACCCAGAGAGATACACGTTCAAGTATGCCGAGCACCCACCCTCGTCTTCTGCCGCGTCAGCATCAGGAGGGAGAGCCGGTTACATCACCGAAGAGAATCGTAACAAGTTAAAGAATGGGGATATCCTCCGATTAGCCCTGACTCCCTCCATTGCAGCCGAGGACGTCTTTTCGAGGATGAAGTCGAGGAGTTCTGACGAGAGATCAAAAGCTGTGGCAGATTTGCAGAAATTGTCGAAAGACTATACGTTTGCTCTGGAGTTTATCAAGCTGGACGGAGTCATGTGTCTGACTAGCGTCATCGAGGCTAGCCAGCTTGTGAGTGACTCGGAGATCAAACAGGTTGGAAACATCCTTGGGGCTTTCATCGAGCTGATGGAACATGGAATCGTATCCTGGGACGCGCTCACGGAAAATTTCGTCAAGAAGTTGATCAATTTCATCGATAAGTCGCTCATGAGCAACGAGTACTATCGGCCGATCGTCGTTTCGAAGTCTCTCTCGATTCTCGAGTCCATTGTCCTCAACAGCTCCAAGTTTTACCAGACAGTGGCGAACGAGCTGTCTGTAAGCACCCCCATCCCCTTTTTGAACAAGGGGTCAGGTTCGATGGAAGTGCAATACAACACACTAGCCTTCATCAATGCCATGATTACAAAAGCTCAGAACAGACCTAAGGTATTGAGAGACCTGGCGATGAACTCGTTCAGCCGCACCCTCCACGAGTCCATCTTCAACAATCTTCATGGGGAAGTCCCTCAGCAGATTGCCCACGAGCTCTACGTCTACCAGTGCCACATCATGAATCAGGCTGAGGGACGCATGAGAATGAGATTCGTCGCCGGAGACCCAAAGATGGAGGAGGATGTTAGATTGCTGCCGGCACGAGCGTTTCCTGATGAGTATTCCGGGGCCAAGTCTCATACGCCGATCTCGGAACTGCACTGGAAGCAGCTAGGGTTCATGAAAGGCGACCCACAGGATGACTTCAACGAGACACCTCCGGGCATTCTTGCTCTCGACTGCATGGTCCATTTCGCCAAAGCTAAGCACGATACGTTCACGAAGCTACTCTTCTCATACGCAGAAAGTCAGTGCCCGTTTGCACACGCTAGTATAGCGCTGACCAAAGTGCTGTGCCAGATCTTCCGCATTGGAGAGCCTCCCTCGGATCTCAGCTACGAGTTCATTCCGGTACTAGTCTGGACGGACGAACCCTTCAAGGAGGTGTTCTGTATCACGATTCAGCTTCTCTTCAAGACGTGGAGAGAGATGAGAGCGTCCGTTCTCGACATGGAGAAAGTCATGGTGGTGGTGACCAAACAGATAACAACCGTCCTACAAGCAGGGGGCTCCTCATTGACGAGTTTCGACATCCTCCGGCAGCGATTATTCGACCTCAGCTACAAAAAGATCACTCAAACGGAAGAGAGTGGCCAACTTCTCGACGAAAATATCCTCAAGTCCAAGCCAGTTCAAGACCTCGTCCAACAGCTCAGACCCGAGCTAGAGGGTCTAATTCGCGAGGAGCGCTTGAGGCATCTCATCGAGGGACAAGCATTCCCACGGTCCAGCCGAAGACGCGACCAATTCTTCTACTGCCGTCTCTCGCCGAATCACAAAGTGCTACACTTTGGGGATACTTCAAATGTCACACAAGCTCCGCCCATCGAGCAACTCGACAAGAAGATCCAAGTCTCGGATATGCGGCTGGAAGTCGGACAAAACTGCCCTCACTTTTCGACGATCAAGCGAGGACAAGCAGCAACGTTTATATTCTCCGTTCTCTACGAAAACGACGATCATTTAGACTTCATTGCCCCCAACGAGACTGTGTTCAATATCTGGGTAGACGGTCTTGCTGCTCTTTGCGGTAAACCCATGACCAGTAATGCGTCAGTAGAAGATCTTGAAACCCTCATGAATATGGACTTGAAAATTAAACTGTTAGACATCGAGAATTGTACAATTCCCAGTGGACCACCGGCTATACCTAAGGAGCCTGCTGATTATGATTTCTACTACAAACTAGACAACTAGCTGGCTGACCTTTGTCCCTATTAAGTCAGTTTGATTTTGTGTGTAAATTTCGCCAGTATCTTTCTCTCTCTATTCTCTGTGTGTATGCATTCTTATAGGGTGTTAATTATTAAAAATTATTATTCATTAAGTATCCTCTGTTGTGGCTGTTTTCTTTGTGACTCACTGGTGATTTTTTAAAGTATATACAATGTAGTGTCAATTGAAATAGAAATATCTTTTTTTGTCAAGTTAGATATTATTAGAGTGAGTTTGATTTAATAACACTGCCACCATACATAGACACCATTATTGTTATTTGTGGATAAATTTGCTATTATTTTGTGTGCGTGTGATTATTTTTTTCTGTTGAATGCTCCTTACAGTAAATTATTGGCAACATTAAAATTAATGCACGTGTTCGGTTTCTCAAGGCTTCCTTGTGTTTTCAACATCACTTTCGCATTATCTCCATAGTGGCCACCATTACAGAGTGAAGTTTTAGTTAACGGTAATATCTCAAGGTATTTTCCTATATATGACCTGCTCTGAGAAAAGGGACCACTTGGGATAAAATTTCATTTTCCAATAATAGCTAAAATGTGGGGAAAATAAATATTTATCATTTTTCTGTATTTTAGTCTACCAGAAAATGTAGAATTTTGGTTTCATATTGATATGCTATGTTTATGTACTTGCTATAATAATATTATTATGTAAACTATCGTAATGGGGGCAAATAATTGCTCGGACACATACAACTTAATACAAAATTTAATGAAATATGTGCATTTTCTGAAAAACGAATATATCTACCTGCGTGTATAAAAATGGTCATAACTCCACTTGTGATCGACATTTTTTCATGAAACTTGCACCATTGGATTCAGCACTTATAAAGCTATAAATCCATGCTAAACACTCAATTTTATGAAATATCCCGAGTGGTCCCTTTTCTCAGAGCAGGTCACAATAATATTATGGCAATGCAACTGCATGAGTGGCCATATGCTTTACAGCCGGGGGGGGGGGGGGGGGGGGGGGGGGGGGGGCATTAAGAGTCGAGGGGTTCCAGTGTTCCATGCACTATACTAGCTCCATCTGTAGCGGTAATTCTTGTCCAGCTGGTGTAGCCTCATCCCCAGCCTCCCTCTATTCTCTCGCGTGCATTGAATCAGATCGGGGAGGCTGGGGATGAGGGTACAGCTGGTGCATGTGATCACGTCCACCCACGGCCACAGATTGCACAAGTGGTTAATTATGCAAACCACTAACCTGTGGCATGAGGTGACAAGCCTAGTCTGATCTGGGGGCCAGCCCCTTATCAGCAAATCTACCAGCACAGCCAATCTAGTCTTGGCATCATATCCTCCCACAGCCACATCACATGGTTGGACTACACAACTATGTACCTAGTACAGCCTGGCATGAGGCTAACAAGGTAATAATAATGTTTGTCTGTCATGCATGATTTATATACTCATCCCATAGCTGATTATTGTGATGTTCCTTTGCTAGGTGATTACAAACAATATAATTTTTATTATGTATTCAACCATGACATTGTATATATTATTAGTATTTTTATTACTATGCATTATCAGCAATAATCATGTATAGAGCCAGCACAAGCACAAGTTAAGTCATGCAAGCAAATCCTGCAATGTGCACAATGTCATTTCTATTTTTCATGGGACAGAAATCATTGTATTAGCAACAAATAATTTATTATTAATTGCTACACTTATCATACAGAAAGTTTACTAATTAAAAATAATTACATAATTGTCCCAATAAAGCGGTTTATTGTCTTCTCTTATCATGGTTAATTAGTGGGGAGTACTGGTGTAGCAGCAACGGCCATGCTCTCAATGCTTGTCTCATCGACACCTCTCATGATCCTGAAGTACCCCTTCTCTCCCCAATTTTCCCCCCAGCTGTTCTTCACAATCCAATACTTCGTACCGAGCTCTTCACCGTATCCTACGAGAAGCACAGCGTGGTTGGTAATCTCCCAGGGGTTAAATTTATCCCCAAGACCGGTGTGTCGATAGATGCCACCCCTGTAGTGCTGGAAATCACTGTACACCTCAAAACTCACAGACATTGGTCCGTTCTGCACCAGTTCAGCACGCATTCCTTCCTCGCTACAAGCTCCGTAGTACCCGCCAACGTAGTAGTAGTTGGTGCTGTGATAGCGAAGGCAGTTGTCCCCTTCTTGGCAAGTCGAGTCGTGACCTCTGTACGGGTAACACGTCTCCTCCACGACCCCGAAATCTTGGGCGTATTTGCCAGCGATGAGGTACGGGAAACCCCCTTCACAACCTTGGGCGTACTCAGAGCAGCTCACTACGTCTTGAGGGGAGAACACAGGTTGCTTCGTATTTTTGGTCATCAGTCGATAGCGGGCCTCTAGCATTCCCATAGAGGAAAAGGCATAGCAACTACCGCAGCCCCCTTGGTTGCGAACCGGCGACACGTAGTTCTTGCCATCTACTTCCCTCCAATCGAATTTCCTTGGTAGCTGGCTCGCTTTGAGCTGCACCTCGCGACTGGCGGGGGCCGTAGGGGGGAAGGGGAATCGTCCGTATTTCGGCACCCCACCAGCCCTCTGGAGTCTCTCCCTCAGGGTCATGCCCTCCAGTTCTGGATAATGAGTTGCTTGCCATAGCTTCGTGCTGTTGTTGATCTGTTCGATGAAATCTAAATTTTTGACAAATTTGTGCTCGAGGTCGATAGAAGGAAAGTTGACGATCTTGCTAGTAGCACCAAGTTTGTTGTTATCTGGTACCTTAACTCCATAATAGCATGCCCAATTTTTGCCCGAAATATCGTGGGACCAACCATTCTTAGTAGAATCGCAGTGACTTACTGCAGTAGTCTTGGTAATCATGGAGTAGTTAGAGAACGCGAAAAATTTCTGATTCGCAATCACCACCTCGAACCCCTGGTTGTAGATGAGGGTCCAGAAGCCTTTGTTGCCGGATTCGTCCACGGCTACATCTGGGAAGGAGAGCTGTACGGTGTACTCCGTTTGCACAGAAAAGCTCGAGCAGTCGATAGTGTTATCGCCGCCTTTAGGGCCGATGTGGAACGACCACTTGCCACTGATCTCCTCATAGGTACAGTTGGCGGGAGTGTCTGCGAGTACCGAGGGAGCGAGGACAGCCAGGAGAACGATCGTAAACATTTTTAGCGTTGGTCAGCAATGAGTGTAGGATGTGTAGCACGTAGCTAGGCTATGGCTGGAGATCTCGAGGTTTGTGCACGTACTGCACTGTCGACCATGCACTATAATATAGCTAGCTAGGCATGCGTGGGTGGTGCCATACACGTGATTTTTGTGATGCGCATGCGCATAATGACCTTAACTCATCACTGCAACATAATGAGATCATGAATTTAACACAAAGAGGAGTATATCTATTTAGGTATTACTAACCATGCATCTTGCATTCATGATAAATTGGGTATTGGTTTTCTGTTTGGAGGTGCATAAGGAAAGTTATCCAAATAATCCTCAGACCCCGGACGATCCCCCGAGTCTCTCAGACTCCCACTGAGATTTGACGGCATAGAACTGTCGAGATCGCTACTTGTGGAGTGCCTGCCCCTACTGCTGGCATTATTCTCCATGGACGCCCGGTCGTGGTCCAATGAAGAACTTCGAGACAGAGTGGATGATATTTCCGTAGGTTGAGGACTAACATCATCTGAAGGTGGACTCTCTTTTGCTCCTAGACGATGCCAAGGTGAGCGGCAGTTTGCAGTTGGTTGCTCTCTTTTTCTTCTGCTACCTCCATTGCTTGTAAAGCTGGTATTCATTACTTTTGGTCTAGTTGGTACTCTTGTGGGTTGAGTCTTCCTTTCCGGCATTTGAATTCTTGTTCTGCTCATGTTTGGCTGAGTGGAAGCTGATCGTTTGGAATTCCATTCACCATTTGCTATTGTCTTTTCTCTCTTGCTGTGGCTTTTCTTGATTGGCACTACACGATTACTTGTCCTAGAAGTATAAATAAGAACAATATAGTCAGTTTTTTATTTGCTTCCTGGCTCCGATCCCCCAAGTTAAGGCCCATTCATTAAATTCCCAGGCTATAAAAAAATTGGAAAGGATACCGTATTACGGTAATGCTTTATCCCAATTAAGACTATGAAAAATGCCTTGTTTGTTAAGTAATTAAGTGATACTTACTTTTGCTTGATGCTGATAGCAAATTTTCTCACACCGACCAGAATCAGTGCAACAACGATGACAGAGAAGAGAACAGAAAATGATATCCCCGTGACTTGCCACCCGTCCACGTGGTGCACTGCTTTTGGAGTGAGCGGTGGGGACAAGCTGTTCCTCACAAATGCTTCAATCACTTCTTTGTCCTGACTGATAATCTCTGAAAGAGTAGCCCTCGGTACTACATAATCAGTTTCTCTGTAGGGCGCTCTTTCCGCATTGCTTGGCAAGATGACGTAGAATCGTATCTCTAGTGCTATTGTGCCCCCTGCTCCACTGCTAGCTGATGATGGGATCTCTCTAGTGTCATTGGAGATCACCATAATGTTGGCTTGGGGGAAGTTGGCATAGTTATTCTCAATACTCCTCCGATTCCTAGTCCTGTGATGTAAGGGAAATATATTCAGTGCGCGCAAGAAGAGAGGAGGGACTATAGCTCACCAGACTAGCACATTAAAATATTTTGGGTATGGGGGGGGGGGGGGGGGGGGGGGGTAAGTGTGATGTATTGTGTGATCAGCCCCTACAGTCTTATGCTCCACTTTTGTACCTCCACAGTCCCCCTCTCCTTATTGTACTTCTCCACCCCCCCCCCCCCAAGCCAATCAGCATAATAATATATTACAATAGTGTCCCGGGCAAGGGCCCATGTATCTCATTTCAAGTGATCAATGTAGTAGCTTCTATATAAATGTGTGGAAACTATATCCTGAGTAATTAAGCACCCATGGGCACTTACCCAGGACACTACAGTATTAATATTATCATCGAAGTTACTATAGTGTAGCTTGATGTGATTATACATGTTAACTAAACTCTTACCCATAAAACTGAGCGCATCCAGTGATGAGAGAACAAGCCTCGGGTAGAATGGCACAGTACTTAGTCACAATATCAGCAACAACTTTCTGAAAGTCAACGAGAGCTTCTGTTGAGTCCCACTGTAGGATAAAGAGAATTAAAATAGCACAGGAAGTTGTGTGTGTGTGTTTGTATGCATGTGCATGCAATTAAATCGTTGTGGTATACGATGCATGGTATTGTCATGTACTTACTAGAATAAGGGAGATGTCATGTAAAGTAATAGTGACAGCATTGTTGAGCCCCTCAGATTCTAGCAGAGTGCTATAATCACTACCACTGATTGACAAGCTCATCGAGTGAGGAGGTTCTTGCACATCAATCACAATTAGAACCGAGATCGAAAATGAGGGGGTGCCCCTGTCCTGAACTGTAATTGGAACATGGTAGGACGTAGATTCCAATGTTTTCATCAATGTTAATCTTCCTTCGTTTCTATCGATCGCAAGCAATTCATTATCCCCAAGTGTGTATTCGAGCTCTCCATTTGATCCTAGATCAACATCTGAGCATCCTAAATCGTTCAAAATGGTGCTACCAGGTTGAGTTTGAGGCGACACTATCAAATGATATACCATTCGGCTGCACTGTGGCCAATGATCATTAGAATCTGTCACTTGAATATTGATAGTTGAAACTGACATTCTACGAGAATTGATATCTTCAGGATTGTCATGAGCGCTTACAGTTATTGTGAGTTCATCTTGACTTTCACGATCAAGTGACTCAACAAGGTATACTTCACCACTATGAGGATCAATGAAGAAGTGATCTGAATCATTTCTGCCAATGGAATACGTTATCTGGCCATCTCTGCCACTATCCAAATCTGTTGCCACAATAGCAAAAATGATGGATCCAAGAGGTGTACCTTCTGCAATACTGAATCTAGAAGGATCTTCGTTAAACTCAGGGGCGTGCTCATTAATTGGATAGATGGATATGTAGGTATGAATGTCAGCACTGATTTGTGGGTGGTTCTCGTCAAAGCACTGCAGAGTTAGTAGGTGAGACTCCTCAGCTTCAAAGTCTGGTGGAATAGAAACACTAACTAAACCGGAATCTTCATCAACCTGAAAGACACTTGAATGACTGTCCGATATCCTGTACTTTGGTGAGTAAGACGACGACAGTGAATTTCTTGTGCTATTGCAAGCCACAGTCAGAACTGCAGTTCCACTTGGTGAATTCTCTTCAACTGATCCGACATAGATGCTTTCCTGTGGGACCAAGCTACCCAAATGGCAATTGATGATATTCACATCTACACTTGCTTGAGATTGCAGGGGAGGGCTCCCTCCATCACGAGCGATCACGATCAATGTGTAGGTAAGGTTTTGAAGACAGTCCAGGGACGCTACTAAACTAATAACCCCAGTGTGTGGATTAACAGCAAATGGTAGGCTATCAGAGATTTCGATCAAATAGAAGATATCTCCTTGTACACCAGCATCGCTATCAGAAGCTGAGACCATCGAAATGGAGCTTCCTATTGCAGAACTTTCACTTACATCTACAAAGTAAGTTGACTGGCTGAAGGAGGGGGTATATTCATTCTCTGGCTGGACCGAGATAGCTACAGTGCTAAATGTAACCAGTGAGGGGGTGCCATTGTCCCTGCAGCCTACTGAGAATCTGTAGAGCTGATCAGTTTCATAGTCCAGGTTGGTATTCACAGTAAGATCCCCAGTACTAGAGTCCAGAGTGAAAGGATTACTAGTTACTAGAGTTTCTGACCCATCCATACCAACTTTGACGATACTATTCAGTTGATAGGTAAGCTGACCATTAAGTCCAGAATCAACGTCAGTACAATTTAGGGTAGCAATTCTCTCACCCAGTGCTGCAGTCTCTGAAACATCAAAGAAAGCAAAGCTTTCCATGTGAGGATGATTATCGTTCAAATCCACTGCGCTAATTGTGACGGATGCACTAGCAGTAAGGGAAGGTTCTCCAAGGTCATACGCTTCTATTGTGAAACTGAAGCTTTGTTCACTTTCATAATCAATGCTCGCTGCTAAATAAATCTGTCCAGTTCCTTGATCAACTATAAACGAGTTCCTCGGAGTACCTGTCGAGATTTGGTAGTAAACTGTACCATCTGACCCACTATCATAATCGCTGGCAGAAACTGTACACACCAATGAGCCAATGGCTTCGTTCTCATTCACACTACAGATGTACATGGCCTGAGCAAAGGCCGGTGGGTGTTCGTTAATGCCCAAAATGTTGACGAAAACGGTGGTATTGAAGGAAAATTCTCCGTCGCTAACTTCGATTGGTATCCTATGAAAGGTGTTTGTCTCATAGTCAAGACTGTCGTTTACAGTGAGAGAGCCACTGGAGGAGATTTGAAATGGAACAAGAGCATCAAGAATGAAGTAGTTCAATATTAAAGAATCAGCATCGCTGCACAATAGTGTCAACACTTCAGTACCAACTGCACTATTCTCTTGGATCGATGCATTGAACATTGGTGGGTCACATACGGGTGCCACGTCGTTAACATTGGTCACTTCTAGGTAACGCAAATCGGCAATATTTGAATGCACTGGTTGTTCTGAATCCTGTGCAAGAATGGTGCAGTATATCAGTGTAAGTCCACTTTCATAGTCTAACGGAGCATTCAGATAGATGACCCCAGTCACTTGATCAATGTAGACAATTCTCTCTGGACAATACGGTGTACCATCATTGATAGAATAAGTAAGCTTTCCAGCTAGTCCACTGTCTCGATCTCTCCCCATCACTTGTAAGATTGGCGTGCCAGGGGATGTGTCCTCAGGCACGCTGGCCCTATAGTCTGCTCCAGGATCTGGACGAAACTCATTGAAGCTTTCGACACTCACAAGAAGTGAAGTTTGTGCCACGCCTTGTGGTGGTTGGACCTCTCGACACTCGATAGTGAGGTTGTAGAACTGTGTATTATTGTTGTCATAGTCGAGAGTAGCGGCTAAAGCAACTTGTCCCGAGGTAGCATTTACTTGAAACTTTCCCTCTTGATTTCCCGCCACAATCGAGTAGGTTACCTCTCCATTAAGGCTTGCGTCACTGTCATTACACTGCACATGTGCAACCTCATAATCGACTCCATTCTGCTCACTGACTCCCACATAGTAGACATACGAAGTAAAGAATGGTCTATTGTCGTTCGCATCTTGAATTGAAATCTGCACTTGTGCAGTTGAGGATTGTGGGAGATTGCTGCCAGTCGGGCTATCCCTAGCAACAACGGTGAGACTATACGACTGTACTGTTTCGTAGTCTAGTGTCCGTGCAACAATCACTTCACCAGTGTTCGGATGTATGATGATTTCATTTGAAGACTGAGATAGGATGGAGTAGATAATCGTTCCATCATTGCCCACATCATTGTCAGTTGCTGCAATCTGTCCAATAGTTGAAGTGATGTTGGCAGATTCAGAAACAGAGAGGTAAATGGTTGAGCTTGCAAACTGTGGAGTGTATTCATTAACTGGTACAACCTTGATAATGACTGTCATATTAAAGTTCAGGGTGCCTCCAGATTGGACGACACTGATTGATAGATCATGGAGAGTTTGGACTTCGTAATCCAGGGGACGTAAAAGTGATATGTTACCACCGTTAACAACAAAGAGACCTGTCTCGTTCCCAGTAATTATAGAATAATCAAAGGAGGGGCTAGAGGGGACATCATTGTCAGTGCATCCTGGCAGCTCTAAATCTGATACCGATTGCTCTTCGATAACTGAAAGGACTACAATGCTCTCCGCACACACTGTGGGATTATCGTCAACATTTGTCAGTTCAATGTTCACCTCAATAGTGTCTCGGCCATCTGTGTTCTCAACTCCTACTCTAAACGTATAGCGTTGCGTGGTTTCATAATCCAGCTCTTGTGCCACAGTAAGTTCACCAGTTCTAGAGTCAATTTGGAACTCATCAGGTGGGGGATTAGTTCTTATGGAGTACATGAGACTTAAGCTGGCTCCGGAGGGATTGATTTGTGCAAAGGTGAAAACACTCGATCCAATGGTGGAATCTTCAGAGAGGGAGATAGATTCAGAAGAATCACCAAAACAAGGACATGAAGAACAGGTTGAGAAGGTGCAGACTGACTGACAAGGATGAAATAAACCTGCATCAGAATAGCATCATCTCCAAATCGCACAAATTAAATATGCTTAATATCATATATATAATGTTAAGTTCAGATCCCCATCCTCCCTCCCCTTAACACCATTATATACTTGATCTAACTTTCGCTCAAATTTCAGTGAACAAGGCCTTTAAGCGGCTTAGTAGCCTCATTCGCTAAATATAGCTCACAATTTCGGCCCACATGTAAATTGCACACATCTGTATGTATAAACACTGCTATTTTATTGACCCCGGCCAGTGTTTACTGGGAGTCAAGCAGTAGCTATCGCTGACATGTACAGTCTCATCACCCCCCCCCCCCCACAACATTTATGCATATTCATTAATTGAATTAGATATTCATGCAGCTCTAGGTGAGGTAAGTATAGTGTCTGCTATAGTAATGAATGATCTTGATCGTCTGCTGGGGTTGCATATCTTGTATGGGAATGCTGTGACCACTGTACTAGTACACTACTCATAGCAACCTTGTAACGACTATGCAACTTTAGCCTATATATCAATACTGACCTAATAGTAATAGAATAATGATTAGATGATAAAATGTCCTCATGTTGATTGTAGACGAAGATAGATTTGCTGTGGATATGCTCCTATCTGTTGCAGTCAAAGTCTATTAGTGTCTCGATGCAGTAAACATCCTTGATCCTAGAAACGTAAAGAGTGAGAATAATGAATGAATATGGAATTTAGCTGGGGTAGCTGTCCATAACTAGCTCTACACTCATTGTAATGACGCTGGTTGGGGCAGCCCAGGCAGCCCATCACCTGGGCCATGTATGCGAGACTATCACTCGGGTAGACTGGTCGCCATACACTGATACAGGATTGCATATAGATAAAAATTATAATCAGAAATACCTACCTTGGATAGCTTCTGATCCTCTCCTTACATTACAGAGCAGAGCAGCTTGCTGAGCTCGAGGCGATCAATGTGTGGTGTTTGGTCACGCCCACCATGTACCACGGGGTAACTAATCGATCACAACAAACAAGCCACACCCACCTTCTCACTTTTGCGTTGGAGGGGTGTGGCTAGCGAGCAGCGTGATCATTCCATTCCACCGTTCCATTCCACGTTCCATTCCATCGGAAGCGACGGTAAGTACATGCTTTATATTTACAGGCGAAGGGGCTAGCTCGAGTTTTGGGTGTCATTAAATTTTGATAAAGCCTCGGAAGGCGGATACTACACAACATCATTGGGGGGGGGGGGGGGGGGGGGGGGGGGCTGCATTATGTAATTCCTTGCCGCTTAGTGTTGTAGCTACTATTGGTAGGGTTAGAGTCACATGTTCTCATTATTATAGGGATCCTATACAGTAATTGCCATGCACCTTGGTGTGCGTCTATAAAATTTAATTTTGTTGCACTTTTCGGGTCACGTACGTATGTGTGTATGTGTGTATGTATGTTCGTCACGCTTTTAATTATGTGTGGGTGATACTTCGTTTTCGTTTTAGAGGGTGTGGTCTCCATTTCTCAATGTGCATAGTTACAAAGAAGTGGGCTAAAAGTCAATTAGAAGTAGCTTGCTAACTACACGATCAAAATCGTTTATGATTTAGGTATTGGAGATAAAATTTGAAAGTGTTTGCAGTGCTTCATGGAACACTCATGACCACTGATCATGAGCAGCCCATAAATACTGAACAACCACCTGTTAAGAGAAGGAAGATGTCAGCAAAGGAAGAAGTGAAAACGACTTACTACTATGTGAGCATAAGCTATCCACTTCGTGCCTCATCCATGGATGTTGAATCATTGACGAAAGTTGCCAAGAAGTATAAAATCAATCCAATTGGAGAGTTTGATTTAATAGGTCAAACATTTGAAAATGGAGTTGACCATGAGTTCTACTTATTTAAGTTTAACGATTCAAAGCCGGCAAGTGGTGCAGATGATGATGATTTTGTGGTTAATATGGTAAATGTACCCACCAGTAAGATTTTATGTGAAACAGGAGATTGCATGCCCATTGATTTTGACTTGACTACTGTAAGGTCTGCTGTGAGGTCTGCTGAAGAAGCTTTAATTAAATTTGCTGGTAAGATGTTTGATATGGTGAGAAAAAAGATTGATCATGAGGTTATAGAACACCGAATCACTTCGTTCGTTCCAGCTCTCCTTGAGCATACAGATCCGCCAGCGTCCGTCAAGCAAGCAACCACTATGGAGGATCAGCCTATTGTTGTGCAGATCCAACCACTCGCCCATCGTATTCCTGAAGATATGTATAACGAAATGTTTTTTTCTCAAGTCGAAACGTATGCTGTTCAAAATTGTTTTGCTATAGCTTCCAACAAAAGCAGTATTGGCCATAAAGTATCACGCTTTTCTCAATTCTTCCGTTCTAGACCGGACCTCATTATTTATCATCCAGAATCTGATAGTGAAGTAGCCGCCTATATCATGTTATGTACTCCACCCGACACAGAATCAGACGAACAACCGGGTGAATCTCTTGTGACCCTTATGGATGGTACGACAGAGCGTAAATTGGATCTAAAAGATGCTGTTGGACAGTTATTGGCTGGAATGGAGAAAGTTGCAGCTGATCTAGCACACAGGCATTTAAGAAAGGATCTTCCTGTAGCAAAAAGGTCATTTCAATTTATTCATATTTATGGACTTTTGTGTGATTTGAGGACAAGAAAATGCCGAGCATATAAATTAGAAATGGACTTTATAAATCACCGAAGTAGGTTACTTGAAGGTCTGGAAATGTTCGAAATATCTGAAGTGATTCCTAGATTTATTGCAACATTGAAGCAGCAAGCATCCTGACATTCTATTATAGAAATGATGTACAGAACTCACAACAACAAAGTATCATTGATTACACAATTCAGATGATGATCAATTGAAGGGCTCAGAAGCAAAGTGGGCTAACCCACAAATGCTGACTTAGCCCCCCAAATCTTGAAAACATGTTTAAAATGTGTTTCGTGAGCTATAGAAAATTCAATTTTTTGAAAATTTTGGCAACTTGGTAGAGTACAATGTATGGTTTTTAGTCCACTTTTGAGCTTTTTAGATAATTCCCCACATTTAGTTCGGGGTTAGCCCACTTTGCTTCTGAGCCCTTCAATTGATGATATAAAATTATTATGCTGTATGATATAAGACATCATTGCTATGCCATGATCGTGCATGCAATCTTACATTGATTGATGCTATGCTGTTGCTTGTTCTGTAAATTAAAAAAAATTTAATGTTATTATATTAAATGATCGGTACTCATGCTGTGCAGATAATAATATTGGGATTATCCAGTATTGAGTCCGTCCAACGTCGTGCCACCAAATACATACTCAACGATTACATATCTGACTATAGATCTAGACTTGTTAAGCTCAATCTTCTACCTCTCACAATGTTGCTAGAGTTCAATGACATTTGCTTTTTCATCCAATCTTTAAAACACATCTCACCTAGCAACTCTTTTAACATCTCTAAATACATCTCGTTCAGCCAACACCACACTAGATCTGGAAGTTTCAGAAAGCTTGTCCAGCCTCTCATCAGACATAACAGAGATAAACAGTTTTACTTTAACAGGCTACCACACCTATGGAACTCTCTCCCACCATTCGACCTGAATCTCTCCTACAATACCATCAGATCCAAATTAAAAGATATCTTCTGGAATGAGTTTATGGCAAATTTTGACCCTCAGAAAACAATTGCACTTACTTTTACTCCTGCCAGTGTCCATCCTGCTTCTCCCAGCCAAAATCTCGATTCACCTAGTTGTGTCAGCACTCCGGCTAAACTGAACCACACATTGTAATTATTAACTCATTTAATTATTTATCATCTCATTCTTTGTAATTTTAATCTCCATTGTCTTGTCACCGTGAGGCTGTTACATAATATTATTGTAGCAGACCTTCAGCTGCCAGCTGTAAAGCAATAATAAAAATAATAATATTATATGCTGTACTGATACACAATACTCAGTAATTGTGGATAAATATAGGTAAGTGGAAACGGAAAATGAAAACACAATTACCTTGCTCATGCTTGGTCACGCCCACCACGGGGTAGGGCCGGTCACTAATCGACCTTTGACCTATGAATGGCCAATTGCCGTATAGATTGCGCAAAATGGCAGCTACGGATGAAGATGAAGTGTACTGTCTCTGCCGACGCCCCTACGATCCGGCAGAGTTCATGATCGAGTGCGACATCTGCAACGATTGGTTTCACGGAAGGTTAGTAGTCGGATCGCCAAAAAGGCGGGTTGTTTACTACCATAGTTTCTAATTAATGCCCACCAAAGGCTTTGCCTTCGGTTTGCATAAAGGCGGCGCGTTGCTCTGGGAACCTTATCCAGCCACTCCCTCTCCGTGTCAGCCACGATCACTCGTGGCTGCCAACTAAAAATTACTTGCTACTTTGGATTTATTCACTTCTAGTCCAGTGGTGTGCCTTTGTGCAAGATCTAAGGCGAGCGGCTACCCTCAAGTATTGTGCGTACGTGAATATTGTGTCAACAGATCCTAGGACACACAAGAGAATTATAAATCTATATAATTCTCCCAGCTATTTCTCTCTTTTTGCAACATTCATACTGAGTGCAGAGCTACAGGGTGTGCTATCGATTTCTTGATAATTTTGCATATCTACAGTTGTACATGTACATGTATTGATAGTTTACTGTATTGATCATTTTTATTCATCCCTCCCTCCTTCCCTCCCCTCATTGCAGCTGTGTTGGCATAGAGGAGTACCAGGCCTCGGACATTGACAGCTACCACTGTCCCAACTGTCAGCCTGAACATGGACCACTCACATGTGAGTGCATACCACTATATATTATGATAAGACAACATAAGTTGAACCTGTGAATAGTGGTCACTGTTATGTGTAAACTATTACAGCCACTTACATGTAGTTCAAGCTGAAAACTCCATACATGTACTATATCTTTAAAACATCCACCTCCCTACTGCAGCCAGTGATCGTTGGCCCAATGGTGACCATTATAGACAGGTTCCACCTCATGGAATGGACATCGATTGCTATTGATATTCTAATGTACTTATACCGTTAGGACTAGGCACTGGCTTTTGCACATTTAGATTTTGATACGACAGTGTGTCCGAGTAGACACTAGCTGGGACTATTGGTTTTGAAATACGTGTACGTTTAAGTTGAATGCTTGCCTGTACCTGATGTTGAATCCATGTCATGTTTTGTGCATGTGATGTTTTCAAACAACTCAAAACCATAGAGTCAGTGATTGAAGGGCATGTACCAGGGGTTTCTGAAGCTTATAAAATCTTACTTTTGTAGCCTTTTCTCAAAGATATTGATGACCTTTGCTGACATTAAAAGAAGGTTGTACATGTATAGGAAATAATGATAAAAGTTGGCTACTCAATCCGGGGACTAGTAGCCAAAGTAAAGGATACAGTAGCAAATAGCTAATTAGGCTAGTGCATAGGGAACCACTTTTGTACTTGTATATAATGCTCATATGCTCCACTCAGTGAAGAGGCGGAGAAATTGGCATCGCCATGACTACTCTGAGATCAATGATGGAAAGAAGGTACATCCCTAGTAGAGATACACGTGTTCATTATCATAATATTTATAGTAGATGCTTTTGTGAGTTAATTATTAACTTTGGTGAAACGGCTCTCAGTTGGTATTACCAAAATTAATTATCAAGATTTCTCATTATCATAATATGATTACATGAATTAATGTACTTGTATAATAATATTATTATTATGATCGTATAATAATATTAAGTTATGTATCTACTTAGGCGGTGCAGTCTGGTACAGTGGTGTTTGTGAACAAGTTGAAGCAGCGAAGATTTCCCGAGTTAGTAGTATTTCTACATGTACAGTTGTATGTGCAGATAAGCTATATACAAATAGTGCTACAATCCAATATACTTGTACATGTATGTAGGGTACATGTACATACATGTATAGTACATGTACATGTACATGTGTATGAAGACAGATTCCTTTTTGCAGGAAGTTCAAAATTAGTACATGTGTATGCACAGGTTCCTGATAAATTCTTTACTGCAAGAGTAACATACCGTAAATTGCGAATATTTCGTGTCTAAAACATTTCGTTTTGTGTTAAATAATTTTTGGACAAATGACCCTGTACCACATTATCATTAATATTGCATATGTATTTTCGCACATTTAATTTTCGCTCAAGCCAGGCTGTCCAAAAATATTTTAACAATGAAATATTCGCGATTTACGGTAGTTCCTTGTGTTAAATTGCTAGCGATCTTCCATGCTTGCATGTACATAACTCGTATACATGTACAAAAGATTAATATTCATAATACTGCTTCCAGTGCTGGTGACGGTGTACTGCTCCGCCTAAAGGGATCTGAAGTAACGGTCAACTATTTTGAGCGAAATGGTTTCAAGATTCCCATCATCGTGGAGCAGAAGGAGGGGCTTGGGCTGAGGGTACCGCCCCCGGACTTCAGGATATCAGACGTGGAACGCTATGTCGGTGAGTGCAAGGATATTGTGATTGTACGTTATTCCAAGTCTAGAAATTTGATACATGCTTGTACTTGTATTCATGAGTAAAATGTTTAAATTAATTAGTGCACGGCAATGTGAATTATGGTCCTTCCTATAAAAATTAGTGCCAGTATAATATTTTGCATTCCATTAGAGACGTTCGCATCTAACCTTTGTACAGAAATTTAAAGTACATGTAATTATTGCACCCATACACTTGCATATTCACATTTTACTTTGTGCTTGCTAATTATTTTAAAACTGTGACAGTCCTAAATTCCCCAATCTCATAGTACTTACTGTACTTGTGCACACCTGTCTCCATTACATGTAGGTTCGATGCGTGAGCTGGATGTGATAGACGTTGCTCGTCAGGATGACATCACCATGAGGATGAGGGAGTGGACCGAGTACTATGAGAACGAGAGGCCCAGGGACAAGGTACTCAACGTCATCAGTCTGGAGTTCTCAGGAACAGAGTGAGTCCTATAGCGACGTGTACAGCAGTGCACACTGGTCATTGTTGCAAGCTTGATTCCTGGTTTTCAATTGTTTCCTGCTGGTTCCCAGCTTTGCAGTGTTGCACACCAGATTGTATGCTACAGTATTCTCACTAAAGCATGGTAGAGTGGTGCCCTGCCACGCTATAGAACGCGAAAAGGGGTGGGGCTCTAATGTCACGATCCTGCATACAAGCTATTAGAGCACATACCTAGCTGTACAAACTGCGAGTAGTGGGCTTGTGTAAACTAGCTGCCCACTACCCATGTACTTGATTTGTAATAAGTACGTAAGAATCGTAGTATACCCTCTCCCCACTCCCTGCTCTATAAAAAAGTTCTGGCTAGAACACTGTGCTATCATTTGAACAGTGTTGCATACTGAAGCGTGTGACATTGAATCTGGGAATGGGCCTGGGGACAAGGCTACAACTAATTGCATACTGGTGTGGTATACACTCTGCTTCACTTGCATGTATTTGATTTATTGTGCAGCCTTGCCCGTTTGGTGACTCCGCCCACTGTTGTGAGGAAGATTGACTGGATCGAGACTCACTGGCCAGAAACTCTGCCTGAAGATAGGTAAGCTAGTCCTTAATGGAGGTGCAATATGATGATGTGAATGGTTGAATAATATTCATTATACATGTGGTTACACTATAATTATACGGAGAGAGCAAAATTAATGGTGCATGTACATGTAAAACTAACCTAATTCCGTACACTTTCATTCACCACTCTCTCTCTCTCTCTCTCTCTCTCTCTCCCTCTCTCTCCCCTTTTCACCCCCCCCCCCCCCCTCTTAGTCTTCTCAGTCGCCCGCTGGTTCAGAAGTACTGTCTTATGGGAGTCAAGGACAGCTACACCGACTTCCACGTTGACTTTGGAGGAACGTCGGTCTGGTACCACGTGGTCCGCGGGGAGAAGGTGTTCTACCTCATCCCGCCCACGGAGGAGAATCTGATTCGCTACGAGGAGTGGGTGATGTCGTCCAATCAGAGTGAGATGTTTTTCGGTGACCTCGTCCCTCAGTGCTACGTCTGCACCGTTCGCCAAGGAAACACACTCTTCATACCAACTGGTCAGTGTGGTATGCACATGTATTTGACATACATGTATGCAAAAATTAATGCATCCATGTACAGTAGCATGCATGTACATTGTACCATAGATCAGGATAAAAATGTAATTTGGTTACTTTGTTGTGTGTGCTGTACTACCTCAGTGGGGAAGCTGGTTCATGTGCGTGTATAATAGTTGATTTTCACAAAATTAATGTAATTGCTAATGTCTTCCATGAGAAGAAAGTTTTATGCTTTTATTAGTAATAATTTTATAAACTTCAGGTTGGATCCATGCTGTGCTAACCCCTCAAGACTCGCTGGTATTTGGTGGAAACTTCCTCCATCGCTTTGGCATCACCATGCAATTAAGGTATCAACATCTACTCTTTACATATTAATTTTCTTAAATGCAGATACATGTGTATGCCTTGGTAGTCACTAGGATGGTATCCACATGTACATGTACATGTATGGTGGTTTGGGGTAGAGGAGAGGATTACAGCGGGAGGGGAGGAGGGGGGATGAGTTGGTGAAGGGGTGGGGGTGCTCAGGTTGATATTGCTGGAGTATCTTCCCGAGCCTCAAGAATGCAATGAACAGCTTTCTCAAGAGCCAGAGAGTCAATGGTAGCCTGACTTTGTAGTACTGGATGAGGCGGTGTTGCTAATATTTAGACCTGGAGTTGCATAGCAGAGTTGCTCAAGCTGGTCTTATTCCAACTAGTTTTCCTCCTTCGATTTGTGACAACAGCGTTTTTGTTTATCCTTATATTCCTCTGCTAGGATTTATGAGATGGAGCTGAGGTTGGACACGCCCATCAAGTTCCGTCATCCTTGCTACGAGGCCCTCACCTGGTTCGCCTCCAAGGATTACATCACGGAGCTTAAGAGCTACTCTGAGAAGGGGATTCCCCCTCCCATCTACCTCCTGGAGGGAATGAAGGAGATGCTCTACTGCTTCTCAAGGTGGACAAGATCCAGAGAGGTGAGTGTGCCAGTTCTTCCCTCCCACCCCATCTAAAATACCTATGCAATTATTTGTCGGTCAAAGAGGGTAGGGGGTTATTTCTGGGGACAATACAGTACATGACATGTATAGCTTGCTACTGCTGTATGTGTGGATTTACTTGTGTACCTGTGTACTCCATGCAGAGTCTGAAGTCTCACGGAGCACAGATACCTCACGATATTCGACCGTCCAATTTTGTTGATCAGCTATCAAGAACCATCTCTCAAGTCGACCATATGCCACCAGTATGCTGCTTGTGCGCAATCTGTGCATATCGCTTGGATATGACTAGTGATTTTGGCCTGCATGGGCACTTACTTGCATGTACCTGGGATATCCATACATTTGTATAGAAGCTGCTACAATGACCCCATGAAGTGCAATGCATGCAGGAGCGCTTACCTGGGAGTGGGTGCTTGCCTGGGATGCTGCGGTATTTTTGATTTGCAATACAAATTACATGTACATGTCAATAGCACCAAACTACAATAATTATATAATGGTAACCTGTTGTACAGGATATCGGCAGAATGAGAAGTGAGGGTCGACAGGGGAATAAGAGGCAGAGAAGGGAGGGGGATAACCCTGAGTTAACGAGCAGCAAGGGTAAAAGACGGAAATCCCTCACCATGAAGCTCTCTACCAGCGAGAGTAGGGTCATTGGGTAAGTCTAGATGTGTACAAACGTTGGGTCGATTGTCCACAAGCAATACAATGTATAAATTATTATATAACCCTACATGTACGTTATTTTTGTGGCTGGCTCCATGCACAGAATTAAATTTTTGCATGCTAAAATACTTTTAGCATGAGATATTACAATCTGTGGTGTGACAAAATTATGAATGACTTTATTTGTTTGGTTAGACACAGTGAAGATAAAGAGAAGCAACGAATTTCAATGAAACTCACAGGTTAGTTAGTTAGTGAGGGTTCTACATGTACATAATGGTTTCATATGGGAATTTTCCGGCCACAAACCTGTAGGCATTATATCTCATTTAGGTACGTATATACACCAGGAAAGTCACTAGAGCAAAATTGAAGAGTGGCGCTGTGGGTAAACATCAAAGGGTGTTTGTTGTTTTATAAACCACATCAATTGCAAAACAGCTATTTTAGACCAGTACGGCTCTTTAGTGACTTCCCTGTACACGCTCCTGTCCTTAGTCGATCAGATTGCAGCATTTGTTAGCAGTGTAGTTCTATAAGTACTCTCTCCTTTTCCCAAACTAGTTCCCGAGGTGAAGGTGGTGTCTAATTCACTGACTGAGGAGGAGACCAGTAGTACCACCAGCAGCTGGGCAAAGGATGACACAATGAGGTAAATAAATTTGTAATAATGATCAAGTTACATGTACATGTAGTTTCGAAAGAGAAAACACTTGTGTGCATGCATTGGCTTGCATTCGTGGACACAATGCACATCATCTTGTACTAGAAGTACATATAGCATAAAACCTCGATTATCGGCCATAGTTTTCGCCTCTGGACGTAACTCGAAATAGGAACGGTTCTAGGCGCTACTTCAAAGACCTACAGACTGGTCTTATGGTTCTCTGCACAGTGATATAAAAATAGTGTACCTTTGAATAGCAGACAAAGTATAACTATCTCTCAAAACTCCTATTCGCTGGCCTGTACTATCGACAACCACCATGCAGGTATTATCGGCTGTACATACACCTGCAGTACAATTATTATCATCCAAATCGAGCCTTTTTGTCTGTCGACTCTTACCTGTTCAAAATTGCCACTCCTGGTCAACAGTACTGAAACCAGCAGGTGTGATTGCCCTTTACCAATTACAACCAACTCGTTCTTATGCAGCATCACTGAAAACGAGCTACATGTATGATAATCATTACTGCATTGTTTACAATACATTATGATCGATAATGACATGATATAAATGCAAATATTAACTTTGGCGATGCTTTCTGGGGTTCATATGAGAACTGTCTCCTTTCTTCTGATCTGGATAAAAGTAAGTAAAGTGTCTAATATCAGATTAGGCGATGTAGCTAGCTTCCAGCCCTTATGATCCACCACCATTCAGTACGCCATGTCAGGCCCATTCAAATTGGTTCAACACCATTCTATATCCTTCTCTCCCTTGTATTTACGTTGTAGAAGTACATTGTAAGTTAAGCCTACCTGGTATCTTCAAACGAGTCTAAAACCTCTGATCCAGTCTTCGAGCATAAATGGAGCTCCGCATCACCTTTGCAAATTTTTCTGTATAAACGTGTAAATGTCCGTAAAATAGTGGTCGCTAATCGATGTGCGCTCGGCCGATAATCGAGGTTTTACGCTACTTCCAGTTACTTCTTGCGTCACATAAAACACAACTCCATAATCGTGCATTTTAACATCAATTAGTAGCTGTATTTATAGCATCGCATTCATATACCGATTTCAGCTCTGATGAAGAAGGCCGGCTGAGTATCACAGCAGACAAGAGGGTCCATCCAGAGAGTCAGGCTGCCTCCACTAGACGGCCTCCGAGACGACCCCAGCTGTGGAAGAGAAAGCCAGTGAAAGAAGAGGAGAGAGGAGAGGTGGTGGAGCTCGAGCAAGAAGGGGAGGAGTCTCGGTATAAGGAATACGAGGATGAGGATTTTGGTAAGACTGGTTCACAAGATGAAGTAACCACCATTACCGTGTTAGTTTAGTGCATACATTAGAACAAATTGGGGCAGTGTGATTCCTAGAGCAGACCACACTTCCATTATAGGGCTGGAAGTGTCAGTACGCATGCTACATGTACGTGTAGTCTTCATTATCCGCCATATTTTGTGGTTTCATTATTGTGGGTCATTAAATTTATTGATCAATGTAAAAGAATTCCAATACAAATCAATGCACAAAACGTAGCTTGGAGTGTCCTTATAAACAAGTGGCTATTCTTGACGGATCACCATCTTCTGTAATGTCGTGGAATGAACTGCCTTCGAGCAGTACTCCTGGCAGGCATCAGAAGAAACTGGTGTGGATCAGTGGCCAGTGGTTTGATGGTCGTGCCATCAGAGGGTGCCACGTAGCGACCATTATTAGCCTTCAGTGTGATGGTACTGAGGTTTTCAAAAGGACCTCCCTCTGGATCGTAGTCGAAGTCAAACTGACTGGGATTATCCGGAGTACTCTTGGCAGGTTGGATGTGGTTGAGATCATCGAAAGCGTCGTTGCTATAGGCGATGCGGCTGAGGTATTTGCCATTGTTGGCTTGGAGAGCAAGTTTGTCGTTGGAGAGTAGGTAGAGCTTGAACTTGCTTTCAGCATCAGGTTTGTCCTTCACTGAACCAATGCATTTGGTATCGTAGTTAGTAACACAGGCTGGGATTACACTGACAAATTTGTAGTTGGACATATCGACCAAGTAGACATCAAACGGCTCCTGCAAATATATGTATGTGTAAGCAGCATTGTGTACTTCAGTTTTCAGAGGGGGCAAAGACCTAGAGCACCTGAATTCAAGGGAGGAGTACAACCCCATTTTATACGTAGGGCACGATCCCATGCACTAATATACTAAAAGCTTCAAACCTCAGGTGGTGTCTCCGGGCAGGATAGCACTGTAGTCAAATCATCAATCCCATGGCAGTTGCAGAAGCAGAAGAGAAGTGACAGTAGAAGTGCACTGGTTATCCCTGACATTATTCTCCAAAGACGGCAGTCACAGTGTATAAATACCTCCTTTGAGATCCTCTGGGCTTGATAGTCTGTGATTGTTGATGGACATACTGAATCTAGTAGCCTTTTTATAAGCAATCTTGAGTGCGGCAGGTGGCAGTAACGAGACAAAGCAAGGCTTTTGCTGTTCGAGAACAGATTAAAGCATAAAAAAATAAAAATGACTGAATAGTGAACTGCTCAGTCTTGTGGTAGTCCTTCTCACAACAGTTATTATAATAATTATTATGCATACTATCTGTCCTGAAAATGCGTCCTTAAGTATGGGCGGTGATACTATTGGGTCCAAGCCAAGTGTCGGCTTTACGGAACAACAAGGTGGCCACATTTCAGAGGTGTCTGCAAGGTGGTGCTCCACTGCACTTGTTTATCACGATCATTAAATAAATGTCACACTGTTATTCCCAGGTGACTGATAGAACCATTTAAATTGATAGCATTCCCCCTAAAGAATGTACATGTATTACATGTACAGTTGACAGTGTAGTCACTTGACCTGGCACTTTAAAATTATTATATATAACCATTAAATTTTACGGTTGTCTCACATAGCATTCATTCCTTCTCAGGTACTACTGTGGTACTACTCTTCCATTAACTACAAAATTACTAGAGAATGTCAAATTTGAGCTCTGTAGAGTACATACGTATTCTGCTTAATACCGTAGGTTGGGCTTTGAATGCGTAGTTAAACAATTGTGAATGATGCTATATATACAAGCCAGATTGCAGGATTCTAATGATTGCGAATTGCCAAACGGGTAAGCCACACCCTCAATCTTAGCTATAGAGGTGTGGCTTGTGAGGCTGCATGTGGGGTGGGCTATTAATAGAATACCATACTACTCGAGCGACAGTTGTGCTTGGCTGGATGTTGGTAGGTTGAGAGTTGGCTTGAGAATTGATGAAGACTTTTTCTCAACGATCGACAGCTATATATGCAAGTAGATGGAACACGCATGAGATTGAGATGCATGTAGCTATGTTTGCAATTGTTAGCATGCATACGCACCGCGCTTAAACAAAAGGGGTGTGGTCATGTGTAATATTCATTTGGTATTCTTTTTCTTGCGATTCTTTTGATTGCATCTCGTAAAAAAATTCGCAATTGGCAATCAAAAGAACTTGTCTCGCATTCAAAACCTGACCTACGGTGATATCAACCTACACGGACATCAGAGCTGCAGTAGCATGCATGAAAATTAAAAGGTACATGTATGTTGATATTGAGCCAATCCACTCTTCTCTGCAGTGTATCCTAGTCTGGTGAGTGAATCAGATGCCACATCAGCAGGGAGGCGTGGTCAACAAAACAAAGATGATGATGAACTTTGGACTCCACAAGGTTGACTAAACAATGTATGCATGTATATACATATAGCTACCTCTGCTGTGCTTGTGCTATGGTATGAAAACTTGACCATGCACTCAGTAGCTGCATAATTGAAGTGGTGTATGTGGTAAAGGTCGTCAATAGAGTGGGTTCACTTCACTGTACAGTATACGATGCCGGCCCCTCAGTCGCAGACTAGTCTCGGATCACTGAGGGTGTCTCTGTACCTCAATAGTGAAAATTTTCAAAGCTAAGAAGAACTCATGACAACAGTGCAGTACAGCTAGATTGGTCCAGCGGCACGCTGCTCATGTTGCGTGCTATATATAGCGCAGGGCTATCTATATATATCCACGGGATTACGTCAGCGTAGAGAATGCGTCACTGCTCGTCAGAGAAGGCAACATGCTGCTTGTAAGGTATTCGCTGGATACACGCGCAAGATATACTCTACATATTTCACTGAATTTCAAGTCCCAGAAGGGCTCCATCGAGGCCCTGAATTTTCTCATAATTACCTCATAGATTACCTCATAGATTACACCATAGGTTTCATCATAATTACTCATGATTACCTAATAACCGTAATAGAATAAATTGTTACTGAGTGCATTATGTGTATCAGCATTTCTATTTGTCTAATCACATGCATATATAATATAGGTTCGGTGAAGCTGCTGAAGGGCTCTGTGGCTAGCTCTCCCAGGGAGAAGAGAAATGCAAGAAAGAGATCGTTTGAGCAATGTATGTCAGCTACAGCAGCCAAGATACTAAAGATGGAGCAGGAGAGAGAGACATCAGCTGGAGAGAAGGTAAACAGTTGGTATGATGTATATTTGTGAATTTCAAAATTACTGTAATAATTATCTTGGCTTCCCACAAATAGCTAAAAGACATGGTGTTTGAAATGTGTCTATTCACGATGTTGTATACCCCTATTTGTTGGTAGTTGCTTAGCAACCAAAGTTTTTATAGGCATTTTGCCGGCTATGGGAAGGGGGTGGGTCATCATAAAGTAAGCCAATGATGAACAGAGGTCAACTACCAACAAAATAGTTATCTGCCAGTAATTGGGGTGCATTCGACCATGCATCTCATGCACCCCAATTATTGGCAGATAACTATTATGTGCATGGCTGTGTCGTATAGTGACCACATCAAGTACATATATTAATATGATACTGTAACATACTCAGTGTGTGTCCACATAGCTAATGTTTTTTACCACTATCATGCATGTTTAACTTTGCAGTTAATACGTAATTACATGTGTATAGGCACAGATACTCAGTAATAGTTTTCTGCTAGTGTCTGAGATACAGTTTAAAACAGCAATAGATTCCAATGACTGTCAAAATCAATCCATCAATGTTATTCATCCATTTCTTTTTATATGGCTTGGCAATCAGGAACAGAGATCCAAGTAGAATGTGGAAGTAACCAGTTATGAACCACTTTAGATCACCATTACTCTGAGGACTTAAGGCAATCACAGTCAGAAACTCTCCAACCAATCCAACCCTCAGTAGCATATAGAGAGCTGATAGTGGCCTGTAGTCATATGTACCTTCAGTTCCATCTTTATACCAGCCTTGGAATGTGTCCATGATCATGTGAAGAATGTCCCATCGTCGAAATCCACAGCATGTGAGTAGCCTTCTAAAGAGATGATTCGGATACAACAGTAGAATTAATGGAGGCAAAAGGATAAATATTGTCACTACTAATAGTGCAGTAAGGATATAGGGAGCATGCTTGTACTTCAAATACGGAATATTTGGGTCATGTAGCAGAACTATACTGTCAGGAGTGAGATCTCCAGTGCTATTATACATGTAAGATTGCACAGCGAAAAGAAAATTACACGATACAAAGAGTAGCTTTGAATAGGACAGAAGTAGAAAAGTGGCAAATGTGCTGAGAATTGACTGCTTTCCATCCAACCTCGTATTAAATATTCTTTGCAGTCGTTGACTTAGGATGGCTACAATTTTGCAGTTGTGATCGTGAAGTTCAATCAATGTAAGCAACACTATGGTTAATAAGATGGGGTACAAGGCTATGATATAGTCAAAGAAAAGAGTATCGATAGTTTTTAGTGAGGGGCTGATGCACAGTGGTGGAATAACGAGACGAAAAAAGTCCAAGTTTGTTATACCTAAGATTATAATTATGACAACAGTCATTTTGGTTCCAATGTAGCAACTGATATGTCTGTTTAAAGATATATCATACATCAGTACATTCACTACTAGCTGACTATAGGTAATGATGACATTCCACGGACTGGTAGTGCCTTTGATTCGTAAAACCGTAATTGCAATGAACATTATGGTCAGCAGGAAAAGTTGTAATAGTAAGTTTAAGATCCACAAGTGCCGATTCTTTGAGCAGTCAGCGCAAGATACTGCATCAGATAAGGCTGCGGGTCCATAGCCACTGATACAGTGCTTACACTGGGCTCCCTGGCGATTCAATCTTCCGCAAATCCACTTGTTTAATGCTGGACCAGATAAATTTGTTGAAATCTCATAGTAGCCCATTTTGCACATTGTGTGGTCCATTGGCGTGAAAAGACAATAGCTGAAAGTAGTGGAATCAGTTTTGTTATCCCATGTTAAGCACATACCATTTGTTACATTCAAGGTGTCCCTGCCACTATCACATTCAATCGATCCGTCTAGCTTGTCGGCACAGTTGCATTTTCCTTTACGTCCCACATGCCATAGTGGGCAGGTTGATTTGCAGTCTTGAATAATCGCAAAAAGCAGTAGAAATACATTGATAGTAGTACTAATTTTGAATGCAGCCATGTTTTGGTTCACTTATTAAGTGATCATGACATTGTACCTAAGAATTATCTGGTCACATTATTCTCAATAGTATTATATAATTGCAATTAGCTTGCATGTGCATATAGCATATCATTATATTATTATTATCTGTGCAATCATGTTACAAAGATTCACTGTGTATTGTGAAAGTTCAAACAGTAGGTGTTAATAGTGCGACTTCAGAAAACTGTTTTGGCCCTTATTAGTGCAGAGCAGCACTAGGTGGGCCACCTACCTCTGAGTCAACAGAAGATCTGTTAAGGCACTAAGGGGCTTACAGTATATGCTTGGAGTGCTAATTGAAAGCACTTGTTTATTCATCTCAAATGGGCATTGCTTAATCCATGCATGCACCCATAACTATAGCAAAGCAACCAAGCCTAAACACCCAAATACGACTGGAAGTTTAAATTAGGAGTTTGCTGGGATAATGAAATCAGCAAGGCACATGACATTGTATGACTATAGCGTAAAAAGTATTGTTGCCAAGTAGCTATACTATACGGTTGTAAGTTGCGTACAAGGACAAGACTGCTATGGAGACCTGGGAAGACCACTATACATGTACTATAGGGAGTGTGTTGGTGATCACATAACAGTTAAACTCGCTCATTAGCTACATTATTGTATGGCGACATTAGAGTATGACATTATTATTAATGTATAATAATAGAGTATCTCACCGGATTCCCAGGTCCAGCCAGTGCCAGTGCCCAAGGTATCTCCTATCAACCCTGTGCCGGGGGGAGGAGCACTGAAGATTATTGGTGAAGGGGGAAGTGGAATTAATGACGGTGGAAACAAGGATATTTTACCCACACAAAGAGCAAGAGCTACAGGTAATGCCATGTTGCTGACATGACTCTGAAATGCCCTCTGATATGCTATGATAACCTCTCTCTCTCCCTCTCCCTCCCCCACCTTCCTCGTCCCTCTAGCTGCAGCTAATGCAGTGGATGCTGTATTGGCAGCGTCTAGACCAAAGTCCAAACTTCTCACTCCTAAACAGAGACTGGGAAAGATCATGGGCCTCGGAAGATCTGGGAGGTGGAAAGTCTAAACTATAATACAATGTATGTAGCGGCGTGGCAAATATTTTCCTTCTGTGTTATAATACCCTTACTTCATTGCTGTCATATCTAGTCAGTACACTTAAAGTCTTTTACACCAATGTGACTGTTCATATTGTATACTACATTTTTCAACTCATTTAATTTTTGGCCTTATTATTGCGATGACTTGTAACCATGGCATGCAGCATCGACTTTCTTTATCTCTTTGTTCTTGTATACAAAATTTAATGTAGAATGCTACCAAGTTCGCCATACATTATAATACAACGTAATAATTATACACTTCATAATCTCTAAAATTAATAAGGAGTTTAATGTAGATTACCGTACTTAATCTAATACAACGCATCGAAAAATTAAATTCTCTAACAAAACGGAGCGTTTGACGACCTTTACCAGAAAACGCGCGATTTTCAAAATCGTAAAATTTCTTGTGTTAAATTGGATCATGCGTTGTATTCGATTTCTTACGGTACGTTATGTTATGGTATACTGGTACTTGGTGGTAGAAATTTCCTCCATCAGCTTTGGCATCTCCATATTAAATGATGTAACTTGGGTATCAACATCTATATAATATTATAATTATTATACTCTCCATATTTCTGCATACATATCATGATGTGCATGCATGTATACAGAATGTCTTGGCAGGCACTGTAGACACTGGGTAGTCTCACGCGCCACCCCCCCCCCCCCCCCCCCCAACTCGTTAGTTTCCAAGGTGAAGGTGGTGTCTAATTCACTGACTGAGGAGGAGACCAGTAGTACCACCAGCAGCTGGGCAAAGGACGATACGTGCACGATGAGGTGAATAAATTTGTAAGAACGATTACGTTACTTTCGAGTTACATAAAATATAATCATGCATTTTAACCTCAAATAGTAGCTTACTTCGCTATAGCATCTCGTTCATTTATGAAATTTACCAATTTCAGCTCTGATGAAGAAGGCCGGCAGAGTATCGCAGCAGACAAGAGGGTCCATCCAGAGAGTCAGGCTGCCTCCGCTAGACGGCCCAGCTGTGGAAGAGAAAGCCAGTGAAGAAGGAGGGAGGAGAGGGGTGGAGCTCGAGCAGGAAGGAGAGGAGTCTCGGGATAAGGCATACGAGGATGAGGACTTCGGTACACAAGGTGCAGTAACCACCATTAGCATAATTTAATTGGCGGGCCAGTGTGACTCCTAGAGTGGATCACACTTCCATAGGGATGGAAGTATTGCATCACTGCACATGCTGCCGAGTGGAATTACACCAATAATAAGATGCACATTACCGATTTGTGGTTTCAGTATTGTGGTTCCTTATCAATATAAAAGAACTTCAATACAAATCAATGGACAAAACGCAGCTTAGAGCGTTCCTAAAAAAAACTCCAACTATTTCGTGTCAAGTGGCAATCAACTATTTCATGTCGAGTGGCAACTCTCGACGGATCACCATCTTCTGTAATGTCGCGGAATGAACTGCCTTCGAGCAGTACTCCTGGCAGGCATCAGAAGAAACTTGTGTGGATCAGTGGCCAGTGGTTTGATGGTCGTGCCACCAGAGGGTGCCACATAGCGACCATTATTTGCCTTCAGTGTGATGGTACCGAGGTTTTCAAAAGGACCTCCCTCTGGATCATAGTCGAAGTCAAACTGGCTGGGATTATCCGGAGTACTCTTGGCAGGTTGGATGTGGTTGAGATCATCGAAAGCATCGTTGCTATAGGCGATGCGGCTGAGGTATTTGCCATTGTTGGCTTGGAGGGCAAGTTTGTTGTTGGAGAGTAGGTAGAGCTTGAACTTGCTTTCAGCATCAGGTTTGTCCTTCACTGAACCAATGCATTTGGTATCGTAGTTAGTAACACAGGCTGGGATTACACTGACAAATTTGTAGTTGGACATATCGAGCAAGTAGACATCAAATGGCTCCTGCAAATATATGTATGTGTAAGCAGCATTGTATACTTCATTTTTCAGAGGGGGCAAAGACCTAGAGCATCTGAATTCAAGGGAGGGGTACAACCCCATTTTATACGCAGGGTACGATCCCGCTGCCCACAACAATATTATATTAAAAGCTTCAAACCTCGGGTGGTGTCTCTGGGCAGGATAGCACTGTAGTCAAATCATCGATCCCATGGCAGTTGCAGAAGCAGAAGAGAACTGACAGTAGAAGTGCACTGGTTATCCCCGACATTATTCTTCGAAGATGGTAGTCACAGTGTATAAATACCTTCTTTGAGATTCTCTGGGCTTGGTAGTCTGTGATTATTGATGGACACACTGAATCTAGTAGCCTTTTTATAAGCAATCTTGAGTGTGGCAGGTGGCAGTAACGAGACAAAGCAAGGCTTTTGCTGTTCGAGAACAGATTAAAGCACTAAAAATGACTGAATAGTGAAGTGCTCAGTCTTGTGGTGATCCTTCTCACAACAATTATTATTTTGAAGAATGTACATGCATGTATGCTGAGTAACTGTTGATAATGTAGTCAATTCACCTGGCACAGTGCAAACGTACATAATAGTAAAGATGCTTATATCAGATCCATTTCTAGGTATTGATGTTAATATTATTTTATTAGAGCCTCACTGGCTACTACTTGATTACCGATACGTTAATTGCATGTTTTAGTAACTGTAGGGGAATACATGTAGAGGAGGGTAAAAATTAATAGTCTTAATGGCCTGTTAAGTAAAATATTATTGTTAATAGGTACAAATCACCAATTATTATGCAATTAATCTACATGTGTACAACAATTTTCAGATGGCCCTTTTCTTGGATACATGTACATGTATAATTTTATAGTCTGTATCCTTACTTGGGAGGCACTAAAAATGTGCTCTGCCACAAGTTCAGAAGGCTCACGATCGCCGGATCAAAATTATAGTGCCGTGTGCACAAATGAGGGTGGCCATGGAGGCGCCGTGCATTTCGATAGACCTGCTCAGCAGGCCACTGAGCCATGACATGCTGGTGACACTAGTTATGCATGGCATGCATAAATGCAAGACACTTGCTGTGCTAGCTGTGAGCTATGAATTATCATTTTATAACACTACAGTAACTATAATGAGTATAGCAAACTTTAAACAATTTCTGTATACAAAGTTCTCATTATACACAAAATGCATGTACTAACTCTATTTCGAGTGTTCCTAAAAAAGTTTTTACTACACAAAATGCATGTACTAACTCTGTTTCGAGTGTTTCTAAAAATCCAACAGGTCCGTTCCAAATATAATCCTTCTCAATTGATCCATTCTTTATGGTACCTTTGTGGCATGACCTGCTTTCCAGCTGTACTCCTGGCAGGCATCAGAAGAAACCTGTGTGGATCAGTGGCCAGTGGTTTGATGGTCGTGCCACCAGAGGGTGCCACATAGCGACCATTGTCAGCCTTCATTACAATGGTACCGAGGTTTTCAAAAGGTCCTTCCTCTGCTGCATAGTTGAATTCGAATTGACTGAAATAGTCGGCAGTATCCTTGGCAGGTTGGACGTGGTTGTAATTATCGAAAGCGTCGTTGCTATAGGCGATGCGGCTGAGGTATTTACCATTGCTGGCTTGGAGGGCAACTTTGCCATTGGAGAGTAGGTAGAGCTTGAACTTGCTGTCAGCGTCAGGTTTGTCCTTCACTGAACCAATGCATTTAGTGGAATAATACCTAACACAGGCTGGGATTACGCTGACAAACTGGTAGTTGGACGTATCGAGCAAGTAGACATCAAAAGGATCCTGCATAATTATTATACAACCATTTTCAATTTTATAGTTAAAACAGCAGTGCCATTTCAGGAGATTGCTCCTGAGGGGATAAATATCTAGTGCCAGAATTCAAGGAACAGTGGAGGGCCAATATAATACAAAATTCCAAGGGGCTAACCCCATGTCAATGGTTGGGATGAAAAAGCCACTAAAATGCTTGCCCAGGTCCCCCTGAAATGAATTCATTTGAAATAGGTGCAAACCTGAGGTGGTGTTGCTGGGCATGATAGTAGCGAAGTCAACTGATCAACTCCACGGCAGTTGCAGAAGCAGAAGAGAAGAGTGAGCAGCAGGGCAGTAGTTATTTTGGACATGATTCTTCAGTGACTGCTGTCGCAGTGTATAAGTTGCTTCTTTGAGAGTCTCTGGGCTTGATAGACTGCAATCAACGATGCACACACTGAATCTAGCAGCCTTTTTATAAGCAAGCTTGAGTTTGATCAACTGTAAAAATACTTTAACTGTTTTTTAATCATGGTTGTCTCAGTATTCATGCCATCTTGATTCCATCCTTGTTCACTTAGTACATGTATATTAACTACAAATAGCTAAGAAAACTCTGTAAAGGACATATCCCTACTGAGTGTGTTGCATCTGCATCAATCTGTACTGAGATGAGAGCTGCGGCAGCATGCATCAAACTTCAAAAAGTAGGTTCCAAAAATGCAATCACAGACAGCTGTTTTAGCCCACAACCGAGGTAAACTGATCGGATTAGTAACAAGACAAACTAAGGCTTCTACTGTTTGAGAGCAGATCAAAGCACACTAGCTACCTGAATAATGAATTGCCTTCATTAATCTACTTTTGTGTATTGGTCCCATAGCAGTATATACATGTACCACAGTCAACTAAGACCCTGCACTGCACCTGAATGCATGATAATGAACACAGCCTCCTGGCACACATACTGTGCACAAGGGATAAAGTGATCTGGTTTATCTCTCTGTTGTCATCATCGTCATCACACAAAAGCTGGTGATCTCTTAGACTAGTTGGTGTACATGTATAGCTAGCATAATATGACTGCTAAGACTTTGAGAAATTAAAGTCTCTTTTTAGGCACTTACAAGGGCAACAAACATGCACACACCGAATCTAGCAGCCTTTTTCAATTGGCACTGTACAAAGAGATAATTACTGTGACCATTAAATTTGTCTCAAATTTATATACTATTGGCATGCATTCATGGTATACATCCAATGTCAAATTAGAGCTCTGTAGAGTATATACCCCCAGGGGAGGCGGAACAGGGGGGGCAGGGGGGGCAATCGCCCCCCCCCCCAAGCTATGATCAATGGGCCTTGCCCCCCCAAACTGGATGGCTATAGTTAGACCTACATTATTATTATGATGCATGTACACTGTATTTCTAGCAACTCACCTACTATCATCGATTCAAGTTCATTGAATCAAAATTCTAATTTATGTAATAGTCATGAAAACTAGCTAGCTTTGAGCTCTATGTACTGAACTATACTAAATATATGACATTTGTTATAAAACGTGTGGGTGCCTGACTGCCCCCCCAAACTGACCTACCCTCAGCCGCCCCTGTACCCCGTGCATGCATTGTGAAATGCTAGCTACTGGATGTGTTTTTGAATTTCAAGTTCCAAAACTGCAGCTATAGAAAGCTTTTTTACCCCACGCACATACGCAATGGGTAAAGCAACCAGTTTGTCCATCTATTGTCATTGTTGGCGGTCTATAGCAGCACCAAAATCGCCAGATCTCGAGTTCTAGGCATCTGTGTGTGCTATAAGCATAAGCAAGCAGTCGGTTGAAAACTGGTTTTTACACTCTAGCTATAGCTAATCTTCTCTATTTATGTCTGTCACCCCCTCCCGCCCCCTCAAAATATATGCATGGATCATTAGTATACAGTCGTACATGTATGCACAGCAGCAGCCTTCATCCATGCTAATGTACATCGTATGACTAATACTAGGTGTGCATGTAGTTCACTATAAAAGATAGCAATTACATTTTGTGGTCATTTCACATAGCTAGCATCATTTCATCTCATATATATTCCTCCATAATTATTTGGGCTCAGTATAGAGCCCGTATTCCGTGTACGGCATTCCAATAGAACAACTCCATGTATATGTAAGTCACCATACATGCATGCCACAAGAAAGTAAATGGATGACATTCAACTAATATTATGGGTTGCCTCATTTGCGCACACTACCTCTCCTATCATCATAAACAGCTGTATTATTATAATAATATAACTATAGTTGTACTCAGGTTTAGTACCACTTGTGCCATGAGTTTTCACGACTGCTGTAACAGTAGCTACATAGACTTTAACTGTATTACAGTTTTTATGTAGAGCTAGCAGCTATATTATACATATAATACATGTATAATATAGTTACCATAATTATGAAAACTCATGGGATAAGTAGTACCAGGAGTAGATTAGGTAGGAGTGTTGAACTACAATACAAACATAGTAACAGCGTCCGGTAGGATGATATAGACAAATTGTAATCAAGGCTAACATGCACTATCTTGTACTTTAAGTGCATGGGTATTAGGTGTTATGTAAACCCCGACTGTAGCTGTACAACTGTATACTAAAGCTGCATGGTACTATATTATGGTGGCCTGGATGGGACACACCTGCTCTACTCACCTACGTGCATGATCTCAGATTCATTTACTCACGTATTATCTACGTCATCCTCCCAGAACACGTTTGCATGTACAAGTATAGTTCAACATTCCTAATAGAGTATCTGGTAGTACATACAGATAACGTTGCAAGTGTCTTACAAAGTTTTTCTACCTTCCTAACTAGAGCTCGTAGAGCACATACCATGTGCGCTCTGTAGCGTATACAGTATTGCAGCACATAGTGCTATTTTATGACTTGATGACCCTTTCCAAGACTTAACTTGAGCATACGCAGTTGCATTGGCTTAATATATATACTAATAGAGTGGGTGTGATTGATAAACCACAGGCATGGTGAACAGAAAATGCACGATTTATAATACTTATAAGGCTTTTTGAGCAATTAGAAGGGCGTACAAACCAGTTTTTTTTTTTACTGTTTCTACCAATTGGTTGTACTTACAGTACGCACTGACGCCTAGAACACAAGATCTGGCGATTTTCGTGCTGACGACGATGACGACAGATGGACAAACCAATTGCTTTGCCCCTTGCGCATGTGTGCGGGGTAATAACATGTCATTGAATGTGCATAACAAGGGCGCCTGCAGAATTTTCTGAATAGGTAAGCATGATATTGATTGCGTGCGAAGTGCGCTGAAAAATTTTTCGGATATATTGACCACACCCATTATTGACCCCGCACTGCGTAGATCGAGCAGCAAGAATGGTGAGACATCATTCTGTTGTGAAATTTGAGGTTATTTCTGATCCTAAAGCCCAGTAAAGGCCTGAAATACGCTCAAAATTATACTACGTATTTCCAATAGATAGATGTATAATCTCTTATTACTGTGGTGAGAATGGTACGCACGTGCGTACTGTGCGTATATGGTGCGGGCACCCTTGCATAATACGGTACAGTAGGAGTATAGATATACACAATTTGGTCCATTAAACCACATATTTAAGACTTGTGCTATAATATGGTACGTGTATCAGCATTTCTATTGTCTAATCAAATACATGCATATAGGTTCGGTGAAGCTGCTGAAAGGCTCTGTAGCTAGGCTCTCCCAGGGAGAAGAGAAATGCAAGAAAGAGATCGTTTGAGCAATGTATGTCAGCTACAGCAGCCAAGATACTAAAGATGGAGCAGGAGAGAGAGACATCAGCTGGAGAGAAGGTAAACAGTGGTATGATGGGATGTAAATATATATGTGTAACTTTGCAGTTAATAATTATAGGAACGGATACTCAGCAATAGTTTTATTCTAGTATCTGAGAGTGTCTTTAAACAGTTTAATTAAGCAATAGATTCCAACGGCTGTCAAAATCAATCCATCAATATTGTTCATCCATTTCTTTTTATATGGCTTGGCAATCAGGAAAAGAGATCCCAGTACAACGTGGAAGTAACCAGTTATGAACCACTTTAGATCACCATTACTCTGAGGACTTAAGGCAATCACGGTCAGAAACTCTCCAACCAATCCAACCCTCAGTAGCATGTAGAGAGCTGATAGTGGCCTATAGTCATATGTACCTTCAGTTCCATCTTTATACCAGCCTTGGAATGTGTCCATGATCATGTGTAGAATGTCCCATCGTTGAAATCCACAACATGAAAGTAGCCTTCTAAAGAGACGAGTCGGATACAATAATAGAATTAACGGAGGCAAAAGGATAAATATTGTGACTACTAATAGTGCAGTAAGGATATAGGGAGCATGCTCGTACTTCAAATACGGAATATTAGGGTCATGTAGCAGAACTCTACTATCAGGAATGAGATCTCCCGTGCTATTATACATGTAAGATTGCACAGCGAAAAGAAAATTACACGATACAAAGAGTAGCTTTGAATAGGACAGGAGTAGAAAAGTGGCAAATGTGCTGAGAATTGACTGCTTTCCATCCCACCTCGTATGAAATATCCTTTGCAGTGGCCGACTTAGCATGGCTACAATCTTGCAGTTGTGATCATGAAGCTCGATCAATGTAAACAACATTATAGTTAATAAGATGGGGTACAAGGCTATGATATAGTCAAAGAAAAGAGTATCGATCGTTTTTAGTGAGGGGCTGATGCACAGTGGTGGAATAACTAGACGAAAAAAGTCCAAGTTTGTTATACCTAAGATTGTAATGATGACAACAGTCATTTTGGTTCCAATGTAGTAACTAATATGTCTGTTCAAAGATATGTCATACATCAGTCCATTCACTATTAGCTGACTATAGGTAATGATGACATTCCACGGACTGGTAGTGCCTTTGATTGGTAAAACCATAATTGCAATGAACATTATGGTCAGCAGGAAAAAATGTAGTAGTAAGTTTAAGATCCACAAGTGTCGATTCTTTGAGCAGTCAGCGCAAGATACTGCATCAGATAAGGCTGCGGGTCCATAGCCACTGATACAGTGCTTACACTGGGCTCCCTGGCGATTCAATCTGCCGCAAATCCACTTGTTTAATGCTGGACCAGATAAATTTGTTGAAATCTCATAGTAGCCTGTTTTGCACATTGTGTGGTCCATTGGCGTGAAAAGACAATAGCTGAAAGTAGCGGAATCAGTTTTGTTATCCCATGTTAAGCACATACCATTTGATACATTCAAGGTGTCCCTGCCACTATCACATTCAATTGATCCGTCTACCTTGTTGACACAGTTGCATTTTCCTTTACGTTTTACATGCCATAGTGGACAGATTGACTTGCTGTCTTGAATAATCGCAAAAAGCAGTAGAAATAATATTATATTGATAGTAGTATAGCTTTTGAATGCAAGCATATTTTGGTTCACTTAAGTGATCATGTACCTAAGAATTATCTGGTCACCATATTCTCAAGAGTAGTAATATATATAGCTTGCATATGCATACAGCATGTCATCATATTATCAACTGTGCAATCATGTTACGGAGATACACTGTGTATTATGAAAGTTTAAACAGTAGGTGCTAATAGATATAGTGAAACTGTTTTGGCCCTTATTAGTGCAGAGCCAAGTAGCTATAGTTATAAGTTGAGTATACAAGGACAAGACTGCTGTGGAGACCTAGGGAATGTGTTGGTGATCACGTAACGGTTAAACTCACTCATTAGCTACATTATTGTATAGCGACATTAGAGTATGACATTGTTCCTGATTCCCAGGTCCAGCCAGTGCCAGTGGCCAAGGTATTTCCTATCAACTCTGTGCCGGGGGGAGGAGCACTGAAGATTATTGGTGAAGGGGGAAATGGAATTAATGACAGTGGAAGCAAGGATATTTACCCACACAAAGAGCAAGAGCTACAGGTAACGCCAAGTAACATTAATTTTGTATAATGCATGTATAATAATTATCATAATGTATCCCCTGTTGCTGATATGACTCTGAAGTACCCTCTGATATGCTATGATACCTCTCTCTCTCTCTCCCACCTCCCTCGTCCCTTTAGCTGCAGCTAATGCAGTGGATGCTGTATTGGCAGCCTCTAGACCAAAGTCCATGCGTTGTATTCGACGGTACGTTATGTTATGGTATACTGGTATTTGGTAGAAATTTCCTCCATGCATCAATATAATATTGTTGCATTGGCATCTCCATAATGATGTAACTCGGGTATCAACATCTATAATTATTATACTCTCCACATTTCTGCATACGTCGTGATGTGCATGCATGTATACAGAATGTATTGGCAGGCACTGCATGCAGACACTGGGTAGTCTCGCGCGCCACACTCCCCAATCCAAGGCAAAAAGGGGTCTGCACACAATGAGTTGTTCTGGCGACAGGATTTGGTCACGTCTAATCAGATTCGAGATTATATATCTATAGAATTTATCACTTGGCAACGCTTTACTGGCGGCACGCATGCAATAGCTACAGTTGGCCCCATTTTGTTTATGGTTACCTGTGATATTTTTTATAATCATTACATTCCCAGATGGAACAATTGGCTATACGCACAGTCACCAAACCCTCGGCTTTCTCTTGAGATTGAAGGGTGTGGCTAGCGAGACTAGGTATCCATACATTACATACAGTGGTGTATCCAGGGGTTAAAGTGGGATAGGGGTCGGGGGGATGCTGGAACATCTCCCCAAGCCAGGCCTAAAGCATGTGATGAGTAGCTCATCCTTATTCCTCTGCTAGGATTTATGAGATGGAGCTGAGATTGGACATACCCATCAAGTTCCATCATCCCGGCTTGCTACAAGACCCTCACCTGGTTCGCCGCCAAGGATTAACTACATCACGGATAGTAGCTACAATCTGTTATGCGATAAATAAATGATGTACCACTAGTTTGGTTAGACACAGTGAAGATAAAGAGAAGCAGCGAATTTCAATGAAACTCACAGGTTAGTTGCATGATGATGATTCTATATGAGAGGTCTAAATCACATACATGCATGTACATGTACGGTATATATATAGTTACGTAGAAATCAATTAACAAGATTAGATCATAATAGTTTCATATGGCGATTCTCCGGCCACAAACTTGTAGGCATTATAAGTACACCATGCAGGAAACTCACTAGCCTACTGAGAGCAAAATCGAAGAGTGGCACTGTGGTTCAACATCAAAGGGTGTTTGTTGTTTCATAAACCACATCAATTATAGAATGGCTTTTTAAGAGCGATGCTGTGCGACTCTACTGCTCTTTAGTTAGCTACTTCCCTGTTCATGTTCCTGTCCTAGTCGATCAGATTGCAGTGTTTGTTATCAAGTTCTAAGTAGTGTAGTTTTTCTCTGCTTCCCCCAACTAGTTCCCGAGGTGAAGGTGGTGTCTAATTCACTGACTGAGGAGGAGACCAGTAGTACCACCAGAACCCAAACCAAACCCAAAGGACGATACATGCACAATGAGGTAAATAATTTGTAAGAATGATTACGTTACTTTCGAGTCACATAAAATATAATCATGCATTTTAACCTCAAATAGTAGCTTACTTAGCTATAGCATCTCGTTCATTTATGAAATTTACCGATTTCAGCTCTGATGAAGAAGGCCGGCAGAGTATCACAGCAGATAAGAGGGTCCATCCAGAGAGTCGGGCTGCCAGACGGCCCAGCTGTCGAAGAGAAAGCCAATGAAGAAGGAGGGGGGAGAGGGGTGGAGCTCGAGCAGGAAGGCGAGGAGTCTCGGGATAAGGAATACGAGGATGAGGATGAGGACTTCGGTACACAAGGTGAAGTAACCACCATAACATATTAATTGAATTGGCAGGCCAGTGTGACTCCTAGAGTGGATCACACTTCCATAGGGATGGAAGTATTGCATCACTGCACATGCTGCCGAGTGGAATTACACCAATAATAAGATGCACATTACCGATTTGTGGTTTCAGTATTGTGGGTCCTTATTAATAAGAACTTTAATACAAATCAATAGACAAAATGCAGCTTAGAGTGTTCCTAAAAAAAGTCCAACTATTTCATGTCAAGTGGCAATCTACTATTTCATGTCGAGTGGCAATTCTTGACGGATCACCATCTTCTGTAATGTCGTGGAATGAACTGCCTTCGAGCAGTGCTTCTGGCAGGCATCAGAAGAAACCTGTGTGGATCAGTGGCCAGTGGTTTGATGGTCGTGCCATCAGAGGGTGCCATGTAGCGACCATTATTAGCCTTCAGTGTGATGGTACCGAGGTTTTCAAAAGGACCTCCCTCTGGATCGTAGTCGAAGTCAAACTGACTGGGATTATCTGGAGTACTCTTGGCAGGTTGGATGTGGTTGAGATCATCGAAAGCATCGTTGCTATAGGCGATGCGGCTGAGGTATTTGCCATTGTTGGCTTGGAGGGCAAGTTTGTTGTTGGAGAGTAGGTAGAGCTTGAACTTGCTTTCAGCATCAGGTTTGTCCTTCACTGAACCAATGCATTTGGTATCGTAGTTAGTAACACAGGCTGGGATTACACTGACAAATTTGTAGTTGGACATAGAGCAAGTAGACATCAAATGGCTCCTGCAAATATAATATGTATGTGTAAGCAGCATTGTATACTTCATTTTTCAGAGGGGGCAAAGACCTAGAGCTGAATTCAAGGGAGGGGTACAACCCCATTTTATATGCAGGGTACGATCCCGCTGCCCAAAACAATATATTAAAAGCTTCAAACCTCGGGTGGTGTCTCTGGGCAGGATAGCACTGTAGTCAAATCATCAATCCCATGGCAGTTGCAGAAGCAGAAGAGAAGCGACAGTAGAAATGCACTGGTTATCCCCGACATTATTCTTCAAAGACGGTAGTCACAGTGTATAAATACCTTCTTTGAGATCCTCTGGGCTTGATAGTCTGTGATTATTGATGGACACACTGAATCTAGTAGCCTTTTTATAAGCAATCTTGAGTGCGGCCAGTGGCAGTAACGAGACAAAGCAGGCTTTTGCTTTTGAGAACAGATTAAAGCACTAACAATGAATGAATAGTGAACTGCTCAGTCTTGTGGTATTCCTTCCCACAACAATAATTATGCCTAATATCTGATATAATATCTAAAATGCATCCTTAAGTATGGGCGGTGATACTATTGGGGCCAAGCCAGGTATATCCGAATAGCAAGGTGGCCACATTTCAGAGGTGTCTGCAAGGCCGTATACTGCACTTGTATACCACGATCATTAACGTCACATTATTATTCCCAGGTGACTGAATGAACCATTTAAATTTGATAGTATTCCCCCGAAAGAATCTACATGTACTACAGTTGACAATGTAGTCACTTGACCTGGCACAGTACAAGCACAATAGTAAAGATGCTTAATTAAATTTTGTTAGTGCCTCACTGGCTACTATTTGATTACTGATCTGTTAATTGCATGTTTCAGTAACTATTACAGTAGTGAATATGTGCAGAGGAGGGTATAAAATAGTCTTAATGGCCTATTAAGTTTCAGGAGGATATAGGTAATAGGTACAAATCACTCTATATTATGCAATAATTAATCACGTGTGTACAACGATAAATATTTTCAGATGGCCATTTTTCTTGTATACATGTACATGTATATAGTCTGTGTCCTTACTTGGGAGGCACAAAAAATGCACTCTGCCACAAGTTCAGAAGGCTCACGATCGGTCAAAATTATAGTGACGTATGCACAAATGAGGGTGGCCATAGAGGCACCGTGCGTTTCGAGAGGCCTGCTCAGCAGGCCACTGAGCCTTGACATGCTGGTGACACTAGCTAGTTATGCATGGCATGCATAAATGCAAGACACTTGCTGTGGTGTGAGCTATATATGAATTATCATTACCCCGCGCGCATGCGCAAGGGGTAAAGCAATCGGTTTGTCTGTCTGTCGTCATTGTCGTCGTTGTCGTCGTTGTCGGCACAAAAATCGCCAGATCTGGCGTTCTAGGCATCTGTGCGTGCTATAAGTAACCCTAGTCGGTAGATATCGGTGAAAAACTGGTATGTACGCGTTTCGAATTGCTCAAAAAGGCTTACTGGTGCTGCAAATCGTGCATTTTCTATTCAGCTTGTCTGTGGTTTATCGACCACACCCACTCTTTGGCATAAAAGTATGCTGATGCGACTGCGCATGCTCAAGCTCAGTGTTGGAAAGGGTCGTCAAGTCATGAAACAGCTATACCTCTATACTGCGCTACAGTAGCTACAGAGCGCGCGGGGTATGTGCTCTACAGAGCTCTAGTTTTTATAGTTTATAACACTACAATAACTATAATGAGTATAGTAAACTTTAAACAATCTCAAATTCTCCCTACACAAAATGCATATATGTAGCTAATAACTCTGTTTCGAGTGTTCCTAAAAAAGTTCTCACTACACAAAATCCATGTATTAGCTCCGTTTTGAGTGTTTCTAAAAATCCAACAGTTACATTCCAAATATAATCCTTCTTAATTGATCCATCCTTGGTACCTTTGTGGTATGACCTGCTTTCCAGCTGTACTCCTGGCAGGCATCAGAAGAAACCTGTGCGGTTCAGTGGCCAGTGGTTTGATGGTCGTACCACCAGAGGGTGCCACATAACGACCATTGTCAGCCTTCATTACAATGGTACCGAGGTTTTCAAAGGGTCCTTCCTCTGCTGCATAGTCGAATTCGAATTGACTGAAATAGTCGGCAGTATCCTTGGCAGGTTGGATGTGGTTGAGATTATCGAAAGCGTCGTTGCTGTAGGCGATGCGGCTGAGGTATTTACCATTGCTGGCTTGGAGGGCAACTTTGCCGTTGGAGAGTAGGTAGAGCTTGAACTTGCTATCAGCATCAGGTTTGTCCTTAACTGAACCAATGCATTTAGTGGAATAATACCTAATACAGGGTGGGATTACACTGACAAACTGGTAGTTGGATGTATCGAGCAAGTAGACGTCGAAAGGATCCTGCATATCATACAACCATGTTCAATTTTATAGTTAAAACAGCAGTGTCATTTCAGGAGATTGCTCCTGAGGGGACAAATATCTAGTGCCAGAATTCAAAGAGCAGTGGAGAGCATACATGGTAATCATAATTCCAAGGGGCCACCCCATGTTAGTGGTTGGGATTAGGAAAAATCACCTCTTAAGAGGGGTGCTAAAAAGCTTGCCCAGGTCCCCTGGAAATGAATCCTATATATTTGAAATAGGTGCAAACCTGAGGTGGCGTCTCTGGGCATGATAGTAGCGAAGTCAACTGATCAACTCCACGGCAGTTGCAGAAGCAGAAGAGAAGAGTGAGCAAGAGGGCAGTAGATATTTTGGACATGGTTCTTCAATAAATGCTGTTGCAGTGTATATTAAGTTGCTTCTTTAGAGTCTCTGGACTTGATAGACTGCAATCGACGATGCACACATGCACTGAATCTAGCAGCCTTTTTATAAGCAAGCTTGACCTCGATGAACAGTAAAAATCGTTTTTTAAGTTAACTTTATGGTTATCTCAAGTTTACATGGTTACATGGTATTCATGCCATCTTGGTTGCATCCATGTTCCCTTACATTAACTACAAATAATTATCTAATAAAACTCTGTAGAGGATATATCCTGCCAAGTGTGTTGCATCTGCATCAATCTGTACTGAGATGAGAGCTGTGGCTGCATGCATCAAACTTCAAAACATAGTGCAATTATAGACAGCTGTTTTAGCCCACAACCGAGGTAAACTGATCGGATTAGTAACAAGACAAACTAAGGCTTCTACTGTTTGAGAGCAGATCAAAGCACACGAACTGACTGAATAATGAATTGCCTTCATAAATGTAGTATAATTTTTTTTAATTTTATGGTTGTCTCAAATTCGTATTCATGCCATCTTGGTCGCATCCATATTCTCTTATATTAACTACAAATAATTTTCTTAGAAGACATATTTAATTTATCCTGCCGAGTGTGTTGCATCTGCATCAATCTGTACAGAGATGAGAGCTGCGGCAGCATGCATCAAACTTCAAAAAGTAGGTTCCAAAAATGCAATTATAGACAGCTGTTTTGGCCCACAACCGAGGTAAACAGATCTAGTTAATAACAAGACAAACTAAGGCTTCTACTATTTGAGAGCAGATCAAAGCACACTAGCTGCCTGAATAATGAATTGCCTTTTTATCTATAAGAATTCTTGCTTCAATAGCAAGGGATACACAATAGCCAAGAATTAACAGCTAATCGGGTGTGCACCCGGTGACATAACTAATTACTTACAGTAAGAATACAATAATATTATGCTATATAATAGTTAAAGAGAGTTAATGTTGGTTTGATTAAGTAAATGCTTAAATGAGTGCAAACTGGGAGAGTTAACAAGGGTTTCATCGATATGTACATGTAGTGTAATCTATTTTATGTCCCATAGCAGTATATACATGTACCACAGTCAACTAAGATCCTACACTGCACCCTGAATGCATGATAATGAACACAGCCTCCCTGCACACATAATATGTGCACTGAGTGATAAAGTGATCTGGTTTTTTAGAAAGCTTTTTATCCCACGTGCATGTACAAGGGGTAAAACAACCAGTTTGTCCATCTGTTGTCGTTTTTGGTGGTAGCAGCACGAAAATTGCCAGATCTCGAGTTCTAGGCATATGTGTGTGCTATAAGCACAACCAGTCGGTTGAAAACTGGTTTTTACACACTTCGAAATGCAAAAATGCCTTACAAATTATCCATTTTCTGTTTAGCATGCCCGAACCTGACCACACCCACTCCACTGGCATGTATTGATGCAACTGTGCATGAGTGTTGGAAAGGGTCAAGTCATATAACAGCAGCTCTAGATCTGCTGCAATACTACACTAGACTAAGTGGCTATACATTGAGCGGGTGTAAAAAATTCGCCCAGGCCTTCTCAGTCTATTATTTAGACTGAGAAGAAGGCCTGGGCGAACTTTTTACACCCACACACCTTGAAGGGTACTTACCTGAGGTGGTGTCTCTAGTGGGCATGATAGTATCAAGGTCAACTGTTACTGATCAACTCCACGACAGTTGCAGAAGCAAAAGAGAAGAGTGAGCAGCAGGGCAGTAGTTATTTTGGACATTGTTCTTCAAGGACTGCTGTCACGGTGTACCCACGTAGATTTTTTTACATTCTCTGGGATTGATAGACTGAGATTGATGATGGACACACTGAATCTAGCAGACTTTTTATAAGCAAGCTTGAGCTCAATCGATATCACTGTAAAAAGAGATAGTTTATTGTAACCATTATACCGGGTATTTTATGGTGTCACAATTTCACGTAGCATTCATTCCTTCTCATGAAGGTACTACTGTGTTATAGTACTCTTTCATTAACTACAAAATAACTAGAATGTCAAATTAGAGCTCTAGCTGTAGAGTACATAATATTATTCCACATAATAGCTAATATCGACCTGCATGGACATCAGAGCTGCAGCAGTATATGCATGAAACTTAAAAGGTATGTTGATATTGAGCCAATCCACTTTTCTCTGCAGTGTATATCCCAGTCTGGTGAGTGAATCAGATGCTACATCAGCAGGGCGGCGTGGTCAACGAAACAAAGATAATGATGAACTTTGGACTCCACAAGGTTGGCTAAACAATGTATGTGCATAATACATGTAGCTACCTCTGCTATGCTTTATGTGTGCATGTAGTACAAAACAATACGTATTTTATGCATTTAAGTTAAGTTAACAAACAAGCAGGGAATCTTCCCTGTTTATGTCTGTCACCCCTTCCCGCCCCCTCAAAATATATGCATGGATCATTAGTATACAGTTGTACATGTATGCACAGCAGTAGCCTCCATCCATGCTAATGTATATCGTGACTAATACCATATATGTATGCACGTAGTTCACTATAAAAGATAGCAATTACATTTTGTGGTCATTTCACATATTTCACCTCATGTATTCCTCCATAATTATTTTGGGCTCAGTGTAGAGCCCCTATTCCGCGTACGGCATTCCAGTAGAACAATTCCATGTATATGTAATTAGTCTATATACATGCATGCCACAAGAAAGCAAGTGGGTGATCTGAGATTCAACTAATGTGGGTTGCCTCATTTGTGCACACTACCTCTCCCATCATCATAAACAGCTGTATTGTTATATAGTTGTACTTTTAGTACCACTTGTGCCATGAGATCTCATGACTGTTATAACAGTAGCTGCATAGACTTTAACTGTATTACAATTTTATGTAGAGCTAGCAGCTATAATAATATACATACATATTGTTACCATAATCATGAAAACTCATGGGATAATTAGTACCAGGAGTAGATTAGATAGGAGTGTCGAACTACAGTACAAACATAGTAATAGCGTCTGGTAGGATGACATAGACAAATTGTAATCAAGGCTATCAATATCATCAGGCTTGTACTTTAAGTGCATGGGTGTTATGTAAATTAACCTAGACTGTAGCTGTACAACTATAATTATACTAAAGCTGCATGGTACTATGGTGGCCTGGATGGGACACACCTGCTCTACTCACCTATACATGACCTCAGATTCGTTTACTCACGTATTGTCTACGTCATCCTCCCGGAACACATTTGCATGTACAAGTATAGTTCAACATTCCTAATAGAGTATCTGGTAGTACATACTGGCAGATAACGTTGCAAGTAGCTATCTTACAAAGTTTTTCTACCTTCCTAACTAGAGCTCGTAGAGCACATACCCTGTGTGCTCTGTAGCGTAGTATTGCAACACATAGAGCTGATTTATGACTTGATGACCCTTTCCAAGACTGAACTTGAGCATACGCAGTTGCATCGGCATAATATAAATAATATACTGATAGAGTGAGTGTGATTGATAAACCACAGGCATGGTGAACAGAAAATGCACGATTTATAATGCTCATAAGGCTTTTTGAGCAATTTGAAGGGCGTACAAACCAGTTTTTCACCGTTTTCTACCAATTGGTTGTACTTACAGCACGCACTGATGCCTAGAACACAAGATATGGCGATTTTCGTGCTGATGACGATGACGACAGATGGACAAACTGATTGCTTTACCCCTTGTGCATGCGTGCGGAGTAATAACATATATCATTGAATGTGCATATATAATACGGTACAGTAGGAGTATAGATATACACAATTTGGCCCATTAAACCACATATTTAAGACTTGTGCTATATAATATGGTACGTGTATCAGCATTTCTATTGTCTAATCACATCACTAAAGATGGAGCAGGAGAGAGAGACATCAGCTGGAGAGAAGGTAAACAGTTGGTATATATGTGTAAATTTGCTGTTAATAATTATAGGCACAGATACTCAGCAATAGTTTTCTGCTAGTATCTGAGATTGTCTTTAAACAGTTTAAAACAGCAATAGATTCCAACGGCTGTCAAAATCAATCCATCAATATTATTCATCCATTTCTTTTTATATGGCTTGGCAATCAGGAAAAGAGATCCCAGTACAACGTGGAAGTAACCAGTTATGAACCACTTTAGATCACCATTACTCTGAGGACTTAAGGCAATCACAGTCAGAAACTCTCCAACCAATCCAACCCTCAGTAGCATGTAGAGAGCTGATAGTGGCCTGTAGTCATATGTACCTTCAGTTCCATCTTTATACCAGCCTTGGAATGTGTCCATGATCATGTGTAGAATGTCCCATCGTTGAAATCCACAACATGAAAGTAGCCTTCTAAAGAGACGAGTCGGATACAATAATAGAATTAATGGAGGTGAAAGGATAAATATTGTGACTACTAATAGTGCAGTAAGGATATAGGGAGCATGCTCGTACTTCAAATACGGAATATTTGGGTCATGTAGCAGAACTATACTGTCAGGAATGAGATCTCCCGTGCTATTGTACATGTAAGATTGCACAGCGAAAAGAAAATTACACGATACAAAGAGTAGCTTTGAATAGGACAGAAGTAGAAAAGTGGCAAATGTGCTGAGAATCGACTGCTTTCCATCCCACCTCATATGAAATATCCTTTGCAGTGGTTGACTTAGCATGGCTACAATCTTGCAGTTGTGATCGTGAAGCTGGATCAATGTAAACAACATTATAGTTAATAAGATGGGGTACAAGGCTATGATATAGTCAAAGAAAAGAGTATCGATCGTTTTCAGTGAGGAGCTGATGCACAGTGGTGGAATAACTAGACGAAAAAAGTCCAAGTTTGTTATACCTAAGATTGTAATTATGACAACAGTCATTTTGGTTCCAATGTAGCAACTGATAGATCTGCTTAAATATACGTCATACATCAGTACATTCACTACTAGCTGACTATAGGTAATGATGACATTCCACGGACTGGTAGTGCCTTTGATTCGTAAAACCATAATTGCAGTGAACATTATGGTCAGTAGGAAAAGTTGTAGTAGTAAGTTTAAGATCCACAAGTGCCGATTCTTTGAGCAGTCAGCACAAGATACTGCATCAGATAAGGCTGCGGGTCCATAGCCACTGATACAGTGCTTACACTGGGCTCCCTGGCGATTCAATCTGCCGCAAATCCACTTGTTTAATGCTGGACCAGATAAATTTGTTGAAATCTCGTAGTAGCCCCTTTTGCATACTGCGTGGTCTATTGGTGTGAAAAGACAATAGCTGAAAGTAGCGGAATCAGTTTTATTATCCCATGTTAAGCACATACTATTTGTTACATTCAAGGTGTCCCTGCCACTATCACATTCAATCAATCCATCTAGCTTGTCGGCACAGTTGCATTTTCCTTTACGTTCCACATGCCATAGTGGGCAGGTTGACTTGCAGTCTTGAATAATCGCAATAAGCAGTAGAAACACATTGATAGTAGTTACTGCACTAATTTTGAATGCAGCCATATTTTGATTGACTTAAGTGATCATGTACCCTTTAATATATCTGGTCACGTTGTTGTCAAGAGTATACAATTGCAATTAGTAACCAGCATGTCATAAACAGCTCTATCTATACAATCATGTTATGGAGATGAATTATGAAAGTTTATTAAAATTAGTAATGTGCTATACGTGCAATTATAGTAAACTGTTTTTCCCTTGTTAATGCAGTGCAGCACTAGGTGGGCCAGCCATATCAAGGCACCAAGGGGCTTATAAGCTTGGAGTGCTAAAGCAGTCTTGGGAAATTTCTTTATTTTATCCAAATAGGCATTGCTTAATCCATGCACCCACAGCTACAGTGATTTAAAAACAACCCATGCATTGCAGCCTAAATACCCACATCCAACCGGCAGTTAAGGACTTTGCTGGGATAATGAAATCAGCATATATAGCACATGTATGACTACTACAGCATCAACACTGACTCAGGGAGGCAGTAGGCTTATCGTTGGCAATTAAGTAGCTATAATAATATAGTTGTAAGATGTGCATGTGGGAACAATGTTCTTTGACATGCATGGACATGACTATTGATGTACCAAACAAATTTTGACCTGAAGGATTAGCTAACATGCGCATTGCCCTAATTACGCACTACTTCCATACTGGCATTTTTTATTATACTGTATAGCGACATTACAGTATGACATTGTGTAATAATAGAATAATATCTCACCCGATTCTCAGGTCCAGCCAGTGCCAGTGGCCAAGATATCTCCTATCAACCCTGTGCTGGGGGGAGGAGCACTGAAGATTATTGGTGAAGGGGGAAGTGGAATTAGTGACAGCGGGAACAAGGATAATTTACCCACACAAAGAGCAAGAGCTACAGGTAACGCCAATTAACATTTGTTAATTTCATTTATTATTAATACATATTATTATTATCATAATGTATCCCCTGTTGCTAGCTGACATGACTCTGAAATACCTCCTGATATGCTATGATTCCTCTCTCTCTCTTCCCCCTCTCCCACCGCCTCATCCCTCTAGCTGCAGCTAATGCAGTGGGTGCTGTATTGGCAGCCTCTAGACCAAAGTCCAAACTTCTCACTCCTAAACAGAGACTGGGAAAGATCATGGGCCTCGGCAGATCTGGGAGGTGGAAAATCTAAACTGTATATAGCATGGCAGATTTAATTATTATTTTCTTTCTATATTACCCTTACTTCATTCCTGTCATATCTAGTCAGTACACTTTTACGCCAAATTAATGTGAATGCATCAAGTAAAATTGGGCAATAGATACACTTGGCCAATTTCATCCCCCAAACTTTGGAATAGGTACAGAGTGTCATTATTCATTAAATTTTTTGGCATTACTGTGATATCGATGTAACCATACAGTGTCGACTTTCTTTATCTCTTTATTCTTGTATATATAGAATGCTGTTTGCCATACATTATAGTACATGATCAACTCTAAATCTAACACAAACTTATAAATCTACCTGATCATGGTCTACATTGTTAGATCTGTGATGATAATAATTATATGCTCATGGTGCACATAAATGTACCCATGTAGATAGTTTGCACATTTGCACCTTCACTCCAGCCACCCATCACCAATATTTCGGTCTTTGACAGAATAGCAACTGTAGTGCTAGATCGTGGAGCAGGCAGATCACTAATATAAATCCAGGAGTTGGTGGAGGGAGAGTAAACATAGATCTCCTTTATATCACCTTCTAACACTCCTTCAGATATTTCTTGTCCTCCTAGAGCAAGAAGACTGCCAGCTAGCACTGCTGCAGTGGGCTGATAGATGGGAGTGTTGGGTAGCGTCTTCCAAGCTGATTGAGTGTCGCTAGTCCTGCTACCACTGTGGGTGGTCTGGTTGGCTGGTACAGCATTGCAAAGAAGATCATCATTTGCAGCAAAGAGTGCTTGGTTGAGGGACGAATCTCTGTATCCTCCTAGTGCATAGCATGTGTTACCAATAGCAACTAGTGATAAGTTGCTGCAAGCTATTGGTAGTGGATCAGTCCTGTACCACTGTGAAGTATCTAGTTTGAAGATCTCTACTGCAGCTATATATGACCCTAGAGCTCTATCTCCCCCAGCCACTACAAGAGCTGACTGAAGGCTCAACACACCTACGGAATGTCTAGCTGTTGACATGGGAGGAATTGTGTGTTTCCATTTTTGAGATCGCTCATTGTATGTGTACACCTCATTGGTTGGGCAAGGTGTAAGATTACTCCCTTTCTCTCCTCCCACAGCTACTAGCTTGCCATTGACTTGACCCAGACCGAAGTATTTCACAGGAAGTGGTGGTAGAGTGGCCCACTTGTCTCGTGATGGATCATAACAGTAGATAGTGTATTTGTCAATATCATCATTGGTCTCTCCTCCTCCACAGTAGACCTTGGCATTGATCACAGTGGTACTACCAATATGGAACCGAATTGGTAGCTCAGCACACTGTTTCCATGATATGCAAGCCTGTGGAACCTATTATAGTATAATAAATTTTATTAGCTATAGCTCACTGAAAACAAAAACTGTAATAATTCTCGGTAATTCACTAAAGACAATTATTTTCTATAGCAGATGTTGTCCACTGAGAATATTCATTGTTTTCTCACAGCTATTGTCATCACTTAAACGTACGTTACGACTACACTCAGATTCACAACTACCCCATACTAGTATACTAGACACATTTCAGATACCTTTCTAATATACAATAACATATTATGAGCAAGTAACATAACACTGTGATCACCATACATTACATTGGAAATAAATCTTGCTCACTTACCTGCTTTATAGTTGCTAGATACCCTCTTGCGTTGGTGAGCTGTTTATTCATTTCAGAGATAGTAGCATCTTTCTCTTCTAGAATTTTATTCTTTGCCACAATTTCAGAATCTTTTACTTTAGCAGAGGCATCTTTCATTTCTATGCAAGTATTTTTCTCCATGAGATCGTATTGAAACTTTGAAATTGTACTTTGAAGAGTGGTTACTTGTGATCGACACTTTGATACTTCTGCCTGTAAATCGTGTATACTGGCCATCAGTTTCCTATTAGCTTCTTTTTCATTAATGAACTGTTGCCTTTCTTTATCTAGCTGAATCTCACTCATTTCTCTTTCCTTTCTTAATTGTTCTTCGTATTGCTGTTGTTTCTCTGTCAGCTGCATAGCAAATTGTTCTCTTTCTTCAAGCAGGATCTTGCTATTGTTCCCTACCTGATTTTCCAAGGCTCTAATCTTGTGGTTGAGTTCTGTAATCTTTAACTCTTTTTTAACATTGACTAGTCTCATTTGAGTGTTCATGTCCCTTATTTGCAGTCGAAGTTGTTCTATTTCACTGGAATGAGTCATTCTAAGTTGGCCAATTTCTGCACTATTTCGTTGTTCTCTACTAGACTAGCATGAAGTTTTTCTTTGTAGACCAATACTTGCTCTTTACCTTGTTGAATGACCCTATCCTTTCTCTCTCCCTCCTTTATCAATACGCTTTTCTCCACCTTATCTTCTTCTATTTGTTTCAGCATTTCCAATCGGTTTGCAAAGGAGGCAGGAAACTTCAACACCATCTCTTCTAGTTGCTTCACAATCTCACTGGCATGAGCACGTGACTTGGGGTGATTATGGATACATTTCAGAATGAGCTCCATTAAAGGATGATCGATACTAATGGCATGAAAGTACACTTTACGTCGTTCAGCTTCTGATACAGGAACCATTGTGCCATCAGGTTCAGTGCGAACTGGGCCAATCTGTGGCTCTGGCCACCTACCACTAAATGTGTGGATCATTAAAATGCCATATGAGAATTCATCAACGCTTGCGTCATATTTGGGATTGGCAAGCATAACTTCTGGTGGCATCTACGTTGGGGTGCCAGGAGTCTGGGTCATGTGACTGACCTGTAGAGGGGTTAGGTTGAGGATCCTGGCCACCCCTAGATCAGATATCTTGGCCGTTATGTTGGGGGTGAGGAGGATATTGTTGGATGAGAGGTCTCGGTGAATGATGGGAGGAGTTTGGCTATGGAGGTAGTATAAGCCTAAAGCCACGTCATGAAGGATGGAGTAGCTGATCTCATTTGGGAGAACGCCATACTGTTCGATGCAGAAAGTGAGATTTGTAGATAGAAATTCCATGACTAGGATGGGTGCTGGTACTCCTTGCTGGAAATAGACCCCCAGAAATTGAATAATGTTAGGATGATGCGCTTGACTGAGTAGATTACATTCCTCTTCAAATCTGCGAAAAGTGTAGGTGGCATCTCCTTGCTCCAATAGCAGTTCATGGATCTTTTTGCCAGCACATTTCAGTCCCATGTACTCCAGTTCTAGTACAGTGGCATAGGAGCCATGTCCCAGCTTTTGATCTGTCACTCTAACTCCAGTCAGTTTATAGGGATCAAATCCAGTGAAGGCTGCCATTTATAAGCTATTGCTTGTAGGTAAAAGGGGTGTTATAATATTATTTAGTTATCTGATCATGTGATAACTAATTTAATTCATAATAATAAAATCGTACATAGTATAGGATCATAATGATATTCATGCTATAATAGTAAATATTATTATACTGCAACACTATTGGGTATATAGCTATAGGGATTATTCCAAGTTGATTTAGCTCATTAACTCTTCAAATAATTATTCATACCACCATCATAGAGTGGTAGCCTCGTACCCCCACACAGAATAAATATGCATATCCCTGATAGCTAGCTAGATGTAATAGCATGGAATCTACATTGTTATGACATTAGCTATCATGATAATAACCAATGATCATGGTATATTACTGTGCCTATCAAAATTAGTGGATGAGAGTGCGTGCATAAATCAATGCAGCTGCATCAAATAGCCATTCACATAATAATAAAATATTATTAGCAATACTACATTCTAAACAGTTAAGCTATAGACTCTTGGTTACTCCCGAGAAGGACCATTCTGAAACAACTAAAGACTCTTTGTGGATAACTTAACTGACTCTGTAAACTTGCCGATGTTAAGTCAAAAAGTTTGAATATTAAATTTTACTGAATTTGCATTTTTTTTGTCAAATTTGCACTTACGCAAACATGCATGTTGTTAGCTATATGCAATAGTTCCGATAACCTTGCTGCTGAGCATTATAGCTACTGCATGCAAAAATGCTTGATTAATTTTTATGAAAGTTAGGATGCAAGATTCGAGGGGTAGTTCATGCAAGTTCGAACCTGTGTATTGACATTCAAACCTCCTCGAACTGACGTCAATTGGGGGCCGGGTATGAATTTCTCCTCGAACCTTATGGAACCTTTTCTTTAGGAGTAGCTAGCTAGTTCATGCTTAATTCAGTTGGAGGTACATATACAAGGGGCATGAACTACTCCTTGAACCTTATTGAACCTTTTCTCTAGGGAGTAGCTAGATCATGAACGTCTTCTCAAATGCAGGACACCAAGTTCGAGGGATAGTTCAAGTTTGAACCTGAGTATTGACATTCGAAGCTGAATCGAATCACAGGATTCTACAGTAGTATTATTCAGGTTGGATCCCCATGCTGTGCTGACCCCTCAAGACTCACCATACCATACTAGCTATAGCTATACAACTCAGGTATCGACATCTACTCTTTCCATGTTTCTGCATACATGTCATGATGTGCATGTAGAAGCATGACATTGTGTATGTCTTGGCAGGCACTGAAGACACTGGGATGGTATCCATACATTACATATTCATGCAGTGGTGTATCCAGGTGTTAAGTGGGTGGGTGGGGGATTGTGGGGGGGGGGGGGGGTGTGCTAGAACCCCTCTCCAAGCCAGGCCTGAAGCATGCAATGAGTAGCTAGCTCATCCTTATTACTCCTCTGCTAGGATTTATGAGATAGAGGTGAGGTTGGGCATGCCCATCAACTTTCGTCATCCTTGCTACGAGGCCTTCACCTGGTTCGCCGCCAAGGACTACGTATAGCTACTCCGAGAAGAGAATTTCCCCTCCCATCTACCCCCTGGAGGGAATGAAGGAGATGCTTTTCTGCTTTTCAATGTGGATAAGATTCCAAGAGGCAAGTGTGCCAGTTCCTTCCCCCCCCACTCTCCTTTTCTCCCCACCTTATAGCTAAACGAGGCAAAAATACCTGTGCAAGAACGTGTGGATCAAAGTAGGGTAGGAAACTTATTTTCAGGACAATACGGTACATGTATAGCTTGCTACTGCTCTATGTATGGATTTACTTGTGTATCTGTGTAGCTACTCCATGCAAAGTCTGAAGTCTCATGGAGCACAGATACCTCATGATATTTGATCGCCCAGTTGTGTTGATCAGCTTTCAAGAACCATCTCTCAAGTCGACCATATGCATGCCACTGGTAAGCGGCATGTATGTAAATCTGTAGTACGTACATGTACATGCACATGTGCATGCTGTGCCTTTTGCTGGTATTAGGTTTGCATGGACAGGCAATGGGATGGTTACCCCTTTGGTATAGAAAACTTTGTATTTTTCTATTGTCAATAACTTCACTTTAGAACAAGCTATAAAGGTGGAACTTGCCCCAAATTTAATGGTCGGCTGCAATAAGTACCCACGAACTATGGCTATCAAAATTTGCCCTATGATTCCATCACCACACTCTTCTAGCTACTATGTTTCCGGAGTTGTGAAGCTCATTAGCTAATTGCTATAATACTGCTGTGAGCGGATCAATTTTGCTCTCCTGCACTGAGGTTACATCCGGGTAAATACGCATTATAGCTTATTTTGCTTTATAGCTTGCGTGTCTCATGATCAGTTAAGTTTACATTGTTAAGAAAGGAACCAATAATAATAATAATAATAATAATAGACTTCCGACTAACTGCAGCAATACATAACACCATGTATATATGCACTGCATGATTACCAGTCTACAAGTGCTTCAATTCCCTGATTAGTGTACTGCAAATATTCTCATGGCAGAGATAACAAACTTAGTCTAGAGGAATAAGACTGTATACATTCACATTACCTCATGGACAAACACAGAGGGGAGGGAAAGAGGGAGGAAGAGAGACAGAGAGAGAACACAGGAATTATCACTGTACCTTGGTGGTACCAAGAAAGGCCATGTGTTCACAGAAGTAGGCCAGGCCAGGAATTGGTAGTAGAAGATAAACCCACTGAATTTTTATGTAGCTACCTGATTGTATAGAGCTTGAAATATTCCCGATATGACATACTTGTGATTTGCAATGCTATTTCTATATAAGAGTCTATTAGTATAGAAGACTATACAGTAGAAAAATTGATGGTATTTTTCTTTTGTCAATAACTTCACTTCAGAACAAGCTGTAAATGTGAAACTTGCACCAAATTTAATCGTCAGCTGCAATAAGTACCCATGAACTATGACTATCAAAAATCTGCCCTACAATTCCATCACCACACTCTTATAGTATCTGGAGTTGTGAAGCTCATTGTTAATAATAATTATTATTATTGCTATAATACTGCTATGAGCAGATCGACTTTGCTCTCCTACGGTAACACCTGCCTGTGATACGGGTAAATACACGTTGGTTATAGGTTATGTTGCTATCTGTTTTAGCCCACATAGTTGTACATATATGTGCATTTTGGCCAAGAACTATCATCAAATTTTAAATTAGCACCTCTGATTTTCCTAGGATCAATGAAATGATCCAAGTGTAGCTTACGTTCTTACGAAAATTAAATTCAGATGGCTATAATATGGGCGGTGTTGCAAACGCAATGTATTGTTTGGAAGAATTTTATTCCCATAAATTATGTTTTGTATGGCATTTTTGTGGAATGAAATTTGTGTGCGTGCTAACTCCTAAACTACTTCACTAATTTTCGCGAAACAAACGCCATAATGATCACCCATTATCGCACTTTAAAAGCATGGTCTTGGAGGAGCTAAGTGCCTCACGATTCAATCCGAGATTCTAATATCCTTATAACATCGCTAATTTTAGAGGTTGGAAATTGCTACTTTGTTGCACTTTTTCTATCAGCCATGCTTATCACCCAGTGCATGCAGAGTACGTGCTTTACAATCTCTGTAGTTGGCTATGAACTATCGTGTAGTATATAATATATTATACATGTGCCATGGAGGGCAGGCCTAGGGGGCAGGCAAATGATCATTTTGTATCTCCTCTGATCAACCCTTCTTCGAAGAGTGATTGTTCAGATCATATCGCTACATTAATTATCAGAAATGTTTACATGCAGCATAATAATATTATTATTATCATATGAAGCATCGAAATTAATGTTACTGTCCACTATAATACCCCGAACATGAAGTCCCACAACGATGAAAGGCAGGAATATGGAAAAAGTTACTTATATGTCATGTACTTGTTCATCTGAGTCGCCATGCACACTGTATATAATATTATATGGGTGAGCGTACAATAGAAGCTCAACAGCCACATAGCTGTGACTATCAAAGTTTTTTTGTTGGACAATTCAATGAGGAATCAATAATCTCAGTGCACAAACTGCTCACTACATGCAGTTTAGACTATTCCTAGAAAAAGTTCAACAGTTCTGTTCCAAATATAGCTTTCTTGATTTTACCACCCTCCGTAGTATTGAGGCATGACCTGCTTTTTAGCTGTAATCCTGGCAGGCATAAGAAGAAACTTGTATGGGTCGTGAGCCAAGGGTTTGATGGTTGTGCCACCAGAGGGAGCCACATAGCGACCATTGTCAGCCTTGAATACGATGGTACCGAGGTTTTCAAAGGGTCCTTCCTCTGCTGCATAGTCGAATTCGAATTGACTGAAGTAGTCAGCAGTATCTTTGATAGGTTGGACGTAGTTGAAATTATCGAAAGCATTACTGCCATAGGCGATGCGGCTGAGGTATTTACCATTGTTGGCTTGTAGGGCAGCTTTGCCGTTGGAGAGTAGGTAGAGCTTGAATTTGCTGTCAGTATCAGGTTTGTCCTTTACTGAACCGATGCATTTAGTGGAATGCCTAACCGTGACAGGCTGGGATTACGCTGACAAACTAGTAGTTGGACATATCGAGCAAGTAGACATCAAAAGGTTCCTGCAAAATACGTTCATTGACAACATTTCAAATTTATAGCTAAAATAGTATATTGCATAGATGGTGGAAGCAGGGGGGCACCAGGGGCACGTTCCCTCCCCCCTTCTAGAGCCACTGAAGCCATGCAAGCACATGCTATCAATACTATGAACGCCATTGTTGTTTGATTCTGGTATCTCTCCCGAGCTATATAGGAGGCAAATGTCCAGTGCCATAATTCAAGGAGCAGGGGAGGGCTAATTCCAAGGGGACCACCCCAAAGTTGAGATTAGAAAAAAAAGCTTGCATATGCAGGGCCCTCTAAAATATTAAATCCTGCACTACTTGAAAGGTGTGCAAACCTTGGGTGGTGTCGCTGGGCATGATAGTAGCGAAGTCAACTGATCAACTCCACGGCAGTTGCAGAAGCAGAAGAGAAGAGTGAGCAGCAGTGCAGTGGTTATTTTGGACATCGTTCTACAATTAATGACTACTGTCACCGTGTAGCTATATGTAGCTTGTTTGAGATTCTCTGTGCTTGATGGACTGCGATCGATGATGGACACACTGCATCTAGCCAGCTTGAGCTTGATCCGTTGTAAAAGAGACAGATTACTAAGTAGTACATACCGTATAGCCGGAAAATTTGGCGGTTTGGCGGTCTATATGTAGGGATGTCAGGGCAAAAAATTCACTTCATCATTAGCATTATTACTCTGCACCAGTGTGTAGAGTAGGTATAGCTGATCACTCTGATATGTATATGACCTATATTAATTCCATATTTATGTCTGAATCCTGGGTTAATTCATGTCAACATTCTCCAGAGTAAGCAATACAAAATATGGCATAATTGGTCTATTACAAGTAATGGTAGTTCTGAAAGTCCACATTGCACAAAGTCAGAAAAACTTGTCTTTAAAGAGAAAAACTATGTAAACCATCATGTTCAGCACCCAAACTTACCCTGTAAGTGGTCTGGGTGCCTCACCATTGGATCTACAGGATGCGCAAACTTACATATCATTTGTGCCATGTCACTGATATAAATATGAGGAGAAAAATTTTAGCGAATCCAGCCAATGTTTGACATCACTACTATATTACAACCGCCAAATTAAAAATCTGCAAAATTTCCTACTCACATAATATTATAATAATACATGATTATGGCGATCCCGTACCGAACCGCCAAATTTAAATCCGCTAATATTCTTGCAACAGCGATTTTTTTTTGTTATTCCCGCCAATATTTCCGGCTAAACTACGGATCCTACGTACGTAATTTGCCCGTGAGAACATACGTAGTTTAATTATAGCCTCGTTCCCAGGCCACTCCCGCCTTTTCAATGTTGCGCGCATGCAATATTGAAAAGGCGGGAGTGGCCTGGGGACGAGGCTTGTTTAATTAAACTACATACGTAATCTGCCTGTGAGAAAAGGATCGCTTATTTTCGCGGTTACTGGATGTTACAGAATACAATACTTCAACTACTTTCCTTTTTTTCTCTATCATCCTCTTTCACTTTTTTGGAAGGAGGCGGGAATTCAAAATCATCGTCACTGTCCAGCAAAGGAGTTGTAAAGTGCTCATAAATTTCTTGTCTGGGGGCCCAAATGTTGCACTCTTGTCAGTGACACCTTGTTTGCCTTTTATTCTTTTGGATGAACACTATGACTGGATTTTTGCTTCTAAAGAAGCAGGTTTTAGCTGAAAATCGCTCCCGAGGAGGAAGAACTGACACAAGATCTTAATTCAGCAGCTTCATAGCTTTAATGCGCCAAAAATTGAACGTCTGCGCATGCTCAGCTCCACCCACAAATATTAAATGCTTAAAACAAAAGTAGGATCCTTCGCGCATACTCAGCCCCGCTAAGAACGGCCGAATTTGTGGCGCATAAACTCGCCCTTGTGTTTGTTCAGTATCATAAAGAGAAGCTTTTACGCCACTCAGTAGGATACTTTGCGCATGCTCAGCCCCGCTAAGAACGGCCGAGATCGCGGCGCATAAACTCGCCCTTGTGTTTGTTCAGTATCATAAAGAGAAGCTTTTACGCCACTCATATGGTTGGCGTATAATCTTCCCTTTATAATATTATAATAACGTTCAAACACAAGGGCAGATATGCGCCAAAGTACCTTGCGTAAAATGTCCCCGCTATGTACAAAACGGCGAGCGTGGCGTAAAATCTCCCCTTTAGGTCTAAAGGAAACACTGGCGTAAAATCTTCCCTTTAGGTCTAAGGGCAATATTTCTTAAAATACGCCAATGTATGTATGACCGCCTATCTAGTGATACTAGCCTCGTCCCCAGGCCCCTCCCAACGCGGGGAGAAGGGCCCGACTGCGCATGCGTCACTTTATCCGTAGATTTTCTGTAAAATTGTCCATATACTATAGCTTACTGCGTGGCAATTCGATCGTTTGCTCAAACAGGTGCCAGGGTAAGTCTTTTTGCTTTCGCTGGCCAGCCAACTGCTCGAACAAACTGTTTGAACTAGCGTCGTGCGTTCCTTGGCCATACGCGAGCAGAAAGAAAGGATGACGTAATCTTAAATAACAGAAAATGGCTCCAATAAGTTACCCATTACCACATTGGCTAATCAAACCAGTAAGGCCCTTTTCGCACTAATGCGGGGAGCCTCCAAACTGTCTTTTCCAAAACCAAGCCTACTTTGTCACTTGTTCGATACCCTTGTCAAGCCGGTTGCAGAGTATGGCAGCGAAATCTGGGGACATGCAGCGTAAAGTGCCAATTATCGACATACGGTTTTCTCCCGCGTGTGCTGTTGCTTAGGAACATCGCCTGAACTATTTGGACCAAAAGGTAGGGGGTCGCCAGGGCTACAAGTACCTAAAGTCTCAGGGGGCTGCCGATCAAAATACGTCTGCAATGGCAATTTTAGCTTATAATTGCGAATGCCAATTATCAACAGTCGGTACGTATTATCGGAACACCGTATACTTTCAATACAATCAATTATCGTCACTTGGAGCTTTGTCATCACAGTGCATGCAATCCAAGAGTAAGAAAATTATATAAAAAAATATTAGCAGGTGCATAATCATGAGCTCTAACTACTGAGACAACTTCATGTTCATATATAGGTGAGCTTGTTCGATCTTTATCGTTTTTTCAATCCTGGCAGAAGCGCCTCGGGAACGGCACCATCGCGTCTTTGCCCCTGTATTGAGAAAGTAAGACACTATGAGGGTCATTTTATCACAAATGAAGCAAAACTTACCTTCAAAAGTCCAGCCTGAAGCACAGAAGCGAGTCGCGATCGACCACGCGAAGTTATTATTAAACGCGCCACACCCACTGCCTATACTAAGGCCCTATGTCGATAATCGATACCCGTACTTCCGATAGTTGATACCTGTCGGTAATTGGCACATTACGCCACATGCTGAAGAACTGGAGATCATACATAGAAAATTCTGCAAGTTTGCACTAGGTCTTCCAAAAACCACAACAAACCTGGCATGCTATGGCGAACTGGGTCGATATCCTCTTGTGATAAGACGTAAAGTGCAAATGATCAGGTTTTGGCTGAGTGTCCACAGCGACTGGACCGTCTCACCACTATAGTGAAAGATGCTTGCAGTCTGGCCACAAATAGCTCACTCCCATGGGCAAACTTCATCAAACAAATCCTGGACAGTACAGGCCTCTCCTATGTCTGGTTGAACCCAGCTATTGTGGACCCCCAACAGATATGTACGGAACTAGCAGAGAGACTCACAGACCAGTACAAACAAAATTGGCAATCCGATCTCAGAGAGACAACAGGGAAGCTAAGAACCTACAAACTAATCAAAAAAGAATTCAAAAGTGAGAGCTATCTAAATCTACCACCACATATGAGAGTAGCTACCCGTCGCAAGACTAAGAACAAGCACACATCCCCTTAGGATTGAAATTGGTAGATATAACCTGCCAACACCAATCCCAGCTGAGGAACGCTACTGTTGGTTCTGCCAAAACAGCCTAGTGGAAGATGAATGTCATTTCCTTTTTGACTGTAGCCTGTATGACACAACGCAAGAGAAAAGTGCATTTCTTAATTATTCCTCACTCCTCAACCCTGCCTTCCCCCACCTAAACAACGTGGACAAATGGAGATTCATCTCTGAATCAGCAGCAACTGATACGCATCTAGCTAACATACATTTTTAGTAAATATGTGTCATGTGCTTTTGAACATCGCAGAAGTATTGTTTCATCACTATAAATACCGGTAATTGTACTATGATATTGTGACTAATGGGCTTCCTGGCCTTTATTGTCATTAAAATTATTATTATTATTAATATTTAGTTTACTGAATATTTTACGGGAATATACGATGTACCCAGATTCTCAGCAGGAATTAAATTTAGTAGTCATGTATACGTGTTACAGTGAACAATATTATGAAGAGGAAGAAAAATAAAAGTATAAATAACAAAGTAGTTCAAGTTAGAATGATCCCTGGCCCTCAGCAATGGCCAGGTCGATCTCTCCACAGGAGGAGCTGATTGGATGGTGGAGCCGGGAGGATCTAGATCTGGGTACAAATTGGCGCATGCGCAATCGGTGTGTACCAGGCCCTTCTCCCCGCGTTGGGAGGGGCCTGGGGACGAGGCTAACTCGATTCGACTGGCCGGCTTGTAACATTGAGCACGCCGCTGACTACAGTCACATGGCAACACATTCTGACGAGTTACGTGGATGTGAAATATTGTAAAACGTTCTATTAGAACATGCAGATATACGGAATGACCGACGGTATATATAATATAATATGACAATGTAGTACATATACTAGTGTCATGCAGGGCCTGTTTGGGGCGAGCCTGAGCTGAGCCTCTGAAAGTATCTGTCACTGAGTAGCTGAGACTCGAAATTGAACTACTTTAACAGTAGCTAGATCATGAAGACCACAGACACATATGAGTCCAAGCAGACAATAACAGTCTCATAGTGCCATGTAGCTATGCCTATACAGCTGCATGATAGTTCCCTCACATAGTGTCATAGTGTCTGCCAACAGTCAAGAGAAAATTTAAATTTTAGCTAATAGCTGCCTCTATTGTCAGAGTCAGTTAGCAACACGTCTATCTTTATCGCGTTCTTAGCTGGTCCTTGCACTGTTGAGCTGACGGCGAGCTCTGTCTCGCTCTCTCCTCCTTTGGACCCCTGCGCGATACGATATACATGATATAGCTTGGTAGGTAGCTGGCTAGCTAGCTACATGCATGCACGAGTGTAAATTTTCAATTCGCTAAATTAGAACGGCGTATATACGGCCCGTAGTCCAGACATGAGAATGCGCTATAGAATATTTCGCGCTTATGTCCATAGAGCCATAACTGGACATAATATTATATTTCGCGTGACCGACGTATATACCTGGATAATAATATTATTATACTAGTGTCATGCAGGGCCTGTTTGGGGCGAGCCTGAGCTGAGCCTCTGCCACGGAATGTCTAGCTGAGCTGCGACTAGAAAACTTTAATAAAGCCATAGCACGATTAGCCTCGTACCCGGTACCCAGGCCCTGGGTAGCTACGAGGCTATAGCATGATAGATCTTGAAGACCACTGATACAGATCCAAGCAAACAATCGGACAGACAGTGCCAACTGGCAGTCAATACTGAAAAAAAGATTAATTGCCTCTGTTATCAGAGTCATCAGTGAGCAGCACGTCTAGTCTATCTTTATCGCGTTCTTTAATACCTGATCCTTGCGCTGTTGAGCTGATAACGAGGCTCTGCCTCGCTCCTTCCTCCTTTGGAGCCTTCTACGGCGTGGTACGCGTACGGTATATTATTAGCTTGATCAACACAAGCACGAGTGTAAATTTGCAATTCGCTAAATCAGAACGACGTATATACGGCCCGTGTCTCAGGCATGAGAATGCGCAATAGAATATTTCGCGTTTATGTCCGTAGAGATCACTGGGTATATAATTTCGCGTGACGGACGTACCATATATAATATATAATACATAATATAAAATTCGCGCATGGCTGTACCGTTAATGTGGGGCTCGCTCAGGCTCGCCCCAATAATATAAAATCCGCACATAGCTGTACCGTTTATGTGGGGCTCGCTCAGGCTCGCCCCAATTATATATGTACTATACGCGCGTACAGCACTTAGTGCTGCGCTGATTCGATCACAAATACGAAGATTAGAGGAGTGGCCATTCCTCGGGCGGTCCCTCAGGAGTCAGTCAGAGTGTCATCACTACTTGCCCGGCCATCCGCTACTTCAGGCTTCAATTTATTCAGTTACATTCGCGGTATTGTTTATATATATATACTCGCTCAGGCTCGCCCCAATTAACTACAGCTAACTGATCGCAGAATATCGGCTCTTTTAGTGATTTGGAATCGACAATAAGGCTCATTATATTTCCGAGCATACAAAGGTGAGTGATTTATATAATATACTACTATAGCCGAGTCCACAATAGCTACTTAGTCTATCGTATTGTGGACTCGGTTAGTGGTCCGAGCCGCAGAAGGCTACTACGCAAAACACGTTTCACTCACCTCAAGATAGCTAGCTATATAAAGCAGGGAAGTCATGGGATTGGAGGTAATAGACTCTAATTGCAGTTTCACATCGCCTGGTGGCCAAACTGCACCTATAGCTACCATGCACGAAGCCACACACACAGAGTGCTGGACTTTTCGGTTCTCTGGTTCAAAGTAACAGATTTATTTTTACAGTGCATGCATGCATGCACTAAGCAGTTCTGTTAAATGTCACACCCAGGTGTGCGAGACTAAGTTAGGCCATACCAAGTTAATTTTTTGTTTCTCGGATTTGGCGGGTCTGTTTTTGGCTGATTTAAAAAAAAAAAATTTTTTTTAATTAACATTCCTCACATTATAATAGTGATAGGCCAGGAGTAGCTAGCTACTCACTAGAAAGGTCTGCTACTGATAATGCTGTAAGCTAAACGATCATCAAAACTGCTCTAGAATGCAAGGTTTCACTAAAAAAAATGATAGCTGGCTGTCTGTGGACTGGTGATGCTCACGATTTACTAGGCCACACCTCCTGTTAATTATTTTTTTTTATTTTCATGCCGACCACCCTGGTCTGTTTCCAGCTCCTGTTTGTCCGAGAAACAAAACATCAAGTTGGTATGGCCTTATGAACTCGCGACAGTGGATAATTTAGACTATCTATCCCACAGTGACAGCACTGAATTTGTGCAAAATATAGCCTGTTTACGCACATATTTAACAAACACATAAGGATTGTACATCAAAACATGGACATGATTCAGTTTCATACTGGCATGATAACTAACATTTCAGTGGCGTAAGAAGATGTTTTTGAACAGGGGGGCTGTAAATAAAATTGCGTGCAAAGCGTGCAAAAATTTTTTTGGATCACACGTACGCCTTCAAACCATGCCCATTATTATGCTAATTTGGCTGTAAAGTAGACTTTACATCACAAATCTGAAGATGTCAAGGCCTAGTAGAATAAATATCTTCCTAGGTTTAGGCCCACTTGGTTGACAAGATGGGGGGGCTACAGCCCCCCCAGCCCCCCTGCTTCTTACGCCAGTGCATTTTATCATCTGAGTCACTCTGTTGACAGCTACAATCAATGATGACAGTAGAATAAAGCTCTTTAGACATCAATTTGATGATAAATAATGGGAAAGTTTACGTTGGTTGGAAAAATTACAGGGAATTAATGAGTAACTATAACAGATCGATGTCCTGAGGCCTAGCTATATACTCTACAATTAGCTTGTTTTTGCAATTTTTCATGTGGAATCTGATATGGCACTTGAATTAAGCAAGCAGGTCACAGGGTCCTGATGCTGTTGGTGTGCATCATGTGATGATAACAAAGTATCAATATAGAAGGGTGAAGAAAGCTGGAGAGGGGGGAGGACATGCAATTGGGTTTGCATGCGTGCGCGCGCTGCAAAAATGAGTGGGTCATTTTGACCTAAAATGGGTTATCTCAGTTGCACTTGCTACCTCTATCAGTCTCATGACTCTTCACATAATGCTGACCACAGTTATCAATATAAATTATTCTAGCATTGTTAACCGATAGTAATATGTGACTTTGTAGTATGGAAGCCATACACATGAAAGGAAAAACTGTTACTCTAAATACCATACTGTACTACATGTAAAACCACAGTGCTCTATTTTCCAACCACAGTGCTCTATTTTCCCTAATTGGGAAAATAGAGCACTGTACGTGGTTGGAAAATAGAGCACTGTCATGCCAATTAGGGAAAATAGAGCACTGTGGACAATTGTCATGACTGATCTGGAGTATTGAACAGCAAAAAAGCAGCAAATTGAGAATCATGATTTATATTGAGTAGTGAACAGCAAAAAGGCAGCATATTAAGAATTGCCAAGATTGATATTGAGTACTGAGCAGCAAAAAAGCAGCCAAAAGTCCATCTCACCAATTCAAATGAACTAGTTTCTTCTTGGGAGGGCTCGAACTTATAAATGGCTGCATAGCAAAAGGAGTTTGGGAGAAGATTACAAGCAGCGAAGAGTATAAGAAGGTCGATAGTATGGAGCTGGAGGAACTCGAAGCTTATCTCACCGATGATCCCAGCTTCTGTCCCGAAGGATGGCTTGACGAGGAACCTAGCCCTCGCTGGGATCATCGGCGAGATAAGCTTTGAGTTCCTCCAGCTCCATACTATCGACCTTCTTATACTCTTCGCTGCTTGTAATCTTCTCCCAAACTCCTTTCGCTATGCAGCCGTTTATAAGTTCAGTGTTTTCTTCTTTCTCGCTATGGGGAGCTATGAAAGTAGAGCTACACTCAGCCATTTTGCTTGCCTTTTTTCAAAAGCAAACGTGACCCCGGAACTTTTAAATTTCTGATCCCATACTACAAACCAGTTAATGCACCGTATATATACGCTCGTACTCTACGGAAATTATTGCACTCGGGGGTAGGTCTCGAAGTTTCATATAGCACTCGGCTGCGCCTTGTGCTATATGAACTTCTCGACCTACCCCCTCGTGCAATAATTTCCGTAGAGTACTCGCTACGGTGCATTAACTAGTACATGTTACCCTGTATATATCACTCCTGGCAGACAGAAAATATAGTAAAAACAATTCTAAGTAAACAGAGAACCTGCTTCTATCTGGTCTGCATTATATCAAGTATCATGGGACTAGTATAGTTGTAAGAAGTGTATTTTTTATCTGCTAACAATGCTAAGAATCAGCTGATAACTAGTCAGCATTGTGTGGTCATGAGACTGGTAGACGTGACGTGCAACTGAGATAACCCATTTTTAGGTTGTTTTTGTATATATATATAATAATATATTTAATGATATGTGCATGGCATGGGAAAGGTCAGGGTGCACTATGTGCTTTGCAATGCAACAATGTAAAGGGTGCATGTTATATATGGAGTATAGCTAGCTACAACATCTGAATGAAACATGTCATTTTGTGCCTGAAATCTCATTTTGCACCAATCCAGGTACTTCAGCAGTGGAATCTCCACTGTTTGTTATCAATAATGGATATAGTCCTCAAAATTAATGGACATGACTTTACTTGCCTCACAAGTAAAGATGATGAAGATGTGTTGAAGACAACATTTGACACAAGGGAAGTGTCTAATGCAGAATTGCATTCTGCTCTATCCAACACTAACACTCCTCCCACTCCTCCTCCACTACCTCCAGTGGCATGTCCTCAACAGTCATCACAACCTCCACCACCTCCACCACCTCCACCACCTCCACCACTTCCACAACAACCTCCTTCACCACCTTCACCACCTCCACAGCAACCTACAGCATCTCCACAACAGCCTCCACCTCCTCCACCACCTCCACCACTAGGTGGGTTTGGAAACACTAGAGCTATCAAGTCAAGTGAGTTCTTAGTATTGTGTGTGGATATTATACTATTATATATGAGTATAATATTATGGCGTTATATGCTTCTGTTGATTTGCCATGCAGAATTCATATAGGAGAATGCAGTAGAACACACTAGAAAATCCACATTTGAGTCACAAAGTAGATCATGAACATGCTAGCTTAATATCAGAAGATTTAGACTACATATGGGAGAATAATATTATTTTTGCTGCATGCACATTACAGCTAAGTTGTGATTAATGTAGAATTCGGCACACTGCTATATTTAAAGCAGTTCACCACTATGCCTCAAAAGGTATTATCTTTACTTGTTCATTTAGGTACATCTATATCGACCAAACCAGCAAAGACATCTCTGAGGAGGTTGAATTGGAGTACCCAATTCCAGCACATGAAGCATGCAAAGCAAGCAGGAGGTTCAATATGGAAGGGAGTGCCACGATTCAATATTCCACATACGAGATTCACGGAACTATTCACTTTAAAGCAAACAGAAAAGGTATTTTCCAGTAGCATAATTATTGCAGATTGACATCTAAGATAAAAGTGCTTATAGCCGGATCATATAAATTATATAGCTTGTTTTGAGACAGATGTACGCACGAGTGACCATGCAACATGAGTTATATGTTGCACGTGGGCACAATGTTGTCATGAGGGCAAAGCCCAAGTACATGCAACATCAGCGGCCCGAGCTAGGGCAACATAACTCATGTTGCTAGGGCACCCGTGCGTTAACTGATTTGTTATAATATACTGAGCACGCGCGGACTTGTCATAGAAACAACGTGTCAACAGACCCGAGGCAAAAATGTTACATGTGTAACATCACTTCTTGTACAACATCACTTTTATTACTATTGCACCATCTATGGCAACAAGTATGTGTGGCACAGTCGTATTAGAACTATATTATGCTAATTGTGCCAGTGTTGTTGACGACCATTTCCCAATGTCTCAGGGCATGTACAGAGCACTAGCACGTGCAGTGCACGCAATAGTCTCGTGGCCCAGCCCCCCGTTTAGGGGGCTGGGTCACGAGACCATGCACGCAACTGCTCTCATGCAACTTGTACTACAGTATTATATTATTATAAGCTACAGCATACATTACAACATTAACGGTTACATGGTGTTAAACAGTTATATATATATATATATAAATTATATATGAACACTTGACCATCTCCCCAGTAGCTGCACAGTGTAATGGTGCATGTGGTAAAAGGTCGTCAATAGAATGCGTACACATCGATTGATGCTGGCCCCAGAAATCATAGTCTCGTCCCCAGACCCCACCCCCAAAAGGAGGAAAGGGTCTGGTACACATCGAGCGTTTTTTGGGGCGCACAGGATGCAGCATGTCATGTGATCGTCATGACAACGCATCGTATAGGCATGGCAACGCATCAGCGGCTCTCACATGCAGCAATACGCGGCTAGCGCGCGGTATCACACGATAATCACATGCAAGCCACATGGCGTGAATCTGATTGGTGCGACAGAATTCAGACATGCCAAGTCAGCAAGACCCAAAAAGCGCTCGATGTGTACCAGACCCTTTCCTCCTTTTGGGGGTGGGGTCTGGGCACGAGACTAAGAAATCATGGAGGTGGCGTCTAAGATCGACTTTCAACCTTGATAGCGACAAGTTTCGATGCTTCAATCACAGACTCTGAGACGAACTCGAAAACACAGTATTCCTTCCAAAGTTCAGGTTGGTCACGCTGCTGCAGTCGCGCGTGGGCCAGCCCCCGGTGTGACAGTGATGCGTGCTATATATAGCGCAAGGCTAGCTTTATTAACCCTCGGCGCATGCGCAAGGGTTACGGTAGTTGGTCGGTCTGTCTGTCTGTCTGTCTGTCTGTCTGTCTGTTACCACGCTAGCTGCTACATACCTCGTTTTTGAGTCCAATTTGCGGTGTTGCAAGGTTCCTTATGGCGTTCCAAATTCACGATTTGTGTGGATTTCTCCGAAAACGCTTTGTTCGCCAGTTTTGGCGTCATTTGCCGATTCTAAGCTTCTTGACTTTGCCCGAGTTAGCGATATAATATTATAGCACTGACTTAACGTATAAATAGGTTGCGTGCTATATACGGTATGTACGTCTATCACCCTCAGCGCATGCGCGGTTGCATCAATCCCGCCGCTCAGTCCACCAGCGAGCTTTTGACGATCGTGGTTTCTTTTCAATTCTAAGGCTTAGCTGCCTGTATTCTTGTGGTACCCTTTGACTCTCTAGACTCTGGCTTGTATGCATGCATGGAATTATAGTGCTTGAAACCAAGTGAGTTGCGATAATACTGAACATGCAAGGCTTTGCATCATAGTCCTTCAAGTTAAGATGTAACAAGCTAAGTCACCAAGAATTGGAGGTTAGGCTACAATGAGTCTGGAAGGTTGAGTTGATATCAACACCACAGTGTGGAGTTGGATACAGCACTCTAGGGTTGTTGCTGCATGATGAACTGTTGAACCGTCTTGAATAAAACTGCTGTGCAAGTATAATATTAGCCTCATCCCTGTCTTGTCCTGCCCCCAGCCCATTAGCTACCCCCTTTTCTGCATACAACTGTTGAACGATGTACCTAATGCCATGCAGCACGCCGAGGGTTTTGTGCTCGAGAGAGCTCTAGTTTATCCATGGCATTACGTAAGCCAAGAAAACACATGAAGTTCACCCAACAGTACTTCTCAGAGAAAGTAGCACTCAACTTGTAATGTATTCGCTGGATACACACGTAAGATACTCTACATATTTACTGATTTTCAAGTCCCAGAAAGGCTCCAGCGAGGCCCTGAGTTTTCTGGCAATTACCTCATAGATTATACCATAGGTTTCATCATACATTACACTATAATTACCTCATAACCATAGAAAAGTAAACTGCTACTGGGGAAATAATGAACAACTTAGAGACTACATCCCGAGTCCCTCATAAGTATTGCACCGCGCTTACTGTACGCCGCCATAATTCGAACTAGGACACATCGACAAACTGCGCATGCTCCGTATATGCGTATATTGGGGCGCGCGGCTCGAGCCGGTTGACCCAGACTAGTACCTGCCATGTGCTATATATAGACTGAATAGGGAAATCCCCCCGAGTGCGTGCTTGCCAAAGAAAGCGAACTGAGAAAATCGCCATATCTCATCGATAGTCCACGATGTCTTCTACGCTAGGTTCGAATTCTGGGCCCCAACAAGATTTCATGCGCGCTAAACATTTTGAAACAGTCTTAACCGCATTTTCATCATCATTAATCATCATTACTCATCATTACTCATAATTACCTCATCGGTCGGCCGAATTGTTTTTTTCTAATTGGGAATGGGGATGTAATGAAAAACTTAGAGACTACATCCCGAGTCCCCCATGAAAAGTAGCCGCCATAAATTCGAACTAGGACACATCAATAAACTGCGCGCATGCTCCGTACACGCGTATACTGCGGCGCGCGGCTTGAGCCGGTTGACCCGGACGTGACCTCCACTGCCATGTGCTAGACAGTATACAGAAATCCCCCCAGAGTGCGAGCTCGCCAAAGAAAGCGAACTGAGAGAATTGCCATATGTCATCGATAGTCCACGATCTCTTCTACGCTAGGTTCGAATTCTGGGTCCGAACACCCTGTCATGCGCGCTAAACATTTTATCATAGGTTTCATCATAATTACCTCATCGCGCGGCCGAATTGGGCTATTCCAGTTAATAAGGATACACCCCTATGGAGGAGCAGTTTGCGCATTTATACCCTCAACACCTAATTAACTGATTGTACCCCTATGATACAATGATTAAACTTGAATTCTACCCCTTAATACTTAATTAACTCAACAGGTCCCTATGATACAATGATTAATACTTAAATTTTACCCCTCAGTACTTAATTAACGTAATGGACCCCTATGATACAATGATTAAAACTTGAATTCTACCCCTTAGTACTTAATTAATTAACTCAATGGACCCCTATGATACTGAACAATGATTAAAACTTGAGAATATTACTCTCAGTACTTAAACTTTGGAGAGATCTTTTATTTCGCGATTTGGTGAATTCGGTGAAGATCGCCAAATAAAACATCTTACCAATATAGATTATTTCATGCACACTTATGGCACTAAGACTTCAGATCACCAAAATTTAAATTTCACTAAAATACCTACTGAGAGTAAATTCACCAAAGTTAATGCCTTCCAGCTATACGGTAGCTCAATGGATCTCTGATACAATGATTAGAACTTGAATACTATCCCATAGCACTTAATAATAATATTATTAGTTAACTCAATGGATCCTATGATACACTTGCATAATACCAATTATGTGTCATAATATGTGATAGGATCTGAGAAAAGGTGTAATTTCGCGCAAAACGCTAAATTTTGACATTTTTCAAGTTGCCACCACTCAAAGGTACCAAGAGCCATAGGCTTTATTCTTGGTTTATAAGCACCCCAGCCCTTCTACTAAAGAAATCCAACGTTAGAAAGCCTAGCTATGTTCTTACCTGAAATGGTGGAGCTCCAAAGTGAGGCATAAAACGGCCGATTTTAGACCGCGTGCGATATCGGCGATCGCCACGCCCATACCGGAAGTGGGCGGGGCACACAATTCTCAGCGAGTGTAGAGCAATGATTGGAGAATCACTGTACCAGGTTTGAAGATTGTAGCTACTACAGTCTTGAAGATATGTGCGATTTAAAACGAAAATTCGGCCTGCGCGCGAAATTACCCCTTTTCTTAGATCCTACCACATATTATCCTAAATTATAATATTACTATAGCAGGATTTATTTCAGGATTTTGCTCAAGAGGGGGCAAAGACTAAGCAAGCAGCAAATTAATTTCAAGTGGGGATATCCACCCCCCTTGCAAATTGGCTTTCCCTATAATTTAATATGGGATTGCCCCTTCCCCTCTCCCCCCACCCCCTCCCCCCATCCTTGGGGTGAAAGTACCCCCTGGTCCCCTGAAATAAACCCTGTTAAGTTCATATAAATACATGTATTATTTCTTAGGAATAATAGTGACAATTAGAGCTCTAAGAGCATGTACCCTGCACATGCCTGAAGCTTGCACAACGCATGTCACATCTGCAGTATCTTACAACTCCAATCTATGCTGTCGACGACCTGTACCTACGCGTACACCATTGAACTATAATTACAGACAGTTAAGGCTATTCAGTCTTTAAAGTACCCAATCCATTCTGTCGTTTTGTGCTCAAAAATTATGCCTTAATTCATTTTCATCATCCCTCTCACATACTCTGGATGTATAAACGTTAGCCAAGCTCGACTGGAATGACCTCACTTGGCTTCCTACACAAGTCATCTGTAGCTATGAAGGTAGCTATTACCGTACAGCAGGAAGCTTTCAAGGGAGAAAACTTTTGTGGATCTATTAGAGTGACTATTTCACAGAGAACTTTCATAGAATGTCAAACCTAACATAGGTGCATGGGTACAGCATGCCTAAATTTCATGGAGAAACTTTTGCAGGTGGTTCTAAAACTGCGAAAATCATGCATGAATCTTTTCTCCCTGAAAAATTTTTTCTCCCTACTTTCAACTATGATCTTTTAAGTTCCACTAATTCCAGAAGTCAAAGAGTATAGTCTAAGAGTGAATGATATACATAGTATGCTAGTCTAGCCTGCTAGACCCACTACACCTCTCCTATTCACTATATTCAGGGAGAGGACGACATGGCAGTTATGGCGCCTATTAGCAACTAAGACCAACTGTATGATTAATAGGTAATCACACATACTGTAGTGTCCCTGATAAGCACCCAGGTACCAAATTTCAAGGGGTTGACTGTTGTAGCTTCCATACAAACATACGGAATTTATGTCCTGGGTAAGCACCCATACTGGCAGAAATCACAAATTATAATATACTTATTAATAAGCGCCCATGGATGCTTACCCAGGACGCTACAGTATTCTCATCGAATTCATCAAATAATTTTACACGCTATTAAATTTTTTTAATCATACTCAGTTTCATGCATTTTTAAATTGCTTAGTACAATAATTCCCAATCAGACTTAAATGCATGAATACCGTATTGTCGGAAATATTGGCGGGAATTAAATTTGGTGGTTGAGCCCCAAATTGCTATTATAAGAATACTGGCGGATTTAAATTTGGCGGTTCGGTACGGGATTGCCATATGTATAATATGCGAGTAGGAAATTTTGGCGGATTTTAATTTGGCAGTTGTAATATAGACTGCCAAACCGCTAGATTTAATTCCCCACCAAATTTTCCGGCTATAATATTATGGTATATTATAATTTTATTCACATAATATTATTATGTGAATTCGTCAAAACGGGCCTCTTGATAAAATTAATATACGATTTTCAGAAATCTATGCATTGTAATGTATGGCACTATAAAAATTTACATGTATGCAACTGGCGCTTGACTCATTGTATAAAATGTCGCACATAATTTGTCTTGTTGTGGTACCAATATTGAATGAATATTTTAGTCTACCTACAGGATAAGAAGTAGATGTATAAGGTACTACCTCGTAAGGTGTCAAGTAACTGTTGGTTATTATTAGCTGTTAACACACATCAGCACTGCATTAGTTGAGGGCAACTGATAATATTATAGATGTCATCTATAGTATCGCGAGTGGATTAAGAGAGTACACCACTGCCGTGTAAAGGCTAGCTCAATGATTCGAAAATAGTGTCATCATCTTCTGTGGGTTAGCCTTACCCTGATGCATAGCTATTCAAGTATCATGTTTAGTGAACATACATGTACTTGTGCTATTGTGGTTGCAGGTGTAATAGCACAGAGCTATCCCCACCAGGGGAATGCCCTACAGTACTACTCATAGGCTTGTGGCCACACAGTTTTCAGTAGTGTACATGTGCCAGTACAGCATTTGTCTGGTATCTATATATGTACATGTGTACTACTTGCTCTGACACCACCTATCACTAATTTACAATCAGGAGTTCCATATACTTCTTAATCCAATCTTATAGATCAGAAGAACATGAGACCATTGGTAGTTTGTTTCTTGCGATAGCCAATTGTAGATCAAAAGGTGATTAGCTCTCAGACTGACTTGTAGCTATAATCTTGTAAGAAAGAGAACAAGCATTTCAATATCTTATGGCCATAATTATATCTACATGCATAGTTCATGTCACTTGACATGCATAGATTTGGGTCCAAGTGTGCATATCATACGAAGAATAATATTATGTAAAGTGTGCATAGAATAAAAATCGAGTGCTCAAGTTTTAATTATTTTGACAATTCAGAATGAATATCTACATGTATGATGTAGTGTAGCAGTGGCGTAGCTATACCAGGGCATACCAGGGCCTACCAGGGTACAGGCACAGGCCAAACTGGCCTTTGGCCTGGTAAAAAAGCCAATTCACAGATCAAGTACCTCAAAGCAAAAACAAGTTGATCACGTTAATTTGTAATGAGGGTTACTTCAGTTGCATCCACTTTTTAATTCACCCATGATAGTTCTCAACATAATCCAGTTAATCATAGTAATTAACGCAGTGTTCACTCTATCACACATAATAATTATGTCAAGCATGCAGCCAGTCTGGCACATACTTCTTGTCCAGTCTTGAAAACTATCATGGGACAATTAAGTAGTAAGTGTAAGTAATATTATGCTGGATCATTGGTATTGCTCAATCATGGCTGCTTGAGGCGGTTGATTATTATGTAGGTATGTAATTGATTTGTTGGTAGTTGACCTCTGTTCATCACTGACATACTTTGTGATGACCCACCCCCTTCCCAAGCCTGCAAATTACCTATAAAAACTTTGGTTGCTAAGCAACTACCAACAAATAAAGATGTGAGAGAATTATGGAGGTATAAACCTATGTGCAACTCAGAGACGATGGTGTGATTAAGACTTGTCTGAGAGATAGGGATATATATGTAGCACTGCACTTCTACAGTACTCACACTAGCACGACATTGTGGTAACCACTACTACAGCCACCTTTGACACCAAGCGGTTTGCTAGGGAGTGTTGTGGTTTCACACCTAATTGTGTTATCATAACATATAACTTGCCTGGGCCTGTTTTGTACACACTGGAATAACTACATGTGCACATGTACAAGACCTTAGAACATAGTACAAAAACAAGGCAAATAAGAATTAAGATACTACTACTTCCTGTAAGCCTTGGTCTATTTTTTGTATAGCTTACCTAGCTTAGGAACTTTTGGCCCAACTGAATTAGATCCTGAGCTAAGTTATGAGTGACACTGCATGTACTGTAGCTAGCTACAGCTCAGGTGAATTAAGGACTGGGACCGCGCACGCGCGTGCAATAATTGGTGGGCGTGGCCAACGTCAGTGGTAAAGCCAGCCAAGAGGACCTCTAACATAGATTCTAAGGCAGAATACGTGGACTATATGTGAAATAGAGCGTACAAGATGCCAAAAGGATCGAAGAAGGCTTCAAACTACGCTGTTTCAGCGGTCTGCTCGATCAGCCACCTGCCTGGTCACGTGACCCTGCCACACCCATTCCTGTACAAAGTATAGGCAACCTAGTAGGGTGGCTCGATCGGAGAACAAAGAAGCCCCTGATGCCTCGCTTAACATTTTCTACAGTTTGTTTGTACCTACCTGAAGTAATCTGTCCTTTGGCATTTTTGAAAAATTCGACAAGACGGCCGTGAGGTAAGCTTTTGTAGTTGGGCGGATGGCAAAAAAATCATGATTTAGGCTATAGCGCCTAAACTAAGACAGCTTACAAAAAGCACAGGGGCAATATTGTATATTAGGATGTATAGATTCTTATGAATGCCCTACCATGATGCTAGCAAGGGTGCTTGTTCTCCGGATTTTGGCTTTAATGCTGTAATAGTGCACGTACGAGATCAGCCACGCCCTCCAAGGTGATGGTGGGCGTGGTTAATTAGTAAGCGCCTTTGATGTGGTAAAAGATTAACATTCATATGGAGTTTGTTTCATGTCTCTGACATGCTCACAAGTGGAGATCTAAGGCCTTGTATACAAGGGACTTATCACTGTTTTAGTGCTGGTCCCGGTCCTTAACACACCTGAGAGTGTGTATCCTACTTGTATACATGAATTTTTCACATGTACAAATATGCATTTAAAACCACAGTCAGGAACTTATGGAGCCATGCACCCCTAGTAATATTTTTCTGAGGCTAAATATTGTTCATAAGGGTCTGAATTTGTCAGCTATGCATCATCATAAGAGTGTACTTGCTCTTGCATGGACAGCAATTAGCTTTTCAAAAATTTTATTACATATATACAATTATAATTGCTGGGCTTTTTTAGGAAGCTGGATTAGATATATACCACTAGCTATGGGCAGTGACCCTGACCTTTTGCTCACCATCTTGAGACTCTGCCAGGCCCTTAGCCAGTCACAGTGAAAGGTAGAGTGCATGTGTAAAATACATATATGCAGGCCATAGGATATAATATGTGTACAACCAGGAGTGTCTTTGGGAGAGGATGCAAAGAACATAGCAGTAACTGTTACAGTAGCTAACTGATTCAAGTACATACATCAAATGCAAGGCGATGGACGTGAACAACTATTATTAATTTTAGAAGGGCAACCAACGTACTATATTATTATAATTACATCTTTAATAATTTTATGATTACCGTAGCTAATAGGCTATTAGCATCTAAGTGACGCTGTACCATGGTCACGGTAACATTCTGACCAATTAGACTGCTCCCTAGAAGGTGGCTAAATCACTTAATTATTCACCTCATACATTACCTTACTTGTCCGGCCTAGCTGAGGGATGATTTAGAGCTAAGTTAGTTGGCCTAAGAGATAACTCAGAGACCTACTAGTAGGCTTCTAAGTTATCCGTCATCAGGCAGTGTTGCCATGGCATAGCTATAACATCATAGTCCAAGTTGGTTACACACACCGATTGGTTCAGTCTCTATGCTTATTAAGGTTGAGTTGATAAGTTATCCACCTCAGGCCTGTGACCCTTAGTAGTGTAAATCGCAGAGAGATCTACACTTCAGCGTGTAACCTACATGTATACTATCATCAGTCTTCACTACAGCATTCATAATAATTATATTCAAATAAGTGTAGACTACCATAGTAACAATAGATGATTTCCAACTTCAGCGCTAGTGGAGATCATCCAGCATGGAATATTGCTATTTTCATCCACTGACTATGCTTAGGTGCAGTTTGAGCTTAAGTGCTCTAAGGTACACACAGCTTGGCTTAATAATAATTATTATTAGCCATTATCATCTCTGTATGACAAAGTTACCGACATCGATATCTCACATTTTACACATACAATAGCTAGATAATTTCTGATTGCATGGTGCAATCAGTTGCAGAGGAGGTGGAAATACCAATACTCCACCACATAAGCACTGAATACGCTGTATAATGTACAGGCAACCTTGCATCCACCCCGTAAGTAGCATATGCATAGCTGGTCAGCTAGCTGTACCCTTTTACCAATGCACCCCCTACCCCAATTTTGATTATGCCCACCAACTATGATTAAGGATTGAGGTAGATAACCGTTTTGGTACAGTACCTTGGATTACCGTTTTAAGGGAAACGGGCAATCATTAACTTTGATGTTCCTAACGTTGCAGTTCAGTAATTCTTAATGATGTATTCGATCTTCTTTTACACATCAAACTCCTTGAAATCTTCCTTCAGTGATTATCTGGCTCTAGCTGAACAAAGTAATCCCCCAATTACCAAACCATGAATGTGAGTGCATGATTAGTGTGATGGGGTGTTTCAGTGATGTATTCCAGTAGCAGCAAAGTGCCAGGCAGTGGGATAGCTACACCAGAGCCTACCAGCTAGGTACAGGCCCAGGCCAAACTGGCCTGTGCCCTGTAAAATGGCCAATTTAAGGATCAAGTGCCTCAAAGCAAAACAAGTGGATCATGTTAGCCTATAATGAGGCCGTATAATACTTCAGTATCACACACGTTTTAATTCTCCCGTGATAGTTCTTAACATAATTCAGATAATCAACACAGTATTCGAATTCACTCCACTATATTATAATTATGTCAAGTGTGCAAGCCAATCTGGCATATTTGCACATACTTCTTGTCCAGTCTTGAAAACTATCATGGGACAATTTCTCAAGTAGTTACAGTGCAAGTAATATATTATTATGCCAGTTTATTATTGATAAACTCGTATGCTTGACAATAGTGTCGAGTATAAATAGTTCATTAATCACTACGATTAACTGAGTTAGTTTGAGAACCATCACGGGAGAAGGTAGTGCATGTATGCATGCAACTTAGGCAACCCACATTATGTGAAAAAATTCTTATTACATTTGCAACAGCTATAATACCTCATGGCCAAAACAAGGGAGTTATTAACCCATGCGTGTTTTGGCCATGAGGTATTATAGCTGTTGCAAATGTAATAAGAATTTTTTCACTGGGTTGGGAGAGATCAAGGTCTCAACTTCTCAAGTAACTACTGGGTCCACCAAGTGCCCTGGTAACTTTACAAGTCTAGATACGCCACTGGTGCCAGGTGGCACGTGTACACTATTAGAGCATAAAAATACCTATTACGACAAGTTGGCATGCAAAATTTGTACACAAAAGTATAGGGGTGCATTTAAATAGTGTAAATGGTGCACTTCAGGCCAAGGTGGTGCATCTATATATCACGGGCATATTATTTAGATCAGCTACGGTAATCCTTCAACCCAATTAGGCCATACCAAATTAATTTTTTGTTTCTCGGATTCGGCGGGTCTGTTTTTGGCTGATTTAAAAAAAAATTAAATAATTTTTATTTAACATTCCTCACATTATGATAGTGACAGGCCAGGAGTACTCTTTAGAAAGAACACTCTTGATCTGCTACTGATAGTGCTATAAGCTAAACGATCTTCAAAACTGCTCTAGAATGCAAGTATTCACTACTAAAATGATAGCTGGCTGTCTGTGGACGGGTGATGCTCACGATTTACTAGGCCACACCTCCTGTTAATTAGTTTTTTTTTATTTTCATGTCGACCACCCTGGTCTGTTTCCAGCTCCTGTTTGTCCGAGAAACAAAACATCAAATTGGTATGGCCTTAATTATTACAGAGTGACCGTACCCCAAGTACACAAATTACTTCAGTATGGATGACCCTCTAAACTCAATTAATTCTTGGCATATTACCCCTCAGTACAATAATTGAATTTTGAGAAATCAACCCCTCAATACTTAATCAACTTCCTCCATAGGGGTGTATCCTTATTAACTGGAATAGCCCATTGTTTTTTTCTGAATTGGGACTCGGGATGTAATGAAAAACTTAGAGTTAACTCTGGTCGCTGTTCGGGTACATGTAGTGTTTGGTATGGAGCAGCTCATCAGTGGCGTATCCAGGATTTGAAGGAGGAAGGTGCTAGGTCGATTGCGCGCGAAGCGCGCGCGCAAAATTTTTAGCCACGCCCCCAAAACGTTGACCACGCCCCTCATTTACGCGTTCTTGAAAATAGCTGGCTGATAAAGAAGGCTGTTTTAGGCCTAGTGACGATGAGAAAACGCGGTTTAAGGAGCGAATTTTCGAGGCCAGTAAGTTTATTGTTGGTAGGAGCTACCAGTTATCGATTATCATTGACAATATTTGTGCTGAGGTACTGAGCTGGCTGTTGTGCCAGAGCTGAGGGGGGTGCTCCAGCACCCTGAGCTCCATGCTAGATACGCCACTGCTCATCCCTTATAACTATGCTTTGGCGGGAGCCAGGCCGGCGTACGTGCAACCACTGGTCACGTGAGCACCCCTGCATGTAACTCCCAGGTGTGATATGTGAATGCATGCATATCGCAGGCGCCTGGGTAGTCTAGTGTCATATGCGCGGAGGTGTATTGTCACGTGCCCCTGGTCTTCGGCCCCTGTTTTGGGGGTGAAGTCCCGAACGAGGGCCCCCAATCTGGGGTCCGAGAGCCAGCCCAAGGGGGGTGGACGCTTTGGCGTCCACCCCACCCCCCAAAATCTAAGTAGGAAATAACTGTACCAAATTTAGGGGTTACCTGTTGTAATCCTGGGTTATCTCACTTATATCATATACAGAGCTGATCACTGGTGATAATATAAGCATTACTCTACAATAATAGGGTAAATGATAAAACAAATCAATATGACAAAAGTAGATTAATTAGTATGAGACGTTGGTGGAGAGCAGCCCCCTCTGGCTAGAACTGTCGACAGTGCTGCAAGGTGCTCCTTGGGCGTGCGAATATACTGTAGAAAAGCGGCACTATGCCAGCGGCCCAGCGTCTGAATGGTGGAATCTTCAATACCTGCTGCCGCGGCAGTGGTGGCTGCCCCAATTTGAAAACTGTGGCCGGCATACTGGTCCTACTGTAAGCCCAGGGAGTTCAGGATGTCCCTTATGTGTCTGACAAACCTCTGTTTAGTCAGTGCTTGATGAGATGAATCCATGAAGAACGGCCCTGGCCTATCGCCTCGAGTCTCTATATACCTTAGGATGGCTGTGACAGGACAGAGGGGAGAGTCCACCCGACCCACGACTATATCAGATCCTGCACCCATTTGATCACATTTAGAGACCTTTAAGTGGAATTGGATCATCTTGGGATCGGTGTGACTATCGACGGATACATCCCCCCATGCCAACTTGGTAGCAGGCGTGAAGTGAGTCGGTGAATCTAGTAAAAGTTCACCCACGCGGAAAAAACCGAAAAATGCAGTTGCTGAAACTGCCCAGAGTACCACCCTATCCGGGTTAGATGACCTAGCAAGCGACTGCTGTATCGCCTCGAGTATTCGAACTGTGATCGGAAAGCGTATACGAGGTGGTGAACCTCTCATTACTCTGGCCCGGCTAATGCCTGCCTGTACTCTTTTCAGAATGGGGAGAGACGATTGATCCCTTGGATCTGGCAGGCCAAGCGATATCTGCATGCTACGAAGAGCTGACAAATATGACTTTCCTGTCTGGGGGGCAAGGCCCTGATCGGCTAAGTAGGCAGCAAAACTACACAAGAGTTGTTCGGATAGTGGGAAGGGTTGTAGAACATTATACTGGGTGCAGAAAGAGTGGAAACGTTTCATGGCTGCTTGATAAGTTTTTTGCGTAGACGGAGCTAGACCGTTCTGAAAATAGCGTTGAACTGACGGTTCCAGCGCGGAGATGTCCAGTCGGCTGAGGGATCCAGAAGCAGATCCAGTAACTGGGGAGATGTGGGTGTGGGGTGGGAGTCTGCGCCTGGAAGCTTAGATAAAAACAAAGGGAGATTATTTCGCGACAGTGCGTCAGCAAGGTAATTGGAATGGGTATCAATGTGAACAGGGTATAAATAGCATCGCTGGTGCGCTTCAATAAAGAGTAAACAGCGGAGGAGGTGCATGACCCCCTTACACTTGCTGGTCCTGGATCGTAGGCAGGCGACTACCACTTGATTGTCGCAGTGACAGATAATTTGGCGATGTGCCCACGAATCACCCCACGCCACTAGGGCGAGGATGATTGGGATGAGCTCTTTTTCGGCGATTGATAGAGGTTCGGCTCTGCTGCACCATTTAACTTGGAACCAATGGTGGCCATGCCACGTTGCACACCCCCATGAGCCCGACGCGTCGGACGTGACTTCCAGGCTGGGGAAGGAAGATGGAGGGGGGAGAAAGGAGACGCCATTCCATTGATTAATAAATGTGGACCACCAGACCAGGTCAGAGCGGAAGCCACAGTTGAGGCGAATTATTGGCTGTGATGATGGGACTGCATGCAGCAAATCAATCATGCGACGTAGAAAGGATCTGCCTGACCTGACTACCTTGCATGCGTGGTTAAGGAGGCCGATAAGGGATTCGAGCTCCTGGCGGGAGCAGGCCGCTTTATTGCCCCAATGATGTAACAATGTGCGTAAGCGCTCGAGCTTGTCTGCTGGGAGACGCAGCTCTCCTGTCTGTGTGTCGATCTCAATGCCCAGAATGATCAGGCAGGTGGCGGGGCCCTCCCGCTTGTGGGCAGCCATGGGAATGCACAGAGTGGAACACACCTTGTCAAGAATCGCTAATGAGTGAGCACATTGAGGAGAGTGTGGTGCGCCAGCAACAATGAAGTCGTCTAGGTAATGGAATACCAAGGGAATTCCTGATTGCTGTAGGTGCCAGTGCAAAGCGTCTGCGACTGCATTGAAGATTTTGGGTGCCGATTGGAGGCCGAATGGGAGCATGGGATCAACATAGACTGCACCATCCCATTGGACGGCTTGGAGTGGGCGATCGTGTGGATGAACTGGAATCAATCTGTATGCTGACTCGATATCAACTTTTGCGATAAGGGCTCCATGACCGAGCTGGGCCAGCACAGCTGCTATGTCGTCTACAGTAGTGTAGGAGAGTGAGCATAAATCTCGGTCAATGCCATCGTTGATGCTCCTACCATGCGGGAAGGAGAGGTCTGTTATCAGTCTCCATTTTCCTGTGTTATGCCCTTTGGGGATGACCCCAAATCTATTTATGTGGAGGGGAGGAAGGCCATGTAGTGAGTGGAAGGGGCCTAGCATTCTCCCGCGGGATAGTTCTTCGTGGAGGTAGTTTGTTACTACCGTTGGGTGTTGTATCGCTGAGGGCATATTAGAGGAAGCAGATTTTAATGGGGCGCCATACTGAAAACCAATACGAAATCCAAACCTGAGACCGTTGCAGATATAGCAAGCAAAGGCTCGATCGGGATGTGAGGCAAGGGCAGCTGCCCATGCATCTGGACAGAGAGGTGTTGAGACTTGATACAACAGTTGGTGTGTGTGAGGGTGAGGCGGTCTGCAAAAGTCGATGCACAGCAAATCAGATGTGTATTCGTAAAGCTGGGACCAGCCTGTGAGATAGAGAGGAGTGGCAACTTTAAAGTGGCCATAGCGGGCCGTCACACCCGAAGGTGGAGAGCTTACTTAACTGTTATATTATTATGTATCCCTACTATTCCTTCCCCCAGTCATGTTAATTTATCCCTCTATAATTATCTTGCCTGTATTAATCAGCATGTGAATAAATACACAGATCATGGATTGATGACAGCATGATTGAATAGCAACGTTATGAGTAAGTGATAACAGCAGACTAGTATGGGGTCAGTTAATAGGGGTAGCGGTTGGATGCTTGACCGGAGGAAGCCGGCGGGCCTCTGTTTTGAGGGGAGCGGCTGCGGCCTGCAGGTGGGCAGTTGGGACACTGCAGCTGAGGGTGCGGTCCATTGCAAGTAAGGCAGCTGTGAAGATATTTGCAGCGTTGCTGCTTGTTGCACCTGCCCTCGTTAAAATGTCTACAAATTTTGCGGGATGGTGTTGTAGCAGTGGACGGCGGAGTTGCCGTATGGTTGCTGACAAATGGGATTGGCCATGCGCCCATGGGGGGGGGGGGGGGGGAGCCAGCCCATTAGAGGGCGGTGGGGATTTCTGGGGCATGTATTTTGGTCATGGTCGTCTTGCAGGCAAAATGAGCAGCGCCGTATGTTCTTGGCTCGGCCCGTAAATGCCTCGTTGTAGAGGCGTGGGTCTGGCACCAACCAGTTGAGATCCTTGCGTGCGAGGGCTTCCCTGCGGTAACGGCGATCATACGATACCCATTGTGTGCCCTCGTAGTTGCGTTCCGCCCTGACTATGGCTGCCTGGTAGGCGAGCAGCTCAGGGGCCTTATGGGGGAACCGGGTGCAGAGGATGGCGGCCATTAAGGAGAAACGTTCCACCCATTGTGAAATGTTAGTTACGGGCAGGCGGGCTGGCGCTGGGGGGCGACCCAGCTCATTGGATGGAAGCTCATCGGTAGTGATGTCTGCCATCTCTATAAACTCTAAATCCAGAATGCGTTTCACTAGTTTTGACGGTAGTGTGGCGGTGGGGTTGAATGGCCCGGGGGCCGAGATAGTCGCAGTGGGAGTGGAGGGTGGCAGAGGTGGGATAACCGGAGATGATACCGTGGATGCAGCTGCAGCCAGTAGGCTCAGTCCCGAGCTGCCCCCAACCGAGGAGAATGGCGGTAGTAGTGGAGGTGGTGATGGGAAGGTTGCCCTCGAGCCAGGCTAGTTGCTCTGGGGTAAATGGCGGCGTTGTGCTCATTGTGGAGGGAGCGGGAGCAAGGGAAACTTCGAATGCGACGACGGCACGAAATGACGGGGTCGAAAAAAATCGACAAATCTTGAAATGAAGATGGAGCAGAGACACGCGGCTACCAACTGTTCTGGTCGCTTCAGTCTAGCATGTGCTCTCTGTGCTACTGCGCATGCTCCATATATCCAGGTAGGCTTGCGCCGTTGCCGCGCGGCGTACGTGGCCGGCTCCCGCTGTTAACTACGTTTAACTCCATTAAACTACATACTACGTCCAGAGTCCCTCATGAATACGCCGCCATAATTCGAACTACAGGACACTTTGACAAACTGCGCATGCTCCGTATACGCGAACATTGGGGCGCGCGGCTTGAGCCGGTTGACCCGGACGTGACCTCCACCTGCCATGTGCTAGACTGAATAGGGAAATCCCCCCCCCCCCCCCCGAGTGCGAGCTCGCCAAAGAAAGCAAACTGAGAGAATCGCCATATCTCATCGATAGTCCATGATCTCTTCTACGCTAGGTTCGAATTCTGGATCTCAACACCCTGTCATACACGCTAAACATTTTGAAGCAGTTTTCACCCTAATTTCATCATAATTAAATTTTCATCATAGGTTTCATCATTATTCATCATAATTACCTCATCGCAAGGCCGAATCGATTTGTGAATTGGGACTCTGGACGTACGTAATATATCATAGAGTACGGTAGTACTCTATATATAGGGATGGCGCAAAAAAAATGGCGGCCAATACAAACATATGGCGAATATGTTCACGAGAACGCACGCTGGGGCCTACGTCAAAGTCATAAACCTGCCTAACTGTGTTTACGAAGCGAATTTACGATGTACAGTAGCCTTGACAGCTATGCCAAGCTTTCTAAAGCGGCAAACCAGCACGGATCGAATCTCCACTTTCTTCTTTCTTCTTTCTTCTTCTTTCTTCAGCCGGCCTAGCTCTACGACACAACAAGGTACAGCAACAATTTTTACATGAATCTGCAGCATTTTCTCCGGAGCAGTGCACTGGCCCTTCGGTTTCTTAAGTATTGCTACCAATGGCACCAGAATTATGAATGTATTGCAGTAAGGTAGGCTCAAAGCAAACGGCAGCTGGTTACAGAGAAACAAACCTTGATAGGGGCCTAACTGTCCCCATTTCTCATTGGTGCTTGTTGATATACCAGAGAGACGTCCGGCAAGCTCTACTGGTTTCAGAGTTCGCAATAGACCCCTTTCAAGTGCGACATTCCAATGACGTCATGTCATGGCAATAGCGACTCGGAACGTTGGAGGTCAACTCTGCTAGCCCATTCAGCTGTATGTGCTGCAAGGGCTGCAATAGACACTTGAGGTATACGTAGTCGCCTACATAACTACCAGGTGATTTTTCTGACTGTGGTAGAACCCAGCTCTTGCTGTCTTGGTTATTCTTGGCTTGACCTCCACAGTTCACAGGTCACGTGATAGATCACCACGGTAACAGCAGTGAAATGTTGCATGTGCAAGGGGTCTATACAAGCGCCCATCTTCCATGTGCTTTTTTGCCACTCATGACCGGAGAGAATATGTTAATGCGCGAAAATGTACGAAGTTATACAAAAGTGTACGATAGTTCCTGAGTGATGACGTCACGTGCATAACCTCTATAATGTGCCAGCGCTCATGCACAATATGTCTGCACGCACTGGGTGCACGTGCCACACCTCAGGGCTCGGGCGCTCTGCGCCTTGCGCCCGTACCCTGAGGTGTGACAATAGATATCATTGCAAAATATTATGTATATAACAATCCATATTTTCTGCATATCATGAAAAGATAATTATAGCTGACACAAATTCATCATCTCAGATGTTATATAGGCATAAGAAGTGGCTGCTACTACATTGATACTGATATTGTTGAAGAATTGTAGAATGTTAAAGCCAGAAAATGTTATTAGCTACATCATGTGTACAATTACTTTTTCCCTTAATATATAGAAGTCTCATGAGATGAAGGATTCTGGAAGTGTTTTAGGGGACAAAGCTATCATGATTGGTGTTGAAATGAAGGGACTACCTCCAGTAGAACAGATTAAAGGAGCTATTCTAAGCATGGATTATGATTTTTTTAGCAAACAAAGTATTACTGTGAAAGTGAGTTGTAGTTTATTAAACAATTTACATCTATATAGCTATCACTCTTATGCATGATACAGAAATTGACAAAAGTACTTCCTACTGAGAAAGAGCTTAATTTGATGGGAGCTCACAAACAGTCCCTCAGCATTGAAGAGTCATTCATGTATACTTTGGGGTCAATTCCTATGTTGTCTAAGCGACTCAATGTGATGAAATTCCTCCTTGAATTTAATGCACTGGAAGAGGTATGTGCTCAAAAATTTATTTCCTGCATTGATGCATCTCTATTATTAGATTGAAGCAGAAATAGGTCTTTGGTTTCTTCTTTACCTATATATTGCACTATAGATACATGACATTGTGATTTGATACTGTCTTTATAGAATCTGATGATATAGTGTAGGCAACCAATTATCGTCCATGGTTTGGTCCCAAAAGTCTACCGCTCAGAACAACTCTAGAACTTGATCTTTAGCTACACCATCTTGACCAGCAACCTTTCCGCTGTCGATCTGTGCAAGTTTGATCGAAATCCGATTTTCTGTTCCCGAGATACGAAGCGGCAAATATCCCAGGTCAGAAACTGTTTATCGGCCACCAACATCTATTATCGACCACCCATACAGAATTAATGGACGAATTATTGTCCAGAGCTACTTATACCTGTGGTGCTCTTTACCATACACATCCATTATCAATATGGGACTATTACAACACACTCATACTGATGCTGATGTCTGGGACCTGCGAAACAAGGGATTGTAAACAAATCTTGATACACGTATTAGAGCCAAATTGGTAAAATAGTGACACATTGATACATAGATAGATTGTTTTCTTCTATCCAGAGTGTTCCACGCCACACTTGGCCTCAAGGATACCTGCAAGAACAATAAAAAATGTAAATTACATTACAGGCATAGTTATCTTGTTCATATAGCTAACCCCTACGAGGAAAATGTCATTTGCAAGCTTGAGAGTCACTTATAGACAGCAGTACCAGTGTGGTAAGGCTTGGGACCTCGCTCCTTCACATGCCGTACCTCAGACGGAGTGAATAAGCATCTCCCTTTCGTCTAGCAGCAGTACCAATGAGCAGTAGACGATGTCCTACAGGTACACGAAGGGGCGGAGCTCAGCATTATTTGGATATTTTCCATAGATTATTTCGCAGACTACATGGTCGATAATAGATGCTGGCCGATAATCGGTTGCCTACGCTAGTTGCATGCATAGTTTCTTATTCTTGCAAAAAGTGCATGTACCCACTTAGCTAAAAACCTGCATCTATCATGTACAATTTTGACTGTAAGCTATAATATTATAATTGCAGCATCATTAGCAATGTATACATTATCTCATTCCTATCAATTCCCCACATGCAGGAGCTGGCTAGCGCATTGGGGGATGTAAAATATTCTGTTGATGAGATTAAAAAGAGTCAGACTTTCCAGCGAGTACTTGGCACACTACTATCTATTGGAAACTTTCTTAATGGACACGTAAATGGATCCGAGGTATGTGACTGTCAATAGTGTTTACTGTGTTAATGATAGCTGTAGCTTAATTGGTTGGGATGATTTAGCTGTGCTTTCATGTGTGTGAGAATGTTTTTGATATTATGTTGGTTAGCAGGAAAACAAAAAACCAAACACAGATGCTTCAGAATGGCTGTGATAATTATTTGGCTTAATGCAAATTGTCATAATATGTTCTTTTAATGTGGTTGCTGGTATAGCTTTATGGGATACCTCCACAATATTAATAAGTCAAAGATTAGATGATCTTTGTCCTAGGTAGAATCTAGTATTAAAAGTACTAGTGTTTATTATAAGTGCATGCAGTGACTAGTTATAAGAACTAGCTACTTAAGGTGTATGTAAGCAACAACAACAAGGATTACAGAAAGATGACTAGCTATATATAATATAAACATTTGCAACTAGTGGTGACTGCATGCTATAATTACCCCGCATGCGCATGTGCCGCAGGGGTAAAGTAATCAGTTTGTCTGTTGTTGTTATTGTTGTTGGCACGAAATCACTAGAGCTGAACATTCAGGCATCAAGGTGGTCAGTGAATACGATCAAATTGTCGGGACTCAGAAGTAGCAAAAAACTGCCTTCCTTTTGCTTCCTAATGTTAGGCACTCAGCTATGGCACTAGAAATCGTGCATTTTGAGCTAGATTGGTCAGCCATGTTGACCATTTACCAATTATTCCATCTGGGGCCAGGGCTGGGCTCTCTTGGAGCAGGGGTATCATGTCAATTGCGCATGCACAGTCTAATCAGCGATGCATGTAGCGCACGGGGTATGTGCTCTATAGAGCTCTAGTTACCCCGCGTGCGCGCATGCGCAGCAAGGGGTAAAGCAATCGGTTTGTCTGTTGTCTGTTGTCTGTCGTCTGTCAGCATAAAAATCGGCAAATCTCAACATCTAAGCAAAAGCAGGATCAATAAATGGGATAAATTAATGTAAGACAGTGAAAAAACACCTTGTGTCTCATTCTTAACCCTTGGCAGTACCCAGGGAAGCTACAAATCGTGCAAATGTATCGACCACGCCTACATCGGACACGCCCACCTAGTACAACATGAAGTCTATTGCGCATGCTCGAGCTTCTGGAGTCTGCTGCACATGCTCGAGCTTCATGCTTCTAATGTCATTTGTGATCGTGGATCTCAGAAGAGAATAATAAACATTCGTGAGTAGCAAGAGATTAAAATTCAAAGAATAGAGGCCTCTAAGAAGAGACATGGCCATGGGCAGGGGCGGATCCAGGATCTATCAGAGGGGGTTCTTACTAATGAAATGCGCGCGAAAAATTTAAGCCACGCCCACTTCGCTCGTTGACCACGCCCATTTCTCGCTAGATGGCATGTTCGTAGGTCTTGTAAAGCGCTCCAAGACTTCAAATCGACCAAATATTCACTAAGAAACGTCCAAGTAGGTGAGCTAGAGACAGAGGCTTTAGTACTGTAGCTAGCTAAAAGGAAGGGGGGTTCTATGAAGCTAGTCTCGCAAGCCAGACCCTCACACTCCGCAGCGTTTAGTTCTTTCAGGATAAACACGCGGGGGGAGGGTCTGGCCCACTGCCTATGCCCGTTTGGATCCATGATTTCGTAACATTTCGACACGTGACGTTCAACTGCGTGATGTAATTCAAAATCTCGCTCGAAAATGGTAGCCACGGAAGCACAAAGAAACAACCTGAACAAGCGACGCTACTTTTTCGATACTAGAAAATGCCCAAACGGTAAGTCAACTTCCAAAAAACCTCGCCGTTCACCAGCTATACGCAGGATAAACATTGAACGTGACGTAATCATATTTTCCACGAATCTGATTGGCCAGACAACATCTTGTCTGGCTGGATCCAAACAGGTATAGGCAGTGGGCCAGACCCTCCCTCCGCGTGTTTTTCCTGAAAGAACTAAAACCCTGTGGAGTGTGAGGGTCTGGCTTGCGAGACTACTATGAAGCCTAGATTTTACACTACTATACACAGGCTAAGTACTAGACAGCTAGTCAGAAAGGGGGGTTCGTTCGAACCCCCTCTGGATCCGCCACTGATGGGTGATATTGCTATGGCACGCGGGGTATGTGCTCTATGAGCTCTAGTTAATATGATGTATCTAACACTGCATAAAAATGTTAAAATTTTGCATTTTCTCAGCCAATCACCAAATAACACTAACATTTCTGAGCTTAAGGTACCTCCATTAATCCCAAGGCATGGTACATATGTACAATCCTGGGTAAGCACCCTCTTTTTGGGTAATCGTCCATGTCAGTGTAGCACCTTCCGTATGCAACTTAAGTCCTAGGCATACCTTAGGGATAGGTTTAATAATGGGTACTATTAAGTGTGAATTTTGTGATTTAGGTCAAAATCGCAATACTTAATACCCGCGAATATATAATATTTCACAAGAGTAATTTCGAATTTTCGATTAATTAGAAACAACTACTCATGGTCTTTGCCACGTATGCTTTTCATTCTTGGCACCCAGTGTAGGTCTAGGTATCGCCGTGAGCGCTGAACCAGAGGAGGCGACAGCGAGACAGAGCTCATCGTCAATCAGAGTGAGCTGAACAACGCGAAGAGCGGCTAAGAAGGCGATATAGATCTAGACGTGCTGCGTAGACCGTGGAACTTGCTACTGTGTCATATTATACTGTGGAAGACTAGCTACTTACTTATAAGGCCACTACAAATTGCATAGTTATTTCCCGTCCTGGCTGTCAATTCAATAGCATGCGGGCGGGCGGTAAATTTTTATTATTCATTATTCATTATTACCGGATGTGGTATAAACCATAAATGGCCGCCGGGGTACATGACTCGAGCTAATCCCGCCATCTTCAGCTGATATGACAAGCACTGCCTGAGTCTTAGAACTATGAATGAAGCTACTCACGAGTATAGCGATCATCATGCAGAACGAGAATTGCAGTGAGCAAGTATTGAATGAGCCATCAACGGTTATAAACTCAGCTTGCAACTCGAGCGCACATGGGGCAGACCGTAAATAATATTGACATTTTCAATTACGTCATCAATATTTTCGTTTTAATAGAAAATAAGTGCAATAATAGAAAAAGTTGGCGGTGGCTCAAAAGGCATGCGGGTGGTGGACGGGAAACTATGATCCAATTTGTAGTGGCCTAACGATTCATTGTTATGTGTACAACTATCACACATTATGATAAAAACACATTCCAAGGGCAACTTTGTGAGCTCAGGCTCGCCCCAAACCAGGCCATACATGTCACTAATAATTTTGGTAGGTGTGGTTGTTTGCAATTCCACAATTATTAGTACCAGCAAAATGTGAGGGGTAGCCAAATCGCAAAATTAAGTACTCGTAATTGAACCTGTCCTTAAGGTATATATAGCTGAGCGCCCAAACCAGTGAATTATGACTACTGGTCCATGGGTACCTTATGTGGGAGAGTATTGTAGTTTTGGTGAGCATAATATTACTACCTTATGCTCTCGTGCATGGGCTGTGCATGCACCATGTAAGTACCGTACTCACTCGAAAACACGCCCTCCCCCCCTTTGTGCACATTAGCCTCAGGCAAAAGTTGGGGAGGGGCGTATTTTCGAATTGTTGCATTTTCGTGGTTATGCCCATAACGACCCCGTTCCAAACAACGTACGCCACGTGTCAAGTAATTTTTGGAAAAGATTAACATTTTTGTAAGCTTGTCTGACAGTTGTTATGGGACTTCCAAGGCTCCTCATAGCTGGAATACAGCAGTGTAAGCGTTTGGTGCACTTACTTGGGTAGCTAGTTCTTTGACTTTCTTTGTTCATTCAATGGGGGGGGGGAGGGGGGGCGTATATATGAGATGAAAATACCTGTGCAAGAACTGTTGGTAAACGAGGGAGGAGAGCATATTTTCGAAGGGGGCGTATTTTCGAGTGACTACGGTATCAAAGATTTTGCTAGCCTGCATAATTTTGTTTGAGCTAACATGTACAAACTGCTTTATCTGTGCTAAAAAGCAGAAAGAAGCATTTGACTTGGAGCTGCTGGTAAAGGTGGATGAAGTAAAAGACACAACTCGAAAACGTCCTCTGACTCTCCACATCGTGAGGCTGATGATAGAAAAATTTCCAGATAGCACAGATTTGTTTTCAGAATTACCTCATGTTCACAGAGTGGCAGCAAAGGTAATCGAGTCAGAATTAGATCTCACAAAATACATACTATTGGATAATTTGCTTACAGTGTAATTATATCTGACAAACACTAAGAAAAATTGTTCCTCTCTCTTATAAACATGCACTATAGGTACAATGGAATGAAACAAAGTCATGTTTGGCTAAATTGGGTAAAGATTTAGACCAATCGTCTGAGAATATTAGAGCGATTGGAGATGTGTCAAGCATTACAAGAGCTATGGCAACTGTTTCTGAGAGGTATGATGTGTTGAAGAGGGTGTGTGCAGGAGTAGAAAGTCATATAAGCAAACTACTCATTTTTCTTGGAGTTGATTCAAGCAAATATAAGGTACAAATTAAGTATGTTGTTGTAAAACTTTAACTGTCATGTCTCACACTTAAGATAGAGGAAGTTTGTACACTATTGAGTGAATTTTCTAAAAAGTATTGTCAAGCTTATGGTGCAGAGATGATGAAGAACCATGTCAGGACATCTACCAGTAGTTCTACTGCCTCTAAAACAATGGCAAAATTGTTTGCCAAGCAAGCTGTTTCTAGGGTGAGGAATAAGCAAGGTCCAGCAACGCCTCCTAAACCATCTCCAGCAAAATCTGGTCCACCAGTGTCACCCAAATCAAAGCAGACACACACAAAAAAAGGTTAGATTTTTGGCATTCTGTAATCATAATTTTCACCATTGTTGCATGTGTATGGGCATAATTTAGTAAAGTCATTAGAAACTTGTTTTTGTTTTTTTAGCCATCTTGCATGGGTATAATTGCACAATACCTTGAAATCAACAATTTTTTGATTAGATGTCATTCTAACCTATATACAGGGCTATGGATCAACAATCATGACTTTAGTGACCTCATCAATGAATCAAAAGACAACAAACCAGCAGTTCCAAATGAGATTCACATGCCCCCAACTGCTCTTGGACCCCCTCCTCCCCCTCCTCCCCCTCCTCCCCCACCTCCTCCAGGTGAGGCCAGAAATGAATGAAATTCTATGTTGTTTGTATTAGCCCAACGAGCATGGAAAATTCCGAATTTCACCATGGCATTAGACTGCTGCTGTGAGATCACTAATTTGTTGTTCTTCACCCCTACTTTAATCTGATCGAGGCTTTCAAACTTAAGCTGAGAAGTTAGGTACATTGATTGTGAAATCCTAAATGGTTCCGAGGTGACTACATACATTTGTCCGCAGTTATATGGTTATCATTTGATAGTTCATGTTTTCAGTCTCTGAGTATTCCTGACTATAGCAGGCAGATATATCAGAACTTGACGTCCAAATACACAACCTAAAGTTAGATGAAGGTTGAGGCTAAGTTAACAATAGTGTTGGAAATGGCATGGCTAGTATCTTATATAATAGATGTGGGGACCAAATATACAGTTTATACACTGACTAGTGTTATATTATACATAAAGTAGAGTAGGAATAGGGTTACAGTGGAGTTTCCGATCTCACCACCCAACCTTCTCTGTATATTATGTTTTGCATACACCAGGAGGGAAGAAAGAGCCTAAAGTTTCACTAATTAAGTTATACTGGACACCACTGCGGCTTACCTATCAACAAGATACAATATGGGCTTCAGTTCCGAAGGTTACAGTCCCTGAAGCTATTTTCTCTTCAGACTTTGCCATAAAAGCAGGAGGATCACCAACGAGAACAGTGAGTATAAATGGCTGTCTATGCAAAGGGTATTATACATAACGCTGACTATATGACCTGTATCCACTCGTATACTCTGCTTTAATTCTGCAAACAGTAACATGCATAGTATTTACAGTCATTTGTATAGTGGGTACATAATACAATAACTAGCAAACATGCGTTCATGTGCAATTTATGACTGGATAGTGACTTGTGTACCGAGCAAAAGACTAAGTCTTTAGTATGACCATAAATTTTTATAACTTTTGCCATACCTTAAAACTGCTACATAGTGTGTGGAATAATTATTGACATGTATTTATAGCATAATCAATCTAATGTGACTGTTTTGGACGTCCAACGTTCAACCATAATCAGCATCAAGATCAGGACACTCCCAAGTTTAGAGGATATTCAAGCAGCTCTGCTTCATATGGAGAGCAGTTTCTTTCATAAAGATCGTCTTAAGGTAAGAGAAACTTAACATTTTTATAGTACTCATGCACACATTGTTTCCTTCCCTCAGTCACTGTGCACTCTGAAGCCGAGTGATGTTGAGTGCGAAGACATTCATCGTAAAAAGCATGCTAATCCCACAATGAGCCTGACCAATGAAGAAATGGCTTTGGATACTTTGGCTGCCATTCCTAACCTTGATGAACGTTTGGAATTCTTTGGATTCCACTGTTCCTTTCAATCAGAGGAGGAGGTAAATTGCTGTAGTTGTGCATTTACAAGCACAATGGAGATATCACTCTACAACATAATACTGTTACAGATCATTGGTGATGCACTGATGGCTGCATTAGTTGCCATTGACAATGTGAGGAAAAGTAAAACTTTAAAAAGAGTTCTTGGTGCAATTCTGGCAGTTGGAAATTTTCTGAACAGCAGTAAGGTGTGTACACTTGCATGTGAGATGCTCTGTTACAAGCATAAGTATATTAGAAGACCTATGTCTACATGTAATCTACTAGTTGACACATTATAGTACCCCATGAAAGTGCTCTTCTACTACATTTCACAGAATTAATGAACAAAGCAGTACCTAAAATAGCTACTATAAAAATAGAAATGATGCTTGAGACAGTAATGTGAACTGTATCTACAGGAGTTATTTATTAACCCTCGACTGCAAAGCATAGCCGGGCGGAGGCACGGTTACTGCAATCATTTGATGATTTTTGTGTGTGGCGTCTGTGTGTGTGTGTGTGTGTGTGTCTGTGTGTCTGTGCTTTTTTTTTGTCACACGCATTTCTCGAAGGCAGAGTTGTGATGTGTATTGTAGGGTGGACAAGGGTTCTGCCCCTTGGTACATTTTATATTATAATATACTTGTACCTAAAATGCTACAGAAGTAGATGCTTGAGACAGTAATGTAAACTGTAACTACTGGAGTTATTAACCCTTGCCGCGAAGCGTAGGCGGAGGGTTACTGTAATCACTTGGTAATTTTTGTGTGTGTATTTGTGTGTGTGTGTCTGTGCACGTTTTTGGTCACGCGTTTCTCGAAGGCAGAATGGTTTCAGGCTTTGAAACTCACCATGAACTTTCAAGTCCGTCGTGTCTCTAACGCCGAAATACTTATATCTCGAACATTCCAGAGAAAAGCTTGAAACAGTGAGGTTCAGATCGACTCCACGCCTGACTACTCAAATAAACAGTGCTCTTACAACTTATGGCAGGTAGCTAGAATCAAGGGTATATACTCTTGGTAGAATCTAACTACGTTTTATAGATAGAGTCCTACAGTGCCAACGTGATCAACACAAACGGCTGAAAGCAGTAGCAGAGCCATATCGACCAACGTTACACCTGGCACGAAATTTATTGGGAATGCCCATGCAGACAGTTGCGCATGCGTATTGTAGGGCGGCGAAGGTTCTGCACCTTGGTGCATTTTATTTGTTCCTGTAATATTGTGTCATAGAATAAACATGCACCTTTCCTGTTAACGCCACTATAGGCTCAAGCATTTGACATAAACCTTCTCAAGCGTGTGGTGGATTTTAAAGATGAGGCAAAGGACAAAAGCTCTTTGCTGGACCATGTCACAGAATTGGTTGTCAAGGACAGGAGATTTACTGACAATACTGACCTCTACTCAGAACTTCCCAAGGTCCATGTAATGGCAGAGGTAATCTCGTGCATGCACTGTCATTTTAGAGACAATTCTGTATGTCCTCAATACCTATTGTTATACTAAAAAAGGGAGTGGGCTTCTTAGATTTATTACGGAAATAAACGAGCTTATACGGACGAAAATGCCGGAATACACTTTTTGAAAGCCTCCAGCCCCACCTCTTTTCATGCATGTGGTATAGAGCACAGACATGGACATACGGATTAGACTAGGAAAGTACGGAAATTATTTGTTTTGTACTGAAATACTACAAGAAAGGTTGGAAGCTCTGACAGGTACTTATAGCATATAGCTGAAGTTGTACTGGTGCATGTGTGCAGCACGAGATAGATATGGCGATCATGGTATAGTGGGTGTATTTTCGAAGTAAACATACCTATTTTCAGCATGCAACATTGAAAGCTGAGAGAAACCTGGGTACGAGGCTACCTATATATAGTATGCAAGAGGTTTGGGGTCAAAGAAGGGGTGGGCTTATATTCGAAGTGGGTTTATTGTTGAGGACATACGGTCTGCATAAAACTATCCTCAAACCATGCAATTCATGTAGCTTACTGAAATGGTCTTCTGCTTCAAAGCAAATTTATGGTCCTTCAATTCCTAACCTTTTTACATTCGTATAGTACAGCATGGCAATATACCCTATGGTGTATTTATATATTGAGGCATAATCATGTTTAAGTAATAGTACAGTTGCTAAGTTCATACTGCTCTATACATAGTCTTCATTCAGTTTATTGATATGACTTTATCATCATGCAGGGAGGTTGGGATGAGATGACAGCATCTCTTGTTAAGCTCCACAAAGATATAGCAAATACTGAGGACAAGTTACAAAAAATGGGAAACTTTCCACACTGTGAAAGAATGACAAAGGATGCAATGACAAGACTTCAAAGGATGCAAATTGTGCATCATAGAATTACCTGTCGCTTTAACAGATTATTTCTCTTCATGGGTATGGATATACCTCAAGCCAGATCACAAAAGGTATTACATAAGTAGCTATATAGCTATAATTTTTCGGTGCGCATGCGCAATCGAAGGCATACAGTAGTCATTTTGTGTGTGTGTGTCTGTAACCGGGATAGCGGCTCGACGTGTGTACCGAAACATGTAAATATGGGTATGAACCCATGTTTCTTATACCATGATTTGATTACCTCAAAGGCTCTTGCGAGCAATCAAGACTCATCCGAAGATGACGTCGCTGAATCGCTTCGCAACTTGAGAGTTACATCTGTTCTACAGCGACAGCTAAAATGGACCACAGTGTGGACAAAACTGAGCACAAAGCTACAAAGCTACAGTACACTAGCACTGCTAGTGACTGACCTTCAGACTTCGTCAGCAGTCTAGTACGCCCATCACGTGTTAACGGCGAACGTGCACGTGCACGCTTATACAGCGCTCGCGTAATTATGCGCTCCTGAGTGTTGTGTACATGTAGAGCTAGCTAAGCGCTATGTAGTACCGGTTGTGGCAGATGTTTTCAACTGCACTTCGCACCGAGGCATCAATACCTTTAATGCTTTTGTTACCATAGAGCTGCCTCTAGATATTTTTTAAGAGAGAGCTATATAGGAACACATTGGTCTTTGCACGTTAATGGCAATAATGATGCTAAGCCTTCCATCAAGTTTTACTAATAGTGAAGTGCTACTAAGCTATCATTGACATAGTCACTTGACACTCAATTTAGCTATCATTGACATAGTCACTTGACACTTAATTTTGCTCAATGAAAGACTGCTCTTGTGTAGCAGTTACTTGTACAGCAGGTAATGTGATATATATTTCTATTCCGTTCAGATCAAACACTTCTGTGAGCTACTCAGTAACTTCTCCAGTGATTACCAAAAGTCATACAATAAGATCCTAAAGAAGAAAGAAAGTAAGACGAAGTCACTGTTCCTGGAAAATGGAGAGCTAGACCTGATTCAGGCTATGGTGTGTTCGGACACAGAAGCAGTGGCTGAGTCTATGACAGAGATGAATAAGTGGAATATAATGCTGAGAGTATGGTACCTCGATCATCAAGTGAGTATAATAGAATATAACTGCTGCACTTTAATTACCAATGCAGCAATAAACTCATTAGGCAGTGTAGTCTTTGATCCAAAAAATTATCAATGATATCATTCTTATGAGTAAAAACCCATCCTAATCGCTAAATTTTATTATAACAGTGGAATGGATTGCAACAACCATTTTCTCACACTTCAAGTGATCAGTTACCACTATTACTTTGTTTATATTTATCAGATATCCTTGCATGAAAGAATGGAATCGACATCAGGAATGGATGAAAATAGATCAGTGGATTCAGATGTTAAGAAAGAAAAGGTACTTTAGATAAAATGTATGACTTGTTGCTGAGACATCAAAATTGCATGTACAGATATTTCTACAAGAGTGTATAGCCAAGTATGATGAAATGAGAGAAGCAGACGAAGAGTTAGTGACAACAGAGCCTGGACATGTCAGAGATGAAGTGGAAAGAATGTCATTTAAGGACATATTTCATGCAAAACTACCACAAGACATAGTTATTGACAGTAGTGCCAAATACAGAGACACTGACGAAAGTAGTGACAGCAAATTACCAGTTTGCCATTATTCTGGAACTCCCCTTTTCAAATTCCATACAGTATTCCGTCGAGTGCTAAATGAGAAATATGGATTCTTACATGAGAAATTTCTGTTTGGTGATGCAGATTCTGGAGAAGCTGGCACTATACAGCTTCTGGATGACTTTAAAGAGGTGAGTAATTGCACTTGCTTGGATGATTTCAAAGAATTCTTCTCACTAAAATTTGACTTCACTCAAAATGTGAGTGAACTACACCAGTGTTTTTCAGCTTTGTACAATGAGATAGCCAACGATAGCACAACTGTTCAACTTCAAAGATTGGTCGTGGATAAGGTCGCTATGTTTTGCTATCACCTCATTGACACTCGAATCAGATGCATGCAATCATTTGAAAATTTGGAGCAAAGCTTACATGAAAGATTCACAGGGTATGATCTACTATCAAAGATACGCTCTATTGATAAAGAATACTGCAAGCTACTGGACAAGCTAAGTTATGTTGTCATTAAATATAACAGTATTACTGATCTCACAGTTTTTACTAATAAGGAACGAAAGGTATATAAAGAGCAGATTGACATATACCATCAAATATTATCATACCTAAAAGAACACAAATGGATTGATAACAGTGACTGTACAGATGTTGAATACTTGCTACACAGTGAACATAACCACTTTTCCTACTTGCACGAGCACATACTTCGTTTACAGCAGCTATTACTACCATTTAAGGAACGATACCATGTCCCAGAGCCATCAGAGGAGAATGGCCATCTCATATACAGTGTCAAAATGGTGGCAGGAACCATCAGTGGTGCTCTGGATGCCCTGAAAGGGCTAATGAACAAACGTAAGCCTAGTGAAATTCGCTTGTATGCCGACACAGCACTGTATGGGGATGCAAATCTAGAAGGTAAGCTATTTCAAGGTGTAAACGTGGCATGCATAGCTCCAATATTTGTCAAAAAGAAGATATCCACTAGACTTAAGATAGTGACGGATGGAAAACCACTAGATGGACCATATCAAACTAATTCAAAAGCAAGTGATGGTGTAAGTGGATCTAAATACTGCAAGGATGGTAGAGATGGAGCTGATGGTATTAATGGACGCTATGGGAATGCTGGAGGTCACATCCTGATAGTGGCAAATAACATACTAGAAACAGATTTTTATCTCTCAGCAAATGGCAGTTGTGGGGAGGACGGCCAAGCTGGTGGGAATGGTGGAATTGGATTTACTCCAGATAAGGTTGGAAAGGATGGTGACTCGACTAGTTTTACAGCAGGATGGATGAAAACAAAGGATACAGTTATCATTAACTATGGCACGGAAGGTGAAGATGGTGGTAAAGGAGGAGGTGCTGGGTGGGGAGGGGCTGGTGGAAAATCTGGTATTAGTGGAAGGATCGAGCTGCTTGACCTGCAGAATGAATCTAATTGCAAGGTGACACAGGAATTAATTGATGATGGTGAAAATGGTGAGTTAGGAATTCCAGGAGAGGCAGGCCTGAACACTAGACATGGTAGAGACAAGGGAGGCTATGCAGAAGCACCAGGATTTGGTGGCAAGTTTATAAACTTCTTCACAGGAAAAGAAAAGAGAAAAATTTATGATGCAGAAGGTTCACTACGGCATGACTCAATTCCCTACAATCCAGGCTCAGGATGTAATTATGAAAGGCGAGGAAAAGGTAGGCCTAGAGTTCTTCGTGCAAGCGATCATCCAGACTTCACTAATCGTGGCCGCCAACAAAGAGGAAGGTCTGCAAAAGTTAAAATTAACACAGCAGTGGCAAATGAGAACAAGGTTATAAGCAAGCATTCTTGCTTTCAATCTTTGTACAATCAATGCAAGAACTCTGTACAACACTGGAATGTGAAATCACACAATCAATTTCTAAGTGCATTTGCACAAAGAATTGGAGAAACGCATGAGTACAGTACCTTTGTGAGTATAACTCACAGTGAGAGAATGAAATTTAACAGTGCCATTTGGATACAACGCATCCAGAAACAATCTGAAGCTTTGCAGGAACGTATGACAGCTGTACACCAGACCCAGCATTCCATGCAAACTCAGGTAATGCTGATGAAAGATTATGATGATGGCAGTGGATACCACAAAGCAACTACTGGTTATCTCGGTTCAGAAAGTACTCATCACCAACCCCTGTTATTAGATGTATCATCACTAGAAGCAGCGAAGGAACTAAAATTTTCACTTCACGGCCTATCCTTGGAGGACTTGCTACTCAATGATGCACACGACCAAACTGTGTATGAACTAGTACAACTTGACTATCCAAAAGAAACGTTTTTATTTGTGAGTGGCGAAGGAAAACTGCACTTGGTCTCCACAAAACTTGTTATTTTCAAGAACAGTAGTGGTAGTTTCTTTTATCACCATCCTAGTAGGAAGGCACTACGAATCAGTGATATACATGTACTTGAGATGCTGAAGGAAAAATCACAAAAGCTAAGTAGTGGACTAAAGGAAATTGAGAGAGATGATCAGTTTTATCCAATGATGGTGACTTTCATACGCAGCCAGCATGGCGATGATCTTGAGCTTCCCTTTACACCCAAACAACTTGTGTGTGTGCACCAGCTTCAGCTTCTAGTGGCCATCAGAAAAACCTACAATGCTATTGGGAGAACACTCACCGAAGTGGTGCAGCGACAGGGGTTGCTCAAATTGTATGGCCAGTATATAGATGATGTGTTGGTCACTAAAAGCTCTTTTGCACTTCTTAGTTTAGAGCAGGATATGATCACTAGTAATATTTTAATACAACCATTGGATGTATCCTGGATTTCTGAAGATATCTCATGTCATAGCGACCACGGGTACACAAGGCTTTCTCAATGCACTGAGGCCTTCAACAAAGAGCCCACTCCAACGTCCTTGCTTGAACTTATTTTAGCATTTTACACCTATCATACTCAGCGTGTCTCAACTGAACTTCATCGATTGCCATATATGAGGCACTTGAGTACTCCAAAATGTCTTAGCGGTTTGCATATATTTTGTAACCAGCTGTGTCGAGCTTTGTTCATACTTGGCAATGAAGAATTGATAGACAGCAGTGTTCATGACATGCCCTGCAATGCCCTTAGTGAGGCAGTTCTACATAAAATTGCACTCCCTGCGCCTCCTCCTGAACCAAACTATGTATATTATGAGGGTGAACTTCAGAAGCAAAGGCCTTGGGTATGTACCGTTGTCGATGACTATCTCAGTTTGATTGACAGAACTTTGAAAGCAACCATCAAACTTGACTCTCACCCACAACATAGTAGTGCACCACAAAATCCTTCCACTCAACTTACATTTGAAGAGAGCATTACAGCATTTCTAACACTGCGCTGCAATGAAACCATGCTGACTGCCCTGCAGGTCTATGTCAGCAGCAACACCAGCAATCCTCTAGCAGAGCATAATGATCAGTTACAATGTCTTCTGGAATGGTTGTATTACGCACTGCGAGAGCACATCATCAATTTTGACACTCATGTAACTGTTACAGTTCTCTCACAAGATTTTGAGGATGATGTATTTAATACACTTGAACTACTAAAGAATTTAAAGCTTCTCACTCATAAATTCGGTGAGAAAAGTCCCATTCATTTACAAATCACTGCTCTAGCACACTCGTTGGAACTACTTAGAGATGCCATCATTTTTCCAGCAAGAGGTATCAAGGAAGATATGCATCAAATACATTCCAGTCAATTGTTGATGTCAGTTACACAATTTTTTGAAAAACTCAAGGAATTCTGCAAAGAAGGACTAGAAGGTCTAACCAAAAATGAGAAAGATGAAACTGTGATTGTTGCAATGTCAAACTTACTAGAGTTCACAGCTGAAATCCATGATGCATTGCAGAATTTTCCAATTGCATGTCGAGCAAATAATTTCTTCATCTGGGAAAAGAATGTAAAAGCCATTGTGAAAGAATTTCACACTAAAAGCAGGGCTATCAATCACTCTAGCATCGTGAAGATGGAACTGGAGAAGCTATATCCTTTGCTGGAGGACATCCAGATGCACTGTAGTACACTGGAAAGGTTTCATCATTGCATTGAATGGATTAGACATTGTGACGATCTGCAAAGTTACTCTAAATTGTTCCATGCTGATAGTGATATGAAAGTAAAATTGTTCATACACAGACAATTAGACCTTGAGGAGAAGTTTCTAGATACCCGCTGTATGGACACTCTCCATATGTGGTTATGCCCTGAGCCTGTTTGGCAACCACCTCAACGTATCACCATCATAATTGAACGCCTAATGCCAAGTCATGACATCATTATAGTAGCAAAAGAGCCACAGGAGTCCACCCAGGTACAAAGGCCCACCATATACCTATATCCAGAATGTGAGAAATGGCAACTGGCATTTCAGGAACCCAATAAAAGTTTATGTTTCCGAGATGTTGACAGCAAACAAGTTAATGACGCATATCTAGAGTCAGTGCTGGGACATAATGTTCGAAAGCATCTCCATGATCAGAGCAGTCTTGAGATACCAGTTGAGCAGGCTGCATGTCTATTGAGTAAACTTCGGTATGAAGAGGAAATGACCATTCAGCACTCAGTCTACTTTAATGAGCAGACATTAGTAGACGAAATTAATTCTGGCTTTACTATCCTTGTTGTGCACATGCAAACTAGCGAAGTGGTTTTTTATGATCATCCCACCACAGCGAACAAAATTGGTGAAGGAGATATAGTTATTATACAAGGACACTGTGATTCTAAGTCTCAGCTTGCCCTAAAACAGTTAAGAGACTCAGGAGTATTGAACATCACTGATCAACATCTTGCTTCATTAACCGGTGCAAAAGCAATGTGCTTAATAAAACAGCCAGGACAGCCAGTAGCACTGCGCACTGTGACACAGTGTGGGGACAGAGTGGAATATGACTTTGCATATCAACTGCCACTAATCACTGATCTCACTTCTGAAGAAAGTGAATCATTCACAGAGCAGTTTGAACCACTCTCAGAATTACTCAATGGCTACGTTCATAATCATTTCTCAATGAATAAGCTCAACTCAGCTTTACTCAGTGCATTGGATAAGCACAGATTAAGTCTGTATCAAGAAGACATTTTTGGATTAGTACGAACAATCCGTAGTTACTTTATTGATGCCTGTTTTGCTTCTCGTGGGGAAAGCTATGAACCAGAAAAGATTAAAGCCATGCAGCACCCACTAAAGCTCTTGCTAGAGTCACAATACACTAGTCCAATTATTGAAGAGATGTGTTTGACAGGATTGGAGTCATTTTCAAACTTTCTAATTCAAAGAGATGTTGAGTCAAAGTCAGTTGTAGCAAAAAGAATTAAAAGTATGCAAAAAATGAGAGAAGGTGATAATGAAGAGCTATGGAAGGCAGTCATAGAGAATTGCAACCCAACACCGGAGAATGCTGAGTGGATGTACATGGCCTATGCCTATCTGGAATGCCCTGATGAAATTGATCTTGGCTTACTTGATAATGTAATTTCATTCACCGACCGCTTGGAAGTATACGGCATGATCAAGAAAGGACTTCATTGCCTAAATCAAATCGAGCAAACCAACTCGCCAGTGAGAAAGCCTAAATCACATGGCATATCCATTAAGCAAGCACTTCAACAGGTTTCATACTATCAGCACTCCTATCAGATTGATGCACTACAAGAAGTCAGTCTTACGATAGAGGATAAAAACAATCTAGGTGAGCTACTCAGAATTATCCAGATGGAGAAAGAATTAGACACCATACGGGAAAAACTAACAAATCATCTTGCAGAGGAGCCTCTAAAAGACTCAAAGACTTGTACTGCACTCTTAAGGAATCCTCACTTCTATGAGTATATCTATAACATGATGCTGTCATGGTGTCTGGAGCAGCAAAAACAGCTTATAACCAAAATTCAAAGCTATGCTTCTGACATTGCCTTTATGCATGCAAGTATTGAGCAGAGAGAGGCTCTGGTAAATAGCATGTCTCAATGGCTGATGAACAAAACGGGAACGAAAATGTGTGAGTGTTGTTGGGAGGAGCTATTGGACTTGTATAGAATTGGAGAACTCATTTGCACAAGATTTAGATCACAGATCGTTCGAGTACGAAACGAAAGTGCATCAAGTACTGATCCATCAAAAGTGCTGTACGGGTGTCTTACTCTTATTCAAGTTATCGATGCTACAAGTAGTATCAGCAGTGTAATGACTATTATGCAAGAAAGTTCTAGTGATGAGTGGATTACAATCCTGTTCATACAAAACACTCTAATGGTTTGTGTAGACCACTTTTATGTTGAATCCGATGAAGAAAAGGCCATCATTCTTGAAAAACTTTCCTTCATCGATCCAAAACTTCTACAAATCTTTTTCAACATTTTTGTTGAGGATCAGTACTACCACAAAAATGAAGAAAATCCAATTGGCATGATTTCATTAACCCAGCTAATTCGAATACTTGACTGGCTACCACATGTTGAACCACTTCCTATTGTGTGCTCCACACTATGTACCACTGCAATGTCACTGTGGGAGAAAGTTTTAGAGGAGTTCCATTTCAAGCAATTCTTGGATCATTGGCATGATTTGTCAGAAAGAGACAAGAAGCGAGTTACCTTCTTACTAAACCGTGTAAGGCTTGAAGCAACAACAAATTTTATGTTGTTTATGTCCACTATTAAGGGGAAGTACATCAGCAGTGGAAGCAATGACTCCTCCCCACTACTACACATTGTTGAGGATTTATACTATAAAAGGATATCTCTTCACGAGGCAAACAACTTGGTCCAAAACAATGAGTACAATGAATGGTGCACTAAATTAGAGATATTGAGAGCTGAAAAAACTGATGATAAACTTAAAGACAGAAAGGTTGATGAAGTAATTGAACTGATTCAAGGACAGGTCCAATCAGACAAATTTCAGCTCTCTGCAGATACTCTTGATTTAATTCAACATGAAGGTCATGTAGTTACTGAACAAGTAGCAAAACTTTTTGAAGAGTTGAATGACACAGAAGACTGGTCTCGGCTTCTTAAACAAAAGCTGAAGGTGTGCACTGGCGAATTACAGCGGCAGACTTCATTTGATAAAAAACTTCACTGGCTGAGTGAGAATCGAGTAAAATTTGTTGTTCACTTAATCACTGCATGGATGCTTATTAATGACAAACAGCGCCCATATGCTACACAGTTGGTGTCTCTATTGCTGTTCCTACACACTGAAAATCAAGGCCTACTACAGCAAGTCAAAACTGGGGAAGGCAAAACTTTGATAGTTGGATTCTTAGCTGCAGCTAAAGCCTTGCTGGGCTACAATGTAGATGTAGTTTCAAGCAATAGGGACTTAGCTCAAGAAGGAGTTGAAAAATGTGAAAAGTTCTTTGCTGCTTTGCATCTAAAAGCAGCAATAAACTGTGATGATGATGATTCTAGAAATCAGCAAGCTTATAAATCGCACATTGTGTACGGTGATGTTGGGTCCTTTCAACGAGATGTTTTGAAATTTGAAACTGAGGCAGGGAGTGCTGATTACAAAAAGCGTTATTCTGACATGACAAGGACATGTTTGATAGTGGATGAAGTTGATAGCATGTTTTTGGACAAAGGACGACATATGCTGTACCTCTCCCATGAAAGTCCAGCACTTAAGCATTTAGAATCCCTGTTTCTAGTGATTTGGTCATCTGTACTAAGCATTGCCCCTGAGGAGCTGGGCGAACAAGTCATGGTGGATGCAGTGCTGGAGCAGACAGCAACTGATCTTATCAAACTAATTGAGAATAAAAGAATATCTGTACCTAGCTACTTAACAGATTTTTGCAAGCACAAGATGCAGTTCTGGGTCCGCAGTGCTTATCAAGCACGCTTCATGGAAGAAAATGACCAGTTTATTATCGACCGCAAAACCAAAGATGATGCAGATAAATCAAAGCAGATTTTTCCAGTTGATAAACAAACTGGAGTCGAAGAGTACAACATGAAGTGGAGTAATGGCCTCTCACAATTCCTTGAACTAAAGTACCGGCATAAGCTCTCAACTGAGAGCCTGAAGGCAATTTTTATCTCCAATAAGCGTTTCTTCAAACGCTATCACAAATGCTTGTATGGATTAACAGGGACACTTGGTTCAGCCTCATCACGAAATTTGTTGCAGGAGGTTTACGATGTCAGTACAGTTGAATTGCCAACAAATAAAGCAAAACGATTTGTACAACACAAATCACACGTTGCCATGGATGAACGTGGATGGTGCCAGGTGATATGCAAGGAAATAAAGAAGCGTACAAGTGGGCAACCAATCTTGGTGATTTGTGAAAATATCAAGAGACTAGCTAGCCTTGAAAAGCACCTGAATTCACATAAATTGAATGCTATACACTATGCACGCCATGGAGATGATGTGGAGAAGTTATTTCGTGATAAAGGTGGTGCATCACCAGATGACATAGTTCTGGCAACGAACAAAGGTGGTCGTGGTACAGACATTAAGATTGACACACAAAATGCACCAGAAGGTCTGCATGTAATTGTAACCTTTCTGCCAGAAAACACACGCATAGAAGAGCAAGCATTTGGACGTGCAGCCCGTGCAGGCCAGGCTGGTAGTGGTTGCTTGGTAATTCAGATAGATCCTGATGAGTATCAATCAGACATTGAAACATTTGGAGATGTAATTTCATCAACAGAGATACTTATAGAGAAAGAGAAAATCAAACGAGATCAAGCTGAAAGTGATAGAATCAGCTTACTCTTGAGTGATGGTATTCCACAGCTTGACCTGGAGGAAGGCTTGTATCAATTATTTCAAGATAAAAAAAAAATCTTTATGTCAACTGTACAAAGGTCTCGCTTCTCAGATGCAAGGGAGGCTTGTGTTGAAGTGTTCACAGACCACTGGGCATACTGGTTGGATTCAGTAACCCATCAAATACAAACTGCAGATTCACCTGAGAAAAGAAAAAAATTAGAACACAAGTTTGAAGAGTTGTTCTCAAGCCTGTCTGAGACTCCTCCTTCATTCGATGATCAGTGCCCATTTTTCAAGATGCCTGAACACTGCATCCGACTTGGCCAGGCCTATGTGGACAAAAAGAAGTTTGATGATGCCAAAGCATGCTTTAAAATGGCGATGAAAAGAGGAGATTGTACTGGCTTTGCTGCAATGGCAGCCTGTTACAGCCACGTAAAAAAGGATCCGGATGTGAGCGAGGAAAACATAAAGAAAGTTTGTCAGTACTTAAAAAGTGCAAAGTCCCACTTAGATGCTCTACGTAGAAGTTGGATGGCCAATGGCGAGATAGGAAAATCCCTTGTGGACCTTATTGATGTCAGCCATTACGTAAATACCGATGAAAATCATTATGCTGAACAAGTTGAAGATAAGCTGAAAGTGATAGGCTTGCATCTGAACACATTGGAGACTCTGATTGGTAGTAGTGTCGACGAGTCTTCCTTTATAAGAGAATCCAAAATTACATCAGAGGAATCGAAGGACATCTACTATAAGCTAGCAGAGGATGGAATCTTGCATGAATGTAAAGTCCGAAAGTTGTGGAAAGAGCAAAAAGCTGTTGAGTCTCTATTGAGTGATGAAGTGGAGCCGGTAATTGCAAAAAGGCTCATCTCCTTAATAACAGAAAGAGCAAGATGTAGAGACAGTATAGGCAAAGGAGACCTGGAGAAACTTGTGTGTAGCTCAGATGAGCTCTGGCAGTTGCTAAAACCAATTTTATCGAGCACTGATGAACAAGTTGTTGTGTTAGAACTAGGCAACATTGATGCTAAACTTCACGAAAAAAGCTTACAGCTATCATGGGGGGAACTTAAACAAGCTTTCAGTGACGAACTGAATTCAAGCAGCTCACTGGTGCTGTGTCATGGACATCCTATGTACACACAATTGCAGGAAGAAAAATATGAAAAGCTTGTCATCCATTTGAAAAGTAATGCATTTTACCGTGATACCAGGCGTGCAAAAATCAAACTTGAAGCTCTTGAAAGAATGGACGCCAGATCAGGAGTTCCCTATACTTATGATCCTAAACATGTGGAGCTTAAGCACTATGAACACTGCACAATGAAAGATGAGAATGGTAATGACCAACAATTACGTGAACATCTGACTGAATTACTGAGATACTGCTTTGAACATGAAAGTGGCTATTGCTATGAATATATGCTACCATTTGACAGTAGAGATGCAGAAGCAGAAAAACTACTTGCTTTCATAAAAGAAAAGGACATCCTAAAATCAGGTGGGCTGATATCTGCTTACAAAAAAGACATGAAGGCTCTAAAATCCAGAACTGAATCTGCACTCTCAATGTACACTCCAGAACAGCAAGTAATAGTTTTCGAAGTTTTACAAAGCTTACCCGGTGAAATTCACCGATTTGAAAGAAAGATGATGATTAGCTTTGTTGATTTTTTTGATATAGAGGATCGGCCAGATGATCCCCCCGAGTCACTTGAATGTTTCACCGCGTGGCATTTAGATTACTTTTTAACCCTGAAGCAAGAAGAGAAGGGATGGTGGGATTGGAACGCATTTGCCGTGGCTATGATTGGTTTGGCACAAGTAATAGCAGGTGCAGTCCTCATAGCACTGACTGCAGGAGGTGGTACACAGATTGGCAGTGGACTGATATCTGAGGGAATTAATGATATGGTCTATGCTACAATTGCTGGTATAACTGGCACTTTCAGTTGGAAGGACTGGGCTATCCAAAAAGCTATTAGTGTTGCAATATCCATCGCTACTGGAGGGCTGAGCGGTTTAGCTTCATTAGGCAAAGCTGCTGTTAAGGTTGGATCTGCTTCAAGATTCTGCATATTTGCTAAGACCATGCTTAAAGCTGCTGGTGAGTTTATATGCAATGCTACTGCTAGTATCATCTCTGATGTCGTGTTGGCTGAGGTACAAGAGCGTGTTGTCAGTGCCATTGTTGATTATATTGAGGAGAGCTTGTTTTCACGCTTTGATACGCTTATAAGGAGTCGGCTCATCGAGATTGCTCAAACTGCAAAAAGCCTGGAGGACTTCAACAAATCCTGTGAGAATATTCACAAGAGTGTACGCAAAGCACTCAAGCAATCACCATTGCTACCTGAAGCATTTGATACCCTGCGCACCCAAGTGGCATCCTCCTTACAACAGAACTACAAAGCAATAGCAGATGGCTTGAGTAAGTCTGGTTCAAAATGGGCAAAATTAGCAAGTGCTGGAGCAAAGGCAGCTGTAATGGCAAATCAGGTCTACGAGGCAGTAAGTGCTGGAATAGACATATGGCAGGCAGTAGATGCTTTAGTCAAAATTTTACCATCAGAAATCCAACATACAGATCAAGTGAGTGGCCATATGATGCATTTGAGTGAGGGTGATATTGATCGATATCAAGCTAACATAAAACAGTTGTTTCAAGAATTCATTCAAGAACACATTCAGAAAAAACTGAAAGGTATCCTCGAGCGCATCATCAAAGGTAGCATGAAAGCAGTAGCCAAAGCAAGCAAAAAAGCTGTATCAAATGTGGTGAAAACCACATTTGGGAAGACATCTGCACAAGTTGTGAAAGATCTTAAAGATAAAAGGGCAAGTTTCACTGTACTAAGAGATTATGATGATGAAGATCAGCAGCAGCACAAATCAAAAGAGAAAACAGGTGAATCAAAAGCCAGCACAAATGCAGAGAAAAAGCAGCAAGCCTACAAGCAGAAACGGGAGAAATACCAAAGCACCGTACTTAAACCAGACGACAAAGACAGGCATAAAGAACCCACAAGTGATAGGCCACCACCTGAACATCATGAACCTCGATCGGAAAGAAGTCCTAAAGAACATAGTAGCTCAGGCATAAATAAGGAAGAGTTGCATAAAGTTAGAGGAGCTCTTCAAAATAGTAAGAGCAAGTTGGCAAGCACACACGCACATAAACCAGAAAACAAAGCCACAGGATATTATTCTCATAGAGGTGAACCACTAGAAAGAATGCCAGAACCAAGAAAAAGAGCAGGAAGTGCAGGACACTTGCATATGCCAACATCTTACTATGAACAAATTGGGGAAAAACCAAAACCGTTAAGAAGACACACAAATGTCATAAGAGGTGAAGCACCTGAAGTAAAACAACCAGGAATACCAGGTAACACAGCAAAGGCAAAGCACATTTCTCTTGTATTTTCACTTTCTGTTAGCGTGACAATGTGTAACTTGGGAATATTAACTTGAGGGAGGTGAAAACTCTCTGTGGATTCATAAACTATCAGCTTTAAAGCTGCATAGTCACATTTCACGCACTGATCTGTGTGCAGATTGACGTACAGGGCTAGCTGTTTACTTTAACAAGTATATTGATGGAAAATGAAACGAACCCATAATGGTACCATAAATGCAATGCACAATGTACTGTTATAGTAATAACTTGAAGGGTTTTGTAGGAGTGATGCATATGGTACACATAGTATGGTACATTGGCATTAAAGTGTGAGACAAAATGTTTCATAGAGCTTTACCTCTGTAGTCATGCACACCTATGAGAGAAAGTTTAACCACAAACATTATTATAATATTGTCAAAACAAGAATTATTAAGCTAGATCCCACAAAATACATGGCCCCTATGTAGCTACTTATCCTGCGGGTGTAAGTACACCAGGCACTTGTACTAAAGAGTATAATTATTATCTTTCTGAGCTTCAGTTCACACTTGTATAGCAAGTGTCCATCACCTCAAACTGGTAAGTACAAACACCAAACTGTAGTTAATAATTAGTATGGTGTACTTATTCAAACGTACTTCATATATGACTTGATTTTCTCCCCTTGTAGTTCCAACGAGTGATCTTAGGAGCAGTACATATCGTAACAGAGTCACAACTAGACGTGGGCAGCATGTAGACCATGAGTGCGAACTGCAACTTGCTGCTGATAGAATGAAAGCAAAAAGGATCCCAGATCATGTCCGCCTAGATCTGAAGAATGGTTTAAATCAAAAAGAGAACTTGAAGGCAATTGGAGCTAAGAAAAATCGCAACAAAGGAGTAGACATCAAAAGAGTGATCAAAAGAGGGTATAAAATTGAAACTGCCAGAGAAAGAGAAAGTGTACAAACTGCTCTGAACGCTAGTCAACGTGTGACCGAAAAATTGAAAACTAGAGGAGGAAGGGCAGTCATGCGAGATGTAAGTGAACAACTTAGGAAGGCACTGAACGATAAGAATTAAGTCTGCATTATGATAGTTACGGCATCATACCAAAATAATAAATTGAGTATGTTTTGAGTATGTTTTACGTTGTTATATTAATATCATAATATCATAAAAATGAGTATGTTTGTGAGTATGTTTTACGTTGTTATATTATCATAATATCATAAAAATGAGTATGTTTGTGTTGGTGAAATGTGTAGGATACTATTAGGGTTAATGTGATGGAAATTTTTCTCTATGATGCATGGGATTTTACGACTATTCTGTATATACACTGCATGCAGGCTTGATGCAGGCATAATAATATAAAGATGTGTGCAGTATTGGTGATAGTATCACTATGCATGCACCTGTGCATGGGGCTGGACTTATACTATTGATAGCTATTTTGTACATTTTCTAAGACTACTATCAATCTAGTTTAAAAGTTGAAGAATGCCAACTCAGTAGCTACATCAAACTTTAGAGCATTATAGGCTATTATAATATTATGTTGATTTACCTCTGTCATTTCAGGTTCAACGGTTACCATTATATTATTATGCTATTCTGGCAATAGAAATTACATTGCTTAAGCTCTGTCATTTTAGGCCTAAAGGTTACAGACTTTATTTACCCCGAGTAGGTGTGGCTTTGGCTTCTTTGTTTCACAGGTTGCATCAGGATCTAGTGGCCATAATGGAAGTGGAGATGATAACTGCTGCTTTTGATAGGTCAGAGAGAGTAATGCGCACACAGCTAACCAGATGAGCTCCTCCTACTTCCTTCATCACCATTTCGCATCATTAGCTAGGTACGATGATTGCTTTTGACCAAAAGTTTTTCATCTGATGGGAAAAAACAGATCTTATGGTCAGAATCATAATATTATTAAGTTCATTTCTGCACGTAAGGTATATACCTCACATCTATAAGCAGCTCTTTCATCTGCAGATAATTGGGGAGTTGATTCTGCAAAACAAGAAAAATTAAGCTATAATGATAAAAATTAATAGCTAATAGTATATAATATGCATGAGGAGAGTATCAAAATTAATACAAACCTGGTAGAGCAGCCATATTCAAGACTCCTCAAGATTACCTGTTATAAAGAATTAAATTTATTAAACAATGAATCAGATATTATGTCTGGCAGTGTATAGCAGGGGTCAAAAGTTCAAAATTGCCATATTATTTGGCATAGAGGGCACATGTCAAGTCTACACACACACACACACACACACACACACACACACCATACTGCAAAATCTATGATCATAGCAGTTCTACAGATGGAAAGAGGTATTGCATTCAATCCATACCAGGAATGTGGACACACTGCCCACCACTATGTCTAATAATAGTGCGAGGGAAGAACTTCCTTCATAATATTATCACACTATCATAAATTTTATGCCTCTCAGATTTTGCTTTTTATCCCCCACCAGCGAGTTTTACCGTCCAGTGCAAGTACTTGAGGGGTCCAAAGACCTCGCACACAGAGCCAAATCAGAGAGAAGAGTACCTGGGGTATTCGTACAACTAGCGGTACACTTCATGCATAAACATCCTCGCTCAGCTCAAATAAACAGAAATTATGAAAATGGCCCATGCATGTCTACGTCTACGTACTCCTGACCACGTGCATGTAGGGGGTGTGTTTTGCGCCAACTTAGTTAGACAGCTACTCCATAGTCAAGTACTACAATTACAAAAGTTTCAACTGAAAGATACTGGTGATAGCTAGCACTAAAGTTAAGAGTTAGCGAATAGGTAGCCCACAAGGTCTAATATCGCTGATGTAAGCAGACGATCCAGAGATCTCCAATCAACAGAAGACGATCATTTTGAACGTCGCGAAAAAGATTTTTGGGGGTGATTCAGTTCAGCGGTGCTGTAGCCACGTACATTCTGTGAGAGTTTCACAAGATAGAAATCCATGTTTGACGTTTACTGCTACTGAAAAGAAATCAGTATCGAATTGTACGAAGAAGGGCGAGGTTTTAAAGTCGACGTACCATTTTATGGTCCTTTGAACGAAATCGGAAAAACTGTGGATCTGTGACTACCATCGTTCTTCATGAATGTAGCTGACCATGTTTGAAATCCTTAGAGCTGGCGAGGGAGCTTGATTCACCGTGGCAAGCAAGAATGAAATTTTAGAGGGCACGCGAAAAGTAGCCATTGAAGCCGTACGATCTCGGCCAAGTCCGAGTAGAGGACCTCGCTTTGCTCGGAATTAGAGAGAAATTTCATAATTCACCCCTTATTCTATGACATAATTTCATTTTTAACCCCTTAGCAAAAGAATCGATCTACGGCCTGTATACTTCATAAGGAGCACGATATTGGTTTTTATGGCAGCCGAAGGTTCCTTACGGCAAAGTGAGTGTGCCCCGAGAGTCGTTGAACGATATCGTGAAAATCGAATTTTCACCGTACGTAGCAACCCTATTATAGGCACTTGGCGCGCGGGGTATGTGCTCTATAGAGCTCTAGTTTGATCAGTTTTGGATAGCTAGCTAGACAACCTTTGAACTATTATAATATTAAATTTACCAGCTGCAGCTATTTCAGCTTATTGTACACAACTCCACAAACATTGATACAACCTCACACATGCACCACTGCAGGTAAACTCATACTTACATAACACAATATGATGTAATGTGTGCATCATATAGTTGACCGGTCTGGTGCACCCTCCTTTTGTGCTAAACCCTCCCCCCAACCTCATCATTTCTTTATCAGAATTAATGACCCTTTCCTGATAAAATGCAGTGCTGCCAAAAACTCAGATTTTGTCCTAGGATTTTTTAGCATGAAAATTGCCTAATTTGAATATGCAATTAGGATTTCTATTCCCAAGACGAATAGCTACATTTGCCAGGATAAATCTTAGGATTTCTTGTAAGGAGATGTTGGCGGCACTGAAAGTGTGATCCCACACGCTGTAGTTTGTATACCAGTGCAATGTCCGTGAACTCCTCTCTCTGTCTCTATTTAACGTTACAGCACACTCAGTAATCTGGACATGTAGCTACAACCACACTTTAATTGAGGATACCAGAATATTTGCCTCTTGAGGGAATCAGCCACTTAAAAAATTTCATAGGCGTAGGATTAGGGGGGGCCGGGGGGCCATGGCCCCCCTAACCATCTGCAGTGATTGCTGGCCAGACTGCCAGAGAGCCCAAGATACAGCCTATCAACAGATATTTCACAGGCCTCACTGAGTCAACTTATGAAACTTCATGATGAATAACCAGCTAAATAGTATGCTCTACTTGACTTACTGCTCATTCTACAGCCAGGAAACCTCGATCTTGCCTCCCTTTCACACAGCGTCGTTGATGCGAAAACGGGCGTGGTTCGAAGGAAATGTGGGTGTGGTCAATAATATCGCGCGCGCTTCGTGTGCTGGCCCCTCCAACCTTATATATACATGTTCCTACGCCTATGAGTCTTTCCATATGATTTTCTGTTCCGTCAACCTGCACTTGTGTGTTTGTAAACTAACGACCTTTTCCTACTACAAGTGTGGAAGCATCGGAGATTGTCCAAGGGGTAGCTAAGCATGCGCTGTGTTTGTCCATGAATTAGACAGTTTCAGAAATAGCGGTCACAATATCTGCAGTATTCCATGTACAGTGTCCATGTTAGCCAGAGTCACCTCTTGATTTATTTGGGGCATGAGTGTGTTTCTGAGTCAGCTGGGCTTAGTCTGGTCCCAGACCCTTCCCTATGCGCGTTTTAATTTTCGCGTTTCTTTCGCGACCAAAGAGGAAGGGTCTGGGACCAGACTAGCTGGGCTATACTGGATGACTATAATACACGTTTCAACATTGATGCTACCACTGCCAATCTCATCATGGTTCTTTTCAACCTCGTCCTCAGGCCTTCTCCACTCCACACGAAATTATTACAAGTTAATGCAAATACATAGCTAACAGTATTATGTAAATCCTCAGTGGAAGTTAGATCACTAGATGAGGACGTGGTTTGCTTAATTATAGTGGAGTTTTGTGTTATATAGGAAACCAGTACCAGTAAAAGTATTACCACAAAGCCCATTCCCAAAGTAGCCCCTTCTACATCTGAGGCAGCTTTCATGCACGACACTGTCAACTTCAGTCACTGCCATGCAAGCTTCCAAAGCCACCTCCCTACTGTTCAGCAGAGGGAGGCCATTTTAGTGACCACTCCTACTGCTTCAACCAAGGCAGACTCTGAGGCCATCCTGAGATGATGCATGCTATTTTCAACCTTGCTGCAAGCATGAACATGATGTCCAAAGTCAAGAGACAACAGAACCACCTTGAACTTGCTCTCAAGATGCAGCAGGTATGTCAACCAACTCTGGTCACTGAGAAACTGAGTGAGGGGTACACCTTGGTACATGCAAGCAAAGGGCTCTGCTCCAGTGAGGGACACACCTTGATACATGTGACCAATGTGCTCTGCACAAGTGAGGGATACACCTTGGTACATATCAGACTCAGGGTTTGTCAACTCACCTGAGATGCACACCAAAACATTACTGTTCACCACTGAGATCAGAAAAAATATTAACACTGTATCAGGTACAATCAATTTTGACAAACTTGCAACACTGCCTAGCAGTCAGTGTTCACCACAAGGATTATTAGTTGTAGCAGTAGTCTTGCTTGGGTGGGCAAAAGGGTACTGCAAGTATATAGGTGTATGTGGTTACCACTAATTGCATTATTGTGAATGCAGCTATATCTTACATAACTATATCAACTATGTTTAGTTACTATAATTCTGGGTACATTACAAGTTAGCATTGTTGCTATTTATGCATCCATGCATTTATGCAGAATTATTATATACAAAAAAAAGCTCACTGTTACAAATTGATATCCAGGCCATGGTTAGAAATTTCAGGCTCAATTTTGTGGTCATGAGGCACAACTATGAGCCTGTTTGTCTGAAGATCATTCACCACAAAGGCAACAAAGGCTCATCAGGCAACACCAGGCTACATTCCAGGCTTAATCATCATGATAACTGAAGGGTTTCTACTGGCTCTGTGTAGCTGAGGGTGGGTTCAGGTCACAATAGCAAACCAAGAAACCCTTCAGGCCTATTCACTAGGTTAGTCTGTGGTCAGTGATGATGCTAATCTTATGTTGAATACAATGCCTCTGGCTATGCAATCCAACATTGGGGTCCTTTAGCCACCTGGAAAGTTAAACATACCTCACTTATAGACTAGCTAGTTGAATGCCACATGCACAGTTAGCTTACTGTTGGAATTCAATCACTACCTCCTAGAGAAACTGTAGAGATGATGAAAGGAAGCTTAAAACGAACCATCTGGTCACATGCCTGATGCAAACAGAGTGGCTAGTGTAACATTGCACTGCCTGTCTACAGTTCTTTCCTTGTAATTAGGTAGGACTATAATATATATGCACCACAACGATATCTGTTTAGGCTATTGGAAGTGGGTGTTACTATACTAACAGCAAAAGCTAACCCAATAGTCGCCAGTCAATTAATAATATTATAGCACTGTATGCATGTGGGGACACACTTGAGCAATGAAGCCTATTAATCCACATGCATGCAGTACTATTCAGTGCTCCTGTCACATACGAAGATCAAAAAGGCACTTTTATTTAAATATTGGTAGAGAGGAGAGACTAGCTAGCTATAGTGTCCTTTGTCCCTTGGATGTCAAACACACATTAGTCGTACTAAGAATAGATAAGGGTCATACTCAGCAGCAGTGTCCAAGGACACATAAGTGACAGCCAAAAAACATGCAATGGCTAATTCCAGCTAAACATTTTGAAGCTGTGAAGGTTGAGGTGATCCTGAGATCATTTACTTACCAACAACCACAGTATTGCTGTGTGTAAATCACTGTAGCTACAAGTCTCATGGGTGCTCCTTTAGAGATGCCTAGCTGATTGTGGTATTGGTAATTGGTTAATTTTAGCTCACCTCACAAACACGGGAAGATAGGTGTAGTAAATGAAGCCATGTAGCTATATAAACACCATTGCTCTAAAGTGCCTTGAAAAGTGAAACCTGTGACTATGCCAGCCTACTATATATTAAGGTCTAACAATAGATCTAGCAAACATTCTGTTATCATAAACAAGCCTAGCTAGGTACATGGATGTTGCACTATTAAGGCTGTAACTAACTTACGGTAAGTTGGCAGACTGCTACTTTCTTCCAGAATGTCTAGCATGCATCAAGAGAACAATTCTACTCATGACTTGAATTAGTTATCATTGCTTGCAATGTCACCTTTTGTAAAGATGTGCCAAACGTGTATACACTTGATGTCACTTTTCTAGAAAAGTGACATCAAGTGTATACACGTTTGGCACATCTTTACAAAAGGTGACATTGCAAGCAATGATAACTAATTCAAGTCATGAGTAGAATTGTTCTCTTGATGCATGCTAGACATTCTGGAAGAAAGTAGCAGTCCGTACTTTTCACTTGAACCCATGATCGGCCCAACACCAGACTTAACCACATAATGAGTGATGTTCAAAGAACATCTATACCAAGTTTGGGGAAAAATTGAGGGATCCCGTCAATTGAAATAACTAATCTACTTAAGTTGCAATCTGACCTTTGACCCCAACTTAATTAAACACCAACTTGTAAGGTATCTTTTGAAAGCTCATTTCAAGCAAGAGCTTGTGATTATTTTGACCTGAATCTTTTTATAGTGTTGGGTATAGACAAAATTTCAAGAAAAAGCACAACTTTTACATATTATTACTAGGAAGCCACAACACTGGGCACCAAAACTTGTTGTAGTTTAAGGTCTCCACCCCACTATAATTATACTAAGTTTCGAAGAAATCTGAGACTGGTGTCCATTTTTTGTGTTGATCTCACTTGGAACGATCCATAATATTATAGTCTAGCTGCTTTTGTATGTGTACACTGATTGCACCACATGGTCAACATAATGTGTATGGTGATTAGGTATGTAGTGACTTATCTGAACCCTGAACTCTAATGACTATGACCGTAAATTGTGGAACAAACATGCATGTCAGTTAGTTGACTTGTACTAGTGTGTTGCATTGTGTCCACTATTGTTCAGTAAGAAGCTGAGATTAAAGGTACACTGTGTATGTACATAGCCAAGCATGACTTTGTACAATGATAAGCTACAGTGATGGACTTGAGAACCTGGCCATATATATAGCTTGCTGTTGGAACAATCAACATTGTTGGTAGTGGGTTTACAGCAAAATCTTAGCACACTTGTCAGCCATGCAATTATATAGGTAGGCACACTTGAATAATGAAGCCTATCAATCCACATCCAGTACTGTTCAGTGCTTGTCCCCTTTGCGGGTCATCCCTATCACAAGCATGTACTCATACTCTCATTAAACAGAGAAAGGAGAAGGAGATCAAAGTGATCATCTGGTCATTCACTTACCAACAACCATGGTGTTCTGTGTGTGCTAACTACTGTGCAGGTATGCCCACCTGTTTGAGGTTTTGGGGTATCAGCTAATTGAGTGTGCCTACTATTGAGGATTCTTGAGGTGAGGCATTGGTGATCAATATTACCTGGTTAGTTGCAAACCAAGAAGCCCATTCACTGGGTTAGATAAGCTGGTCTGTGGTCACCAATATGATAATGAATTTGGACTAGACCTTGGTGGTGAATCATCTCCAGACAGATAGGCTCTATAGCTACAGTGTAGTTGTGCCTCATCATCACTTGGTCTGCTAAGCATCACCGGCCTGCTACATTGTTGTACAGAGATTTGCAAGGTGGTTGCCAATTGACATCAATTTTCAATTATATCTGAATTCAACTCTACTGGGCCCCTCTACTAACCTGCAAACCTCCATAGTAGTACTTCTCTTAACAAATCCTACATGTCATGTCCTGTTTCTAGCCCTACACAATATACCTGGGCATAAGTGATCTTCATGTATAGGGTAGTATACTCATCTATATAATTATCCCACACCCACAACTATTGTACCTGGAGGTAGCTATGAGTAGTCACCCACCCCACACAGACAGTGCGGTGTGGTGTTTCACACCAGTTGCAAAAAGAGATTCTGTAAAACTCTGCAATGACTGGACTGAGAAACCTGCTACAATGACAATGCACAGCTGGATCAGCTGCCATGCTTCTCTAACCCACACCCCCAGAACTATTGTGTGTGAAGGTATTGTACCACTAACCACCATCTGACCATAATTTTGACCTGAAGTTGCATAGACCTCAGTGGTTTTCTCTTATCAAATCTAGCTGGGCATTCTGGCCACATGGACAAAGGGACTAAGAAACCTGCTAATGTTACAACTGTTAAAAATTATAATAAATTAATATAGTTCACATGTACCATAATCTGGCATACCAGAGTTCAGTGGACAGTTAGATGGCAGTAAGATTAATGGATACATACAATCATCATAATATTATAATGGAAGCTCATAATTTCTAACAAAATAATACATAACATTCTGTGTGGCTGATCATATTATATACAAGAGCACAAAATGTATGGTGAGAGAAGAAACCTGCTTGAATAATTGTAAGGAAAACATTGATAAAAAAAAGGCGACTGTGTTGAGTACATTGTACAATTGGTCAAATTCGAGGATAGTTCTACTCTTACAGAAGCATCAGATTGGTACCAACTTTACTTTCAAAATCAATTAGGATTGAGGTGAACCTAAACAATAAACAATCAACCATATTATTAGTCACACAATCTGTGCAGCGTAATTTGCATGGAGTAGATCCAGGCTAAGACAGCAATATGCATATTGGGGTATGCACAAAATGTTTGGGACTAGATCCCCAATGCTAAGCTTACACCATGCCTACAAATGTCCATGAATGACAAAGATAACAGGAAGCAGCAAAGTTTGTTGGCCATATCAGATGTGTATAGCCAGAGTGTGAAGTGACACTGCCTTTTCTCTGATTAGAATCCCATGCAGGGTTGTTTATTTCGGGGGGGGGGGGGGGGGGGGGGGTTTGAAATAGTTCTTAAGTTCTCTTGACACAGTTATGTTTCTTGCCGGGGAGGGGGGGGGGGAGGAAGGGGGAAGTGCTTAATTCAGACCCATCCTCAATCTAGCTCCTAAATATACAATCTAAAAATAACATCTCACCTGCTTTACTTTGAGGAAAGGTCACTTTAGCATAGGTATCGGCATATTCTGGCCATATTATCTGCGACTTCGAGTCCTGTCTTGGATGACTGCGGCTTTCTCTGCCAATGTCACTCTTGTAATCACCTTTGGCATCAGGATTAGCGTAACCTGCCAATTATCGGCACGTACCTGTTATCGACACTTGCCATACCGATTATCAACATAGTAGTTTACTATGAATTACAGTATTATCCGGAGCAGTGTCCGGATCTTGCTGAAGAGTATCACGGACCTGTAGTGCACTACCACTCCTCTTGGGCAAAAGGAAGTAAACAGGAAGGAATGGGGCAAGAGACCAGCCAGTAGGCGTGGCGAAGAAGGCCCATGCCAAGCGAGATTGAAATCGGACGTAGTTGGCCTGAACGTCCGATACAATTAAATCCATAGCTCCAACAGTGTACGAGCTAATTCGCTGAGAAGAGAGGTGAAGCAAGAGGACATCCAAAGACACCCGTAGAATTTTATCCAGACTTTTTATGACTTTCTGGGCAGGAGATATAAGCCCAAGAAGTTCGAGATGGCGATATTTGGCGTATTAGCGACTATGAGGTGGCGATAATATGTATGGGGTGGCGATAATTGGTTTTTCTGACAAAACCTCGCAGAGCGCATAGCTCCTTGATTGTTAGGGGCTACCTCTCTCCAGTCCATATGATTGTAGCCTACCTGAACACCTCTCCTTCAGTGCAAGAGCCATATTCATACGTCACTCCTGGCGGGAGTTACAAACTGGGGAAATAAAGGGGTCGATAATTGGCAGCTTACGCTAGCTAACAAAAAAAAAAAAAGAAAGATACCACAGATTAGGATAGTTTCATTGTACAACACACAGCAATGGTTGCAAACCATGCATGCCTACCCATTCCCCTCTGAATGATGATGAACACACCCTAAAGTGGCAAAGGTTTGGCCTAATTAGTTACATCGGTACCTGGGGTATGTTAGCTGTGTCAAATGTATGACATCGTATTATCTTCCAAGCAGGGCACTGCTTTTGGCTAGATGAGTACCACTGTTATTTTTTTCTCTAATGTGATTGAAGTGCTTATAAGCATACCAAGAGCACACATAAGAACTGTTCCAAGGGGGTGGAATTATGTGCTCTTTACACAGCCATGTTTCTTGTCTGAAGGGGGGGGGGAGTGCTTAAGTCAGACCCGTCCTGGATCCAGCCTCACGGTAATGCTAAGACAAAAATATCTCACCATCATCAAAGGTTTTGCCTTGAGGAAGCTTGATCTTCGTGTAGATACTTGTATGTCCTTGGCCTATGTGTAACTTCGTGTACTGTCTTGGATTTCTGCTCTCTCCGTCAATGTCACTCTCATAATGACCTTTGGTGTCAGGATTAATTTCTAAAAAAAAAAAAAAACGGTACATAGATTAGGAGTTCATATTGTACAGGGGAAAAATTACCAAATGTGAAAGACTATAGTGTTCAATGGATTAGCATAGAGCTAGCTAGTTGAATACATGCCACAAGCACACCTCTGACAAATTCTGGGCTCAGCCAAACTACCTAGGTCAGCATTACTGGCCCACAGACCACAGTCACCCAGTGTGGTTTTCTGTCTGGTGACTGAGGTTGGTCTATTGAGGTTGTGGAAACACCTATTAAAGTGTCTGACCCAGGGATGCTGTATGGCTGGCCTCATTATGAGCCCAGGATTGCTAAGCCTTGAAAGAAATCCTAGTACAGCTAGTTCTGCAGTGAGCATTTACACTGAAACTGGATGTGGTTTAGTTGTTGGATTTGCCAACCTTTTAGAAATGGTAGTTGACTGATTTGCCTTTAGAAATGGTACTCAATTAATATAGGAGAGACAGAAGAGAATGAGAGTATATACACGGAAGATCTTCGTATCAGGAGGTGGATACGATAAGCTTTTAATAAGAGATAATGTTCGCCCACCTAACATGGATACCCACATGTGGCCCCTGCTTAATTTTTAACAGCTGCAGTAGCTGCCTAGGCGGCGCTATTCACTCACTGGCAAGAGATTCTCTTGAGGGAACATAAGATAAATATCCTTGTCCATCTCCACTACATCCGTAGCCACTATCATCACCAGTAGCTATTATCTCCTGACATGAATGCTGACACTTTGTGAGAAGGTGTAACAAAAGTGGTAGAGGGTTGAGGATAGACATACTTCACAGGATAAGGGGCAGGTGATGACACTTGACACAGTTGTGGCTCTGAATCTGCTTCTGTGTTCATCACTGGGCTTGGTGAGCCTTCAAGTGATAAGCTACTCCGTTGACTTGAAGTATCGACACCTAGACTCAGAAGAGGGAATTATCTTATTTTGTTATGCATAATAGTTCAAAATTCCACAAGAAAAATATCGCACGAGATAGAAGAAAATATATCCACAAGCAGTGAAGAGTGACAACCACTTTTATATACAAAGTGTTTGCAAAAACTGAAAGTTTTGAAATTTGAGTTTCCTGTTCATTCAATAGTTTTTCAGAATTTGGTGTCCAACAGATTACTAAAATAATTCACAATTGGGTTTTTTGGCCTTGCAGTTGGTACTATAGGATTCACCACGGCAACAGGTCATAATAGCTACATTGTCTATGTGGATAAGTCGCACGTGCACATTCAAGATCAGCTCATATATTGTTTCTGGAGCAGGATATACCCCAATGCCAACAGTTAGCCCAAGCCCCCCATAGGAACCTCTATACCTACACAAAAACTTAAACCATGTCTGGCATGGCCATCATCGGACTGCCAGACCTATAGTCACTCCGTATCGGATTTGTACTTGGAGTGATATTTAGCCTGGGAACTACCATAATAATATGGTAGTATGGTACATTTCAATGTAAAAATTAACATCAGGATGATTAGATTTATGTGTAGCTCAATTAATGTATTAGCTACAGTAGTGTTGTTCTTTTTACCTGAACCGTCTCCACTACTGCCACTCAGTCTGTTGATTCCTGCTATGGAAAGTGCCTTTCGTAGTGTTTGAGTGACAGCATGCCCATTATCGACCACGTTTTCGAACGCATATCTTATTTTGGCCAAGTTGTCTGTTTCTAAGGCAGACCTCATGGAGACAGCCATTTGTGCAAATTGAGTTAGAAAGATCTGGAAGCTCTCCCGAAACTGTTCAATTCTCTTTGAATCAGAGCCATCTTCAGCTGCCGCCGGCAGTTCACGTGAACCTGCAGACTGTGCTGCTAGAACTTGTTGCTTTGGCTTGGTTTTCTTTTGTTCTTTTTGCTTCTTTCTGGCATCCTTGTAATGCCGTTTGCTTTTGTATTTCTTTATGATTTCTAGTAGGTCGCGCCTTCCAATTGCTGGGAGTATTTCTTCCAAAAGCTTCAGTTCTAGAGGATTTACGAGCCCTTGAGACTCCAAAGCGTGGATGACGTTAATGCGAAAATCTTGATGTCCAAATGCAGTGCAGGAAGGCGAAGGTACAACATTATCCCTCTGAATACCTGCATAATATGCGATTTGATCACACTCTTCTGTCGATAGCTTACGAGCTATCTCTAGCATCATCAGCCTGTATCCTTTTTCGAGTTGCATGGTCGTTGACCCGATTACTGCAGACATTATCGCACGCACAATATCACATGAATCGAAGACTCGTTCTGATGCTAGCTAGCTATCCATCGAAGCTTTTTTAATAGCCTTGTCGGTGCAAAAGAGCTGCGGGTGCACACCGACTGCGCATGCGCTGGATCTATTCGTAACCCATGTCAAAGTTTTTATTTTAGACTACGTATCGACACTCAATGGCAAAATCCTATAAGGCCACTCCAAATTAATCATTAGTTTCTGGTCACCCGCCCGTATGATATTATTTTGAAAAGGCAATTTACGAGGACTATAATGATATTCATAGTAAAAATGATGTAAAACGACGTATTGAGTCACGTGATACTCTCGATCTCGAGCTCGATCGATCTCGAGCGAATCTCGTTATGTACAGACTTACTCATTGGTATTTAATCACAGGGGTTCCCCCAACCCGCCAAGGAGCATCAGGTTTAACCCCTTTCGTATGAAATTCCCGTGACGCCCTTGCGCTTGCGCTGCGCTGCGCTGAGGATACCTCACTAGCACTGTACTGAAATATCCTAACTTTCAGTGGCTAACACAGTTCACAGCTACTGTCAACCTTCCGAGTGCAGACTTTTCATAACTCTCGCATATGGATTGTCTGGAATATGTGCATTGTTGGTGCTGGTGTTGGTGCTCACAGCCCAGAGAAGATCACAATTGAAGGAAGACTGAACTCTGTGGCTGCTATCGCTGCCATGGGTAAGTCTCATTACTCAGGGCACACTTTGCGTCCACATTAATCCTTTTGTTTACATGAAATAGTATGACTACTCGGAAGGCATGGCAAGCCACTATGTTGAAAGAGCCTGGGGAATTTCGATATTAGTAATTGACCAGTTGTTGTAAAGAGATTTGTGAGGCGATGGTTTGCCAGGTAGGCCATATGAATCAATGTATGACAGGACGTCACTGTATGGCTCATATTTGTGCCATAGACTTAATAGTGATGCCTTACTTTCACTTGAAGCATTGTAGGACAATCCATGGCAATTTAAATAATAAAATTAATTCTCTGCAGGGTTCCCATTGGGTGACCAACTGCAGCCATTTGATCCATATTGGTGTGTTTTGTCCAATATAGTGAGAGATATTGGTCTAGATCTTCGAAGAGTGTAAAGGTATGTGGAAGACAGAAGTTAATGATGACGCTTGCCCAGGTATGAGCATGTAATATGGCCAAAATCATGTTATCCTCTAGAGCAATGGTGCATGTTATTTGCATCCAGCACTGATGAAAAATCAAGCTCATTTCTGTGGGCAAAGACATAGTAGACGGCATCAAATGTAAGTGTACATACTTGTGAATATGCTAGAGCATCTCTAAGGGGAAGGTATCGAACTATTTCGATGTGAATGTCAAGTGGGAGGTGATCCATAGTAGAGGTAAACAGATATGACGTATACAGATCGATATTTGAGCAAATAAAGAAATTTGGGTGATTATGAACCTATTAAATAGATAGTACATAAGAGATATTAAGAGATGAGAGATTGTCATTGTAGCATGACATTGGCATGACATAGCCATTAATACATTGATAACTGGAAATATTTAACTTGTGGATGTACCGATACATGCAGGAAAATTGATAATGTTGGCGTAAATAATATAATATCGACATAATAAAAATTATTAAAACTCACTTTTTGTCAAAGAGGTGTCAGATATTTGCAGTATAGCTAGCTAACAGAACTTGTAGATTTGTAACAATTAGTCCTTGGTCCCTGATTGAGAATCACAATAATATTATTATTGGGGTAGTCAAGATGAGTGTTATCTGACAGATGGATGTTACAGAATGGATAAACTCATCATCTTACATAACTTGATACTATTAATATTATATGATGGATTTCAAGTGCGCATGCGCCAAGTAGAGCATAAATTTGGGTGTACCACAGAGGGACAGGCATGTTACGACGTAAATGCGATCTAACGCAAATGCGATCTATCAACACTTAGAAAAATTCGGCGTGACAGGGAAAAAAAAGAAAAAAGTCAAAGTGTACGGCAAGATTCGAACCCACTCTATTCTGTCCCATACATAAGAGCCCAAGCACTCGGCCACCACCGTTGTTGCTGCTGGCAGCCGTTATTTCAACTATTTTATAGACAAACCCTACACAACGGTCCTACAATTCTTTATGTAAAAGTATAGAAATTGCCATGATTATATCATGGGAAGATTTTACGTGACTTGTTCCTTGGGTTAATCATGGGAAGATTTTACGTGACTTGTACCTTGATTTAATCATGGGGACATTTTACGGCACATGTAATGAAAGCCCAGTTTTTAAATGGATTGTATACATGGGAAGATTTTACGTAAGGTCAAAGTACTTACGTAAAATCTTCCCATATAATAGGATCCAAGAACACAGTAATCAGGTGAGGATTTATGTGTGGACTTTGACCTCACGTAAAATCTCCCCAGGTAAATAACACACTACAGTGGAACCCCTCTTAACGGCCACCCCTGATGAGCGGCCACCCTGTCTATAACGGCCACTCACCTTGGTCCGGATTGCATCGCAATATAAAATAGTACTTAAGAAACCCCTGGTTGGCGGCCACCCCCTCTACTCCGTACAACGGCCACGTATTGTGGCCCCAAATGATGCTCACCAAAACATATTGACCTCGCACTACGGCCAGCCCGGGCCCCACCCACTTTAATCAAGGTAAAGGTCGTCAACGGCCAGCTCCGCCCACTTTAGTCGAGGTAAAGGTCGTCAATGGGCTCTTTTGTAAATTATGCTTATTACTTCAGCTCTCCTCTCTCGCGCGAGCTCGATGTTCAGATATTTAATAGTGGAAATTCAACATCCACTGACAGGCCTGACCTCCCTTCACTGTGCAAGCCTAAATTCTGCTAGGCAGAGTACTCTCACAGTATGTCACCCTGCTTAATTAAAATATGTTTTTATGCTATAATTCAATCAACTTAGGAAAACCCCCTGAGATAAGGCCACCCCTCTATAACGGCCACAACCTCATTCCCCAATGGTGGCCGCTATAGAGGGGTTCCACTGTATACTCTGGGCTGACATTATCGAAATTTGATCCTGCCATACATGGAGACCTTTGACCTCACGTAAAATCTTCCCATATAATAGCATCAGAGAACACAATAATCAGGTGAATATTTATGTGTGAACTTTGACCTCACGTAAAATCTCCCCAAGTATATAACAAATTACACTCTGGGCTGACAATATCGAAATACGATTGTGCCGTACACGGAGACCTTTGATCCACATAAAATCTAATGCTAACTGTGGGAGGGGGGGGGGACAATCAATAACCAGATACCTATACCATAGCTACCCGGCTGGTGACACTGTGTTTTCTTTATCTCTGTAGCTACCATATATAATACAAGTATAAAAACAATTGAATAAAATTGAAGAATGAAGTACGGATGGCAGGATCAAAAAGTACACAAACAAGAGATAATCGATAATCACATCTACTATACATCCCTACACTTGCTTTTCTCGACTATTGTGCACCTATTAGCTAATCATGGTTGATGTGTTTGTTGAGTACGGTATGTGGGAGACATTCGTACAGGTTGTTCCCTAGTTGTCACGATAGTTCGGGTTTCAATCGTATTATTAGCTACTGGCTATTTTTTGCACCCCTCAAAAAGCAAGCGTAGGGATGTATAGTAGATGTGATTATCGATTATCTCTTGTTTGTGTACTTTTTGATCCTGCCATCCGTACTTCATTCTTCAATTTTATTCAATTGTTTTTATACTTGTTTCTGTTCTTTTTTTAGTGCAATTTATCAATGCCATCTTGCTCATTAAGTGGAAGATGGGAGGTGCGCAAAGTTCTTTGCCACGCCCCTCATTACTTGCGTTCGAACGTTCATATTATGACGATAAACAGGATCGGACAAAGAAGGCTGTTTTAGGCGGCCCAAGCAGTGATGAGACTTTTCCGCTTAGGGAGAAAACCAAGTTCTAAGTTTTACTGTTGGCAGCAGCTAGCTACCCGGCATAACTTTATGATCTGTAGCTACGTTGAATACCGCTGCTCGAGCCTTGCGCCTTCGTATGATGGTATTGTCTATGATCGATCCAGCGTAGCACTAGCGCTGCAATTGCTAGCGAGTATCTCGCCTATGCCTAGCGCCTTACCATTACTCGAGCCTTGAATCTTCATGTCCATGATCGGTCCAGCGTGCCGTTGCGCGCGCTAGCGATGTACGAGCTAGCTAGTAATCATCTGAACTAGCTCGCGTTGGCCTACATAGGCGCCTAGGGCATGGCGCTGTCACATGACTTCACCATGGCAACATATTCCGAGCATGCGCATTTATACCACAAAATGGCGTATCAGACACACCCATTCGATAATGCGCCGTACACACCCACTATTACGTACTGTCGAGATAACGACAAACTAGCGTGCCACTGCACTGCGCGCTACAAAATAGAGTGGATTTATACTCAAAGTAAGATGAGCGGTGGAGGTAGTCTTGAGCTAGCCCAAGAAACTAGAAAGAAAGAAAGAAGAAAGAAAGAATGAGAAATGGCCTATTTTTTGAACATCTGGTTCTGACGTGTACAACTGTTTTGATGAATGATCTTGGTCTTGTTAGATGCACAATTTGCTGGAGATTCTAATTTTCACACTTAGAAATTTCACAAAATTATCGATTTTGAGATATTTGGGTATTTGTAATGTATTACATATATGGCATATCTGGGCCATCCCTACTTATAGAGTCTACCGACTCTATGATGATAGAATATTATAGGTTGCATGCAGGGGCATTAGTCTATGTGTATTAAAGTAGCTAGCTACACTGAGCAATGTCATTTTAATATTAAGCTCAGATCTCAGATATTTTTCATGCATAATAGGCTACACAGTTTATTAATTAAATTATAGCTAGCTACATAGTTTGTACTTGCCAGTTTCTAGGCTGAGTGCTATGACAAATATTACTGTTCAAATTAACCAGATCAGAGACTCGAAGATGCTCAGATTCATAATGCCAGATATTATTAGCGTGCGTGTGGCTAGCGACAGCTGCTTCAAGTTGCGCATGCGCATGCGTAACGGAAAAATAGAAAAATATGGAATATACTTCCCTACTGACAAAGAAACAGTATACGGTATTATGCAGGACTGGATGATGAGGACCTTGAGTTTATTAAGTAGCTACAAAATTAATGCAACAGTTAGCAACTAACTCCTTATTCATTATCTATCATAACTGTTTAATAATGATTACAATTAATTTATTATAAATAATTTCATACTGTTAGCTATCACACATGAACTATCAGATAATACTGTAACATGACATTGTACTGTTACAGTAGCCAAATATACTGTTATAGCTATCTGTATTGACCCCCCCCCCCCCCCCCCCCCCATTGGTAGTATTATACTAGGCATGGGGTCAAAGCTCTCTGTGCACGGTAGAGAACTTGATCTAATTTCAATAATGTCAGCCCAGAGTGTAATCTGTCATTTACTTGGGGAGATTTTACGTGAGGTCAAAGTTCACACATAAATCCTCACCTGATGATTGTGTTCTCTGGTGCTATTATATGGGAAGATTTTACGTGAGGTCAAAGGTCTCTGTGTATGGCAGGATCAAATTTCGATAATGCCAGCCCAGAGTATAATCTGTTATTTACCTGCTGATTACTGTATTCTTGGATCCTATTAGCGTAAGTCATCATTAGTCGACCACCTTTTATTGTCGACCGATATCTACTATACGGTGGTCTCGGTTGTGGTCGCGTTTTGCCATACACTATGAACGTATGGCGATGGTATTAATTTTGTGTATCCTGCATATATAAAAGTTTCACTCGATATGAAAACTTGATATTTATGATAATAGTAAGTAGTAATCATGATGAAAGTATTATTTTAAGTATCTACTACTTGCATGCACATTTATTATAAAAATCGGCCATCGGTCGACAATAGCGCTGTTGCAAATTACTGGGCGGTCGACAACAGGTGGAAACGGTCGCCAATTCATAAAATCATGGGTCCAGCATACTCGCTCATAGTGACCTGCAGAAACGAGATTCATACATGGTAAGTGGTCGTTTATTAGACAAATGGATTATCTACCGAATGGATTTTGTTCGAGGTTCATAGCACGTACAGAGCCCGAGTTACAGTCCCGAACGTCTTAGGCTGTCGAGAGTTGATGACTTACGCTATATGGGAAGATTTTACGTAAGTACTTTGACCTTACGTAAAATCTTCCCATGTATACAGTCCATTTAAAAACTAGGCTTTCATTACATGTGCCGTAAAATGTCCCCATGATTAAATCAAGGTACAAGTCACGTAAAATCTTCCCATGATTAACCCAAGGAACAAGTCACGTAAAATCTTCCCATGATATAATCATGGCAATTTCTATACTTTTACATAAACATCTATTTGACCGTGGGTCAGTGGCAGCACTATCTGACTAAGGAGTCTGTGGCATCCATTGAATCTGCTGAGCACAAGCATGCACACAATTACGGACCTTCTCATGAGCCTATATAGTTACCAATCAAATAACTCATCATGGTTTCACTGATCATTACAAGTTTTGAGTTACTGTTCCCCATGGCCATGAACCATTCTTGATTTCGAATTCATCTTAATATATATATCGATCAATGTATCAGTTTACCTTGATAACATTGTTGAATTTCGAGTAATTTAATAACTTGCTATCCGTTCATTGAAGTCTGAGTAATATATGTCCGGCTGTTCGTAGTCACGTGACGGCGTTCTTTAATTGACTTGAACCTTTTCTTCTGTCAGTAAACTATTAATTAACTTATACATTGCAACTGTCTCAGTATCCGTCCAGTCCAGCACGATGTAGCTATACGGACTATAATAATTATTGTAGTTGGTCATGCAGCCATGCATACATATAGGATACATGTGACTTCGATTGATGATTCCGATGATCAAGCTATTATAGTATAATAATATTATGCATAAATGAGCTGGACCCGACGTCAGGACCCTTCGTTCGAATATTGCATGTACGTATGGAAATGGTCGTAGCGCGGGGTGGAGTCAGTATACTGGCCCCCTCCCCTTTCCTCTTCCTCCCTCCTCTCTTCGGTGACGTGAACTCAGACTCAGAGGCTATAACTTGGCCCTGCAGCTCATCTTATTCTGACAGTTTCTAGATTTGTCGGTACAGTAAAATAACTTTAAATTAGTACAGTGCTGAGCTGTGGGGTGGGGGCAGAATTTGCATGATCATGTGGCCTGGCCACAAATTATACTGATCTTTGCTGAGTACTGGGTAAATGCCTAGCCCCCTCCCCAGGAGTGTATATAATAAAGCCTCCACTCAGATTACCAAGCAGCTCAGGGGCCCGGGGTATAGTGGCAAGTTCATCCTAGTCTCATGAGCCAGCCCCTCCTACGCAAAGAAAGAGAGAGAGTCTGGTGAACGAACCTACTTCCGTTTGTTCCTAGGTACAATATAGGAACTACCAATGAGATTGCAGACTTGTATCATGTGACCAGTTAATGTACGCGCAACGAGTAGCTATAATTCTTGCGCACATAAGACTATTCTATGCTGTCCCATAGACCCCTGAGCCAGTTATCGAGCACTAGCATGCCCACTGTGTCTGCTGACTAGGGTACGCCGACCATAGATGTGCCAACTAAGGAGGAGGTGATCTTAAATTCTGTACAGTGACCAACAGAGTGTATGTGCGTACCTGGTGTTCGAGAGTCTGCTCATACCAAGGCTATTATTTCAAATATCGTCGTTTATTGGCTATTTTTGGCCATCGCTGCTTATCCACATTCTGAGCATGTGCATCATATGACAAAATGGCGAATCAGACACACCCACTCACAGAATGCACTGTGCATGCCCACGATTAAATCGCTGTCCTGATAACACAAAACGAGCGTACCACAGACGTGCACGCTACAAAAATTATGCATGGAGGGGATTTATACTCAAGCTGATATGGGAAGTCCAGGCAATATTGAGTTAGTCCGAGAAGAGAAGAAGACAAGAAGATCATCATGTTGAGATTTTTTTTGCATTTTTTATGATTTGTTTACACTGCTGGTTCAGGCATACCTGATTGTTTCCATGAACGGTTTGAGGCTTGATATATAGGTATTTTGGTGTAGATTATAAATGTGAAAGTTAAAATTTTAGCATTTTATTTGCTCTGAGTTATTTACGTTTTTGTAATGTATTACATATATGGCATATTCGGGCCATCCCTACTTAGGCCATACCAATTTGAATATATGTTTCTCGGACAGGCATGCCATCAAAAGAGACCCGGGTGGCAGGCAAAAAAAAAAATCTGAATCTGATTATTATCATGCAAAGTTCAAACAAAACCACAATACAGTGACATAACATTAATATAAAAGCCACATGTCTGGTAACAAAGTCCCAAAACTAATTAATTTTCCATACTTTAAAAGAAGATGACGCTTAGCCACGCAGATGACACAGCCATTTCTCTATAATCAAAGATAGCTAGCTCGAGCTAGAACGAGAGATCAGCTGACAACAGCTTAGGCTGCATGTGCACTGTCGATTACGTAGGACAGCATGCGCCTTGTCGATATACACCGTTTATTATTGCCAATACTTGACCACACCTTTTTTTTTTTTTGGAATTCAGCAAAATGTGACCCGGCCGGATCCGAGAAACATATATTCAAATTGGTATGGCCTTATAGAGTCTACCGACTCTATGATAGCATGTTGTGCAAACGATTGATTTCTTTGTCAAAACACTGAATCCCATGTCACTTGATGTTCTCCCAAAGTTTGTAAGTTGAAATGTTTGGAAAATTTTATCTATAGTTTAGAAAATTTAAGCAGTCAGCTAATTGGTGGGTCAACAGTCAAATCAGTCACTGAAATTCATGATGTGACAAGGATTTTTAAGATAACTGAAGCTTTTAATAAGCTAAAATCATGTTTATCTTTTTATTAATTGCTGGCGCTCTGTATATAGCTATCTGGACAGAGTTGGGGAGAACTCTGTATATATATTTAGTTTTAACACTGCTAAGGGTAATTGGCTCACATAAAAGTCTATTTAGAATCATGTACACAGTTGGAGTGGCCCGCGGACTCCTAGGCAGCTACTATTAGAGAGTGGCTACTATTCGAGAGTGTGACTATTGCATTAATTGAGTCTGAAGGTTTGGCTTCTATTCGAGAGCGATGACCAATTGAGAGTGGCATCTGATCAAGCAAACACGGTAAATCACACTCAGTTTAATACTGCAAGGGTTCACTTAATTGGATCATACAGAAGTCTGGTTAGAATCACAGTAGCTATTTACCAGTGCATCATAAATGTAGATATAAGCGTGAAAGTAGTGTACCCGTTACTTGCTGATAGCTACCTGTAGCTCTTGCTCTTTGTGTGGGTTAAGTATCCTTTGTCCCCCCATCATTAATTCCACTTCCTCTTTACCAATAATCTTTAGTGCTCCTCCCCCCGGCACAGGGTTGATAGGAGATACCTTGGCCACTGGCACTGGCTGAACCTGGGAATCAGGTGAGATAGTCTATACAATGTCACACTATTACCGTATATATATGGCTATCCAATAATGTAGCTAATGGGTGAGTTTAATCATTATGTGACCAATACCAGTATGGAATTAGTGCATAATTAGGGCAATGTGCATTTTAGCTATTACTTCAGGTCAAAATTTGTTTACATGTGTGTCAGTAGTCATGTCCATGCATGATATGATCAAAGAACACTGCAGCTGTGATCTTGCCCAGATGCATATCTTACTATAATAATAGCTACTTGCCAATAATAAGCCTACAGTCATAGATATGCTTTGCTGATTTCATTATCCCATTAATTTAAGTCCTTAAATTAACTGCCGGTTGGATTTGGGCATTTGGGTTGTTTCTGGTGCATGGATTAAGCAATGCCCATTTGGATAAAAGTTAATAGTCTATTAGAGAACTTTCCCAACACTGCTTTAGCACTCCAAGCGTATAAGCCCCTTAGCTTGGTGCCTTAGGTTTTCTGTTGATGTGGCTGGCCCACCTAGTGCTGCTCTGCATTATCAAAGGAAAAACAGTTTACTATTAGCATATTATACCGTTTGAAGTTTCGACATTCATCTCCATAACATGACTATATGATAATGAGCTGTTTATGACATGCTGGTTACACAAACTATTAATAATTATTGCAATTGTATGCTCTTGACGATAACGTGACCAGATAAATGTACATGATCACTTAAGTCAATCAAAATATGGCTGCATTCAAAATTAGTACTATTATCAATGTATTTCTACTGTTTATTGCGATTATTCAAGACTGCAAGTCAACCTGCCCACTATGGCATGTGGAACGTAAAGGAAAATGCAACTGTGTCGACAAGCTAGATGGATCGATTGAATGTGATAGTGGCAGGGACACCTTAAATGTAATAAATGGTATATGCTTAACATGGGATAACAAAATTGATTCCGCTACTTTCAGCTATTGTCTTTTCACGCCAGTGGACCACGCAATGTGCAAAACAGGCTACTATGAGATTTCAACAAATTTATCTGGTCCAGCATTAAACAAGTGGATTTGCGGCAGATTGAATCGCCAGGGAGCCCAGTGTAAGCACTGTATCAGTGGCTATGGACCCGCAGCCTTATCTGATGCAGTATCTTGTGCTGACTGCTCAAAGAATCGGCACTTGTGGATCTTAAACTTACTACTACAACTTTTCCTGCTGACCATAATATTCATTGCAATTACTGTTTTACGAATCAAAGGCACTACCAGTCCGTGGAATGTCATCATTACCTATAGTCAGCTAGTAGTGAATGTACTGATGTATGACGTATATTTAAGTAGAGCTATCAGTTGCTACATTGGAACCAAAATGACTGTTATCATAATTACAATCTTAGGTATAACAAACTTGGACTTTTTTCGTCTAGTTATTCCACCATTGTGCATCAGCCCCTCACTAAAAACCATCGATACTCTTTTCTTTGACTATATCATAGCCTTGTACCCCATCTTATTAACCATAGTGTTGTTTACATTGATTGAACTTCACGATCACAACTGCAAAATTGTAGCCATGCTAAGTTGGCCACTGCAAAGGATATTTCATACGAGGTGGGATGGAAAGCAGTCGATTCTCAGCACATTTGCCACTTTTCTACTTCTGTCCTATTCAAAGCTACTCTTTGTATCATGTAATTTTCTTTTTGCTGTGCAGTCTTACATGTACAATAGCACAGGAGATCTCATTCCTGATAGTACAGTTCTGCTACATGATCCAAATGTTCCATATTTCAAGTCCGAACATATTCCCTACATCTTTGTTGCATTATCAGTCGTCACAATATTTATCCTTTTGCCTCCGTTAATTCTACTGTTGTATCCGACTCGTCTCTTCAGAAGGCTACTCACATGCTGTGGATTTCGACGATGGGACATTATACACATGATCATGGACACATTCCAAGGCTGGTATAAAGATGGAACTGAAGGTACATATGACTACAGGCCACTATCAGCTCTCTACATGCTACTGAGGGTTGGATTGGTTGGAGAGTTTCTGACTGTGATTGCCTTAAGTCCTCAGAGTAGGGGTGGTCTGAAGTGGATCATAACTGGTTACTTCCACGTTGCACTGGGATCTCTGTTCCTGATTTCCAAGCCATATAAAAAGAAATGGATGAACAACATTGATGGATTGATTTTGACAGTCATTGGAATCTGTATACTGCTGTTATAAAGACCATCCCAGATACTAGCAGAAAACTATCGCTGAGTATCTGTGCCTAATTTTATTAACTACAAAGTTATACATGCATGACCGTGATGTTTAACATTAGCTGTGTGGATAGAATTGTACACACTGAGCAATGTTACAGTAACAATATTTACTTGGTGTGGTCACTACGACACAGCCATGCACATAGGTATACAACATTGTGAATAGACACATTTCAAACACCATGTCTTTTAGCTGTTTGTGGGAAGCCAAGATAATCATTACAGTAATTTTGAAATTTGCACATATATTTACATCCCATTATACCACTGTTTACCTTCTCTCCAGCTGATGTCTCTCTCTCCTGCTCCATCTTTAGTATCTTGGCCGCTGTAGCTGACATACATTGCTCAAATGATCTCTATCTTGCATTACTCTTTTTCCTGGGAGAGCTATAATAGCCACAGCTAGAGCCCTTCAGCAGCTTCACCAAACCTATAATTATGCATGTAATTAAACAATAGAAATGCTGATACATGTACCATAGCACAAGTCTTAAATATGGGCCAAATTGTGTATATCCATATACTCATGCTGTACCGTATTATGCATATTCAATGACATGTAATTAAAGCAATTGGTTTATCCGTCTGTCGTCGGCGGTGGCGGCATGAAAATCGCCAGATCTCGTGTTCTAGGCATCTGTGCGCATGCTGATTGTGAAGGAAATACTTGCCATGCATTCTACATTGTATAATAGTTTTAAATTAGACTTTCCACCTCCCAGCGAGGCCCATGATCTTTCCCAGTCGATCTCTTTAGAAGTGAAAAGAACAATTATTTTGTGTGTTGACAGAAGAGATTATGCTTAATGGATTGTGATGGATTTATGTTTATACAATCTGCAGTACGTGTATACTTAGTCTATATGTCAGTTTCTTTCTATTATGTGTGCATATCGATAGCTCAGACCTGCCTACCTGTCCTTTATGCATGGACATATGTATCATCCTAGCCCTAATTATATAACTTTTCCAGGAAATTCATATAGCCTTGGATGTATCAAATGCAAAAATTACAATTTATAATGGATGGATTAAGTTCATAGTTGCTTCTTTTCTTCCATTAATAAATAATTATTATTATTCATGCTTTCATGCATGGTAAATATTTTCTTACTGCGTCACCCTTTAGTTACCTCATTGCTGTGCTAAGTTTGGATATTATTATTGTGATGTATAGTATGTACCCTTGTAGACTAAGTATTGACTTTATCTCTTTTGTTGCTGTTTACCATAAAAACGTATGGAATCTAGTTTTGATGGACAAAATTTAATGGACTGTGATTGACTTATGTTATGGATTTATATTTGTTCAATCTATGATTGACTGCTTAGTTGTTATAAATAAATGTAAGTCCATTACAGTCCATTAAGCTCCATTTCTTTTGTCAACACACAAAGTTGTGTCTGATTCACCGTCAACATGAGTGCACATTTCAGAGTACATGAGGAATAACCATTATTATTATTATGATCTACCGAATCATAATATATATATATATAATATTATAATGTATACATCAAGTCATAGATGACTCATGCAGTGAGCTGAGTCATGCAGTATCTGCAAGATCATATATCATGCTTGTTAGTTATATATTACTTGAATGGATAATGCAGGAAATGTTATACAGTCAGATTATTATATAAAAGTGCATGCTTGAAGGCTAAATCTTGATATTACACGACGGTGTACAAGCAAAATCATTAAGCGATGGATTCCATAGCTACAATATTTCTTCTTGCTGCTATATTTCATACAAGCTTAGGACAGAATTCAACACTTGGAAATTGTGCTGATAAATGTTTCAAGACAAATAGTCTCTACTGTTTTCAAGAACATGATTGGAAGAAGATGGAATACGAAATTCATCAAAATATCTATAACCAATTGCAGCAGGATCTCCTGGTGAAGGGAAAGACACCTTATTTACCAGCCAAATCTTGCAAAGATATCCTTCGTGAACATCCAGAAAGTCCTTCGGGATTTTATTGGATAAAAAGTGCAAATGAAAGCATACAAGTTGAATGCAACATGACTTCTGAACAGTGTGATATCCCTGAACGAGGCTGGACACGTATTGCCTATCTGAATATGTCCGATCCTAGTCATACTTGTCCCACACAATGGAGGTTTGTTGGCAGTGGAGATTTGCGTATGTGTGGTAGATCCCTCAGCGATCAGGATGCTAAGGCTAATAATGGAGGATGTAGCTCTGTAACCTTCAGTACTCATGGGATCCAGTACAACTACATAAGAGGAAGAATAATTGGATATCAATCAAATGGTCCGAGTGGATTTGGTCTTTTTCGAAGGGTGTTCGACATTGAGGGGCCATACATGGATGGAGTTAGTGTTACACATGGACAACCCAGAAACCATGTATGGTCCTTTGCAGCAGCATGGTCGGAAAAAACCACTACTAGCTATGCATGTGCATGTACCAATCCTCATGCAGCTGCAAGTGTTCCTAATTTTGTTGGTGATGATTATTTCTGTGAAACCGCTAATCCACTGAGTTATGGATTAATTAAATTGTGGAGTGATGATCCTCTATGGGATGGCAGTGGGTGTGGACCGACCAGCACCTGCTGTGAGTTCAACAATCCACCATGGTTCTGTAAACATCTTTCACAACCAACAACAAATGATATAGAAGTACGAATATGTGCTAATCAAGCAGTTCGTGATGCAGATAGTCCAATTGAACTATTGGAGCTCTACATCAACTAAAGACAATTATAATTATTAAGCAGGACAATTGAAGAAAACTGCTGACATAGTGTGTGACTTTACAAATTGTAGGCTAAGCTGCATGGCTGCTATAGATAGGAAATACTTCATATAAAGTGCAGACTTTAATTATAAATGTGTTGCTATAATTATCCCTAGTGGCAGTTTATTCTCTTGTAATATTATTTGCCCAGTATGGATATCAAATCGTGAAATGGATATTAGTTCATTCAACTATTTTCACTTACAAGATGCCACTTTCATGGATTTTTTTCATTGACATTCGGCAATTTCAGGAAATTATTTCAAAGTATATCTAATGGTCAACACTATTGAAGCCAGCTTAATTATGGAGCACTAGAGCAAATACAAAGCCTGTTATGTATTATGTATATTGTACATGCTCATGTATTATACTATACTACTCTGAATTTGAAATGTGACAATGACTCATGACACAATTTTGTGTATTGACAGAAGAAATGGACTGCAATGGATTTATGTTTATACAATCTATTATTGTACTGCTTATTCTGCATGACTTAAAGCTTGTAATAGTATAGGAGCTAAGGCCATAACAATGGGCTTGTAACGACACTTGAATTGATAACATCATGATCAACTATTTACTACGTGGTTAATAATAATCATCTCTAGATAATCTGTATTAATATTATTTTTTACATGTACATCGGGCATAATGATTTTCAGTACACTTTGGCTGCTATATGCTGACGGTCTGATGCTGGATGCTGCTTGATCTTGATCAAGAATCATAAAAATATTATTTAGAAAGTGACATCGTTCTCAGTTGCTCTGCATGAATAAACGAAGATTCTTTTCGGACAACTTAACTGTTCAGGCCCTGAGGATGACTAGAGCATCTAGTCGAAACGTCGGCAAGTTTTACCGAACAGTTAAGTTGTCCAAAAAGAATCTTCGTTTATTCAATATTATCTGTAAGGGTTCAAAAATACATTGTTGATATGTAATAATAATATTATTGTTTACAATGTACGTTGTTGATAACATACAATAATAATATTATTGTTTACAAACACAAATTGAAAAATGCAGGTTTACAAAACAAGTTTGAGCTCGAGATGGAATTGTCCTGACTGTACGAGCCACTGTTACAATAGTTATAGTCTAACTAGTCAGGTATCAGATGTGTAGAGTTTGGCAACCAAATTCGAATATAATGCCAAGTTTGGTGCACTTTCTTGTCAGTTTCTTTCTTAGACTAATAATAACTAACACATTTACAGTGTGTGCAGAGAGCTCAGACCAGCCTACCTGTCCTATATGGACATATCCAAGCCCTTCTGGCAATGAGTGTATCTGTGGAAATGATCTTGATCATGTTGTTCTCTGCGATCCAGAAACGTTAACCGTACGCTTGACTGTGAAATTTTTTTGCTTCATGTTATTCAATAGTAATGGTGTGAATATGACACTCCTCGGTACCTGTCCTTATGGTGGCAGAGAAAAACTACATAGGAACTTTAGTGTGTTGCATGAAGACAGCAGTTTGTGCTCACTTTACAATCGAAAGGGACAGCTATGCGGAGAATGTGCAGATAACTATACTCTCCCAGCCAATTCATACTACCTTGGATGTGTCAAATGCAAAGATTACAACAACGGATGGATTAAGTTTATAGTTGCCTCTTTTCTTCCACTAACAATTTTTTACATTGTGGTGATTATATTCAGGATATCAGCTACTTCCTCAACACTTAATGCTTTTGTCATGGTCAATCAAATTATTGCAAGTCCACCAGTGATTAGAACCGTTTATTCCTCTAATCTGGTGAGGGATCCTTATTATGTTAGCTATCTCACGCAATTTTCAGTCCAGCTCATTATTGCAGTTGTTGCCATTTGGAATCTTGAGTTCTTTCGAAGCTTTTATGGATATATTTGTATACATCCTGATCTAAACTACCAGCAAGTACTCTTACTTGAGTATGCCATTGGCATCTATCCATTATTCCTCATACTACTCACCTTCATCTTGGTCAAGCTGCATGATAATTTTGCCTTTGTTGTTTGGCTTTGGAAGCCATTTCACAGATGCTTAGCTGTTTTTCGGAGACAATGGAATATTCGCAGCTACCTTGTCCATGCTTTTGCCACCTTTATTGTCCTATCCTATGTCAAAATTCTCAATACATCCTTTGAACTCCTGATACCCTCACAACTCTATGATATGCATAGAAACCGCATACTCAAGGCGTACTGGTATTACGATGGTAGAGTGGATATGACTTCGAAGGGCTATATACCGACCCTAGTACTTGCACTGTTAATGTTACTGTTTTTTAATGTGCTACCCTTGGCTCTTTTAGCTCTCTATCCTTTTAAATGTTTTCAAAGACTTCTTAATTTTTTCTTAAGTCCAAACTGTAGATTAGTGCTTCAAATTTACATGGATTCATTTCATGGCTGTTACAAGGACACTTCACATGATTATCGCCACTTTGCTGCACTCTACCTGGCAGTGAGATTCCTGAATCTTCTAATGGCACCTGTGTTTAACCATACTCTTTACCTTCCAGCTGCCGTACTTGTATTTGTTTTCGCTTTAGCTCTTATAGCGAAGTTCCAGCCATACAAGAACAAGAGAAATAACATGGTTGACATTATCCTGTTGCTCACGATGATCAATGGATTCATATCATCAATTATGTTTAATGTTAGACTGTTTATGTACCCAAAGTTGTTTTTTGGGATCATTGGTTTCGTTTCTGTCTTGATTGTTCTTAGCTACCTGTTATTCCTCATCCTGGCTTGTGTATTGCCTAAGGCTATACAGTGCTGTATGAAATGTAAGACACACTTAATGAGCAAAATAAGGATGAGTGGAGTGAATGAAGGATATAGAGCTCTTGAGTCTGTTGACTACAACTCGTGTTAGTGATAGTTGACACACAAGTATGACACATGTATTATCTCAGAGTACTGTATCACTTAGATAAGAACACTAGACTGCAATATTATTGATCAAACTCTCTAACATCTTAGTTGTCACTACACAACACATATTTATGAGTGAATTAAGCTGCTTTCTTTACATGTCCTTTGACATTGTTCATAATAATTTCCTGTCATTATCAACTGGCTTGTGTAATAAGTGCAATCATTAACTATGTTTATTAGAAGAAAGATACATATATGAATGTTTCAATGTCAACTAGCTTGCCCTTAATCAATTCCATGCATGCTGCTTGTTTACAAAGACCATGCAAACCGAGTCCATGTGTATGTGATCAACAATCTGGGAAAAACATCATTTCCCTTTCCATCACCTTGCTCTAGAATAGCTACGAAGTTATATCAAGGCTCACCTGCTACTACAGTGTAGCGGATGTGTACTATTAAATTTAGATGATAATGCCCATTCTAACCGGTAGGAAAGAGTGTATATATACTCCCCCAACTCCCTTGTCTCTCTAACTGCAGCTAATGCAGTGGATACTTTATTGGCAGCCTCTAGACCAAAGTCCAAACCTTTCACTTCTAAACAGAGACTGGGAAAAACTAGAGCTCTGTAGAGCACATACCCCGCGCGCTCTGTAGCCTCGTACTGTAGCGTAGTACTGCAACACTGCAGCAGAGCTGTTTTATGACCTGACGACCCTTTCCAATACTGAGCTTGAGCATGCGCAGTCGCATCAGCATACTAAAAGAGTGGGTGTGGTCGATAAACCACAGGCATGTTGAACAGAAAATGCACGATTTATAGCACTAGTAAGCCTTTTTGAGGAATTCGAAGCCCGTACAAACCAGTTTTTCACCGATATAATATTATATCGATTGGTTATGCTTATAGCACGCATAGACACCTAGAACTCGAGATCTGGCGATTTTCGTGCCGACGACGACGACGACAACGACGACAGACGATTGCTTTACCCCTTGCGCATGCGCGCGGGGTAACAAACCGATTGCTTTACCCCTTGCGCATGCGCGCGGGGTAATTATGGGCCTTAATTGGCAGATCTGGGAGGTGGAAAGTCTAACTATTGTAATAAGGCCCCAATTCGTTGATTATTAGTTTCTCATCAGCCGCCCGCATCAATTTTTCAAGTTAGAATTTATCACCATTATTTCATTAGTGCATTCCAATGACGTAATAAAAGGCGTGGACAATCACGTGACTGACCTTGTGCAGCAGTTAGCTACAATGTTGTTGAAGAGCTAGGGGGTGTAACAGTTATGGCTCTGGTAAGCATCTGTGTACTGCCTAACCATGCTACTTTCATGACTAACACTCTTGATGCCACTCAGTTTGTGACTAGTATACTGTTTGTGTGTGCCAATAGCAATGTTTGCCCAGGCAGTACCATGCATTTTATGTGCCTTTCAAGTGTTGCATAAGTTGTGGTCAACATTAATTAAAATTAATAATGGTAATACCCGCCCGCCCGCATGGTATGTTGGGAAACTACCTGATGAGAAACTAATAATCAAGGAATTGGGGCATAATGTAGCATGGCAAATGTTTTCCTTCTGTGTTACTTTATTGCTGTCATATCTATGTCATATGATCAGTTGTCATTATTATTATGATCATTTGCAATACGTAATTACTCATGTACTTTATAATTATGTAATGTATAATATAGTCCTTGTTGAAAATGAATTTGACCCAATTTTGTGTGTTGACAGAAGAGATTATGTTAATGGAGCTTAATGGATTGTGATGGACTTAGTACATTTATACAATCTGTAGCCCAGCTGTTGGTGAAAGTTAATTATCGGCCACTGTATCTAGAATACTTATAATAGTTATATTATAAAGTCTTGGCAAATGTATGCCAACAGATACACTGTATAGCACAAGAGAGTGGCTAATATAATTGTGTACCTAACATTAATAATTACTGCTAATACACAAAGAGAAACACACAGAAAAAATCCATAAACTACATAATAGAAAGATAAGCTTTCTTAAACATACAATTGATGTGGATGAGAAAACTTCCTGTGGTAGTTCGTTCCATAGATAAGGTGTTTGACAGAAGAATGAGTTATAAAAATTAATGCCTCAGTGTATGCAAATGGAACTTTAAGATCTGGTAGCAGATGGAGGTGTGATGATTTATTGATTTTTGTAACGGAAACAGAGTTTCAGATATAGTCCTGTCTCTCTTTCAGTGTTGTGAGATTTAATGCATGTAACTACTCTATAGCTTGAACTTTGTTGCAAGTTATTGTACAGCAGTGTTTTGTACAGTCTCAAATACTTCTTTGTCCTTTACAAAGTGCGGATCCCATGCATACAGGAACAGCATACTCCAGCAATGGCCTCACTTGGGTTAATTAAGTCTATAGAGCAATTTCAGGAGTTTGGTTCGGCATCTCTATAAAAGCGATGATACAATTATAGCTAAGTCCTAATCATAGTATATTGGAGCAGATATAGGAGATGTGTTGCCGCACTTGTATTTTCACTTTAGCACTTGTAGCTCAAGCTTGTTTTGTAAACATGACTTTTCAATTTTGTAAACAATAACATTATCATTGTATTTTATCAACAATGTACTTTGTAAACATTATTTATTATTATTGCATGTCAACAATGTACTTTTAACTCTCTGAATGTACTAATGGTTGCGAATAGAAAGGTAATGTCAACTGTGTTATTTTTCTTGTACTTGTATGGCTGGAACTTAGCAATGATCCTTCTGATTGTACGAGCCACTGTAGTGAGCATAGTGCTATAGCTTACAGTGAGCTAGTTCAGGTATTAGACGTGTAGAGTTTGGCACCTGAATTTGAATATCATGCCAAGTGTGGTGCATTTTCTTATCAGATTCTTTCTAATAATAATTAACATATTTACAGTGTGTGCAGAGAGCTCAGACCAGCCCACATGTCCTATATGGACATATCCGAGCCCTTCTGGCAATGAGTGCATCTGTGGAGATGATTTTGATCAAGTAGTTCTCTGCAATCCAGAAACATTAACTGTACCCTTCACTGTGAAATTGTTTTGCTTCATGTTATTCAATAGTAATGGTGTGAATATGACACTCCTCGGTACCTGTCCTTATGGTGGCACAGAAAAACTACCTAGTATGTTGCATAAAGACAGCCTATTGTGCTCACTTTACAATCGAGAGGGACAGCTTTGTGGAGAATGTGCAGATAACTATACTCTCCCAGCCAATTCATACTACCTTGGATGTGTCAAATGCAAAGATTACAAAAACGGATGGATTAAGTTCATAGTTGTTTCTTTTCTTCCACTAACAATTTTTTACATTGTAGTAATTATATTCAGGATATCAGTTACCTCCTCAACACTTAATGCTTTTGTCATGGTCAATCAAATTACTGCAAGTCCAACACTGATTCGAAACATTTATTCCCATAATCTGGTGAATAATTCTTATGTTAACTATCTCACGCAAATTTCAGTCCAGCTCATTATTGCAGTTGTTGCTATTTGGAATCTTGAGTTCTTTCGAAGCTTTTATGGATATATTTGTATTCATCCTGATCTAAACTACCAGCAAGTACTCTTTCTTGAGTATGCCATTGGCATTTATCCATTATTCCTCATACTACTCACCTTCATCTTGGTCAAGATGCATGATAATTTTGCCTTTGTTGTTTGGCTTTGGAAGCCATTTCACAGATGCTTAGCTGTTTTTCGGAGACAATGGAACATTCGCAGCTACCTTGTCCATGCTTTTGCCACCTTTATTGTCCTATCCTATGTCAAAATTCTCAATACATCCTTTGAACTCCTGATGCCCTCACAACTCTATGATATGCATAGAAACCGCATACTCAAGGCGTACTGGTATTACGATGGTAGAGTGGATATGACTTCGAAGGGCTATATACCAACCCTAGTACTAGCACTGTTAATGTTACTGTTTTTTAATGTGCTACCCTTGGCTCTTTTAGCTCTCTATCCTTTTAAATGTTTTCAAAGACTTCTTAATTTTTGCTTAAGTCCAAACTGTAGGCTAGTGCTTCAAATTTACATGGATTCATTTCATGGCTGTTACAAGGACACTTCACATGATTATCGCCACTTTGCCGCACTCTACCTGGCAGTGAGATTCCTGAATCTTCTAATGGCATCTGTGTTTAACTATACTCTTTATCTTCCAGCTGCCGCACTTGTATTTGTTTTTGCTTTAGCTCTTATAGCAAAGTTCAAGCTGTACAAGAACAAGAGAAATAACGTGGTTGACATTATCCTGTTGCTCACAATGATCAGTGGATTCATATCATCAATTATGTATAATGCTGGACTGTTTATGTACCCAAAATGGCTTTTTGGGATCATTGGTTTCATTTCTGTCTTGATTGTTCTTAGCTACCTGTTATTTCTCATCATAGCTTGTGTTTTCCCAAAGGCTATACAGTGCTGCAAGAAATGTAAGACACGCTTAATGAGCAAAATAAGGATGAGTGGAATGAATGAAGGATATAGAGCTCTTGAGTCTATTGACTACAACTCGTGTTAGTGATAGTTTACACACAAGTATGACACATGTATTATCTCAGAGTACTGTACCACTTAGATAAGAACACTAGACTGCAATGTTATTGATCAAACTCTCTAACATCTTAGTTGCCACTACATAACACATATTTATGAGTGAATTAAGCTGCTTTGTCTTTTGACATTGTTCACAATAATTTCCTGTCATTATCAACTGCATGGCTTGTGTAATAAGTGCAATCATTAGCTATGTTTATTAGAAGAAAGGTACATGTATGACAGTTTCAATATCAACTAGCTAGCTTGACTATCTTGCCCTTAATCAATTCCATGCATGCTGCTTGTTTACAAAGACCATACAAACCGAGTCCATATGTGTATGTGATCAACAATCTGGGAAAAACATCGTTTCACTTTCCATCACCTTGCTCTAGAATAGCTACGAAGTAATATCAAGGCTCACCTGCTACTACAGTGTAGCGGATGTGTACTATTAAATTTAGATGATCATGCCCATTCTAACTGGTAGGAAAGAGTGTATATACTCCCCCAACTCCCTTGTCTCTCTAGCTGCAGCTAATGCAGTGGATACTTTATTGGCAGCCTCTAGTCCAAACCTTTCACTCCTAAACAGAGACTGGGAAAGATCATGGGCCTTAAGTGGCAGATCTTGGAGGTGGAAAGTCCAACTAGCTATTATAATAATGTAGCATAGCAAATATTTTCCTTCTGTATTACTTTATTGCTATCATATCTATGTCATGTGATCAGTTGTCATAATTATTATGATCAGTTGCAATACCTATTGCTCATGTACTTTATAATTATGTAATGTATAATATAGTCTTTGTTGAAATGAATCTGACACAATTTTGTGTGTTGATAGAAGAGATTATGTTAATGGAGCTTAATGGATTGTGATGGACTTAGTCCGTTTATACAATCTGTAGTCTAGCTGTTGATGAAAGTTAATTATCGGCCACTGTAGCTAGATTACTTATAATAATTATATAAAGTCTTGGCAAATGTATGCCAACAGATACACTGTATAGCATAAGAGAGTGGCTAATATAATTGTGTACCCAACATTAATAATTATTGCTAATACACAAAGAGAAACATGCAGAAAAAATTTGTAAAACTACATAATAGCAAGGCAAGCTTTCTTAAAACATACAATTGATGTGGATGATCATAAGACAACTTCCTGTGATAGTTCGGTCCATAGACGAGGTGTTTGACAGAAGAAGGAGTTATAAAATGCCTCAGTGCATGCGAATGGCACATTAAGATCTGGTAGCAGATGGAGGTGTGAGAGCAAGTGGTGATTTAGGAAAGAAATTGAATATTAAAGGAAACAAAGTTTCAGATAGTCCTGTGTTTTCAGTGTTGTGAGATTTAATGCATGTAGCTACTCTATAGCTTGAATTTTGCCAAGTTTTTGTACACCAGTGCTCCCAAAGATTAGGATTTTTGAGCATCAATTTTGCTTCATTAGCATATGCAAATTAGGAATATCAGGATTTTTTAGCCTTCTATTCCCATAAGGTGCAATGTTTACCATGCCATGATTATCTCAGGATTTGGGGTATATTTCTTAGGATTTATTGTCAAAAGATTACGGCATGCAGCCCTGGTACACATCTGAGCCGCAAACTTCTGCACAGTCTCAAGTGCTTCTATGCCCTTTATAAAGTGCGGATCCCATACAGGAACAGCATACTCCAGCAATGGCCTCACTTGGGTTAAGTAGAGCAATTTCTGGGAGTTTGGTTCGGCATCTCTATAAAAGCAATGATACAATAGCTAAGTCCTAGTTGTCAATTATACTGGAGCAGATGTAGGAGATGTGTTGGCTCCACGACAGATCTGACGATATTAAAACACCCAAGATACTTATATGAATGAATCTACCCTTTCCAGTGGTTGTTCATTAACTTTGACAGATTGGGAACAAACTCAGCTCCACCTTCTTGAGATTAAGAGAGATTTATGTATACATTCAGCTTGAGGTCATGATCATGATCAGCTATAATTTATAATAATGAATCAGATAGTTCCTATATTTGTGGGCGTGGCACTCCAGTAATCCAGTCCAGTACTCCACTCCAGTAGTCCACTCCACTGTTCCATTCCACCATTCCAATCCACCGAATTCACATACCGGCTCCAACCAGTTTCCACATGCAGTGGATGCACATGTATAACGACACTTTATATGATTATCGCCCCTTTGCTGCACTCTATCTGGCAGTGAGATTCCTGAATCTTCTAATGGCATCTGTGTTTAACTTCACTCTTTATTCTCCAGCTGCCACACTTGTGTTTGTTTTCACTTTAAGCAGGGTGACATACTGTGAGAGTACTCTGCCTAGCAGAATTTAGGCTTGCACAGTGAAGGGAGGTCAGGCCTGTCAGTGGATGTTGAATTTCCACTAATATCTGAACATCGAGCTCGCGCGAGAGAGGAGAGCTGAAGTGATAAGCAAAGGAGCCCATTGACGACCTTTACCTCGACTAAAGTGGGCGGAGCTGGCCGTTGACGACCTTTACCTTGATCAAAGTGGGTGGGGCTGGCCGTAGTGCGAGGTCAATATGTATTGGTGAGCATCAATACGTGGCCGTTGTACGGAGTAGAGGGGTGGCCGCCAACCAGGGGTTTCTTAAGTACTATTTTATATGGCGATGCAATCCGGACCAAGGTGAGTGGCCGTTATAGACAGGGTGGCCGCTCATCAGGGGTGGCCGTTAAGGTACCATTTAATTGCGTGGGCGTGAGCGTCAGGAATGGCTAATTCAATTAGCGAATCGTGAACGAAGAGGCCATACGAGTGCTTTTGGTCGAAGGTGGGCGTGTCCAGAATCGGCCAGGGATGATTATGCGCGTGTAATTAGCAACCGGAAGTGGCCCCTGAAGAAAAGACCGATAATTGCCCACATCAAAGCAAGATCAAAGCATTCTTTCTTAACTATTAACCGCAACGACAAATTACACACTAAGTAGAAAAAAAAAGCAAACTTAAATAATTATCTCCCCAGTAGCAATTTACTTTTCTGTGGTTATGAGGTAATTATAGTGTAATTATGATGAAACCTATGGTGTAATCTATGAGGTAATTATGAGAAAATTCAGGGCCTCGCTGGAGCCTTTCTGAGACTTGAAAATCAGTAAATATGTAGAGTATCTTACGCGTGTATCCAGCGAATAGATTACAACCTGAGCGCTACTTTCTCTGAGAAGTACTGTTGGTTGAACTTCACGTGTTTTCTTGGCTTACGTAATGCCATGGATAAATAAAGCTAGCCTTGCGCTATATATAGCACGCATCACTGCCACAAGGGGCTGGCCCGCGCGCGACTGCAGCTGAGCGTGACCAACCTGAAGTTCGGAAGGAATACTGTGTTATCGAGTTCGTCTCTGTGATTGAAGCATCGAAACTTGTCGCTATCAAGGTTTAGAGTCGATCTTAGACGCCATCTCCACGATTTCTGGGGCCAGCATCGATCGATGTGTACGCATTCTACTGACGACCTTTTACCACATGCACCATTACACTGTGCAGCTACTGGGGAGATGGTCAAGGGTTCATTAAATAAATAATTAAATAATCTAATTAATTCATGGGGGGTTTGGGAGCACTTGGGGGGATAATTTTTACATGGGCACGCAGAATGGGTCGAAACTAGAGATTTGACCTGAAAGAATTTTGATTCACGCCTTAGAATTAAAGTTATGGCCCTTTGAAGTTTCCCCATATGTTTGTATAGGAAGCCATGCATTTGCAATGTTTTCCGCCCACGCGCTACGTGAGGTGCGGGGCCACGCGCGCACATGAACGTGACGACCATTACCCACTTCGGTCAAAATTGATGTATAGGCTGCCTGCTTGCATTGTATGGCTCTACTATGCATCCAGCTCAACTATGTGGTGGTTTCTGGACAATTTTTTTTTCTGCTTAGTGTGTGGTCTGCTTGTTACACACTAAGTAGAAAAAAAAAAGAAGCCTAATTAGGCCTAATTAAGCATGTGGGCGTGTTCCTGGCACTGTGTGGAGTGTGTGCGTGTGCGTTAATGCAGGTTTCATTGCTTCCGATTGGGCGTGGCTTCACAGGCCAGCGCTTGGATATCGGGGCCTGGGACTTGGCCGCGGCGATAGGTGGGCGTGTCCCGGATGCGGTGGTGACCTTTGAACCAGGCCAGGAGGCTTTGGGGGCGTGGCAGGAGGTCAAAGGTGAGGCCATGTCAGTTAATGAGGCTCTGTACGGCGGTGCGATCGAGGGGCCTGTACGGCTGGACGGAAGCTGACGATGGTTTGAAGCGGATGTGGTTGCGATGACGTGTTGTTACTCCGCCCACACAGGAAATGAGGTGAGCTCTTGTGTGGGCGGTGTGGCAGAACGGCCTCCCAGTGTTTGTGTGTGTTTTGGCCTTGAGGAAGCTGTGTGTTTTAATTGGGATTGATTGTGGGCTTCTGGTGGACATCCGGTGGTTAGTAGGCACTTGATTGAGAATGGTGGTCCTCGGGGAACAGGGTGGGGCTGTTTTGGGCGTGGCCTGGCCCCTCCCTTCCGGCTCGGCTTCCGGTCCATGGAGGATATTAAATGAACACTTCCGGCTCTAGCAGCCACACCCCTGAGACCTGTGCAATTAAAAGGGCGTGGTTACACAACATGCACCTCCCTAATGACTTTGATGTGGTTTAAGTGTCATATCCCCCACCTCACGCCCATGCAATTTAATGGTACCTTAAGAGGGGTTCCACTGTATAGGCTAATTAATGCTTCAAATTTACATGGATTCATTTAATGGCCGCTATGGTGACACTTTACATGATTATCGCCACTTTGCCACACTCTACCTGGCAGTGAGATTCTTGAATCTTCTAATGGCATCGATAGCGTAAACTGCCGATTATCGACCTATACCGATTATCGTCCACTAGTTTACGTGTTAAAGCCCCGCTTGAGCTTATAAACACTTGGACTTGTCAAGCGGGAGTGTCTGCGAATGTCTGGTCTCTCATTTAAACGGATCTCAAAGGTTGAACGGTTCATTTTCGGCGCTCGCTCGATCTCCAACTTTGTTTACAAACTTTGTACTTCATCAGTACTTCCCACCTCAGAGTTGGAAAGGTGTGGCCTACAAAAAAAAACACTGCCAGTAACGCTGGTAAAGGGTGGTAGGCCAATAAAAGCTCACGGTCGATAATCGATAACAGAAAACGTATGGGTGGGCGGTGATAGTCGATATCTGGTTCTTGCCCGTGAGCAGTCTCGGACTTGTAGCTCGAAGACAGATTGTCCTAGCGACTCCAAACAAAGACCAGTCGCTTCAGGAGACTTTAATCTGTGAGTTGATGCTTGATTGATATCCTAGCGCAAGTTACAAAACGAGGGGCAAAGTATGGCCGATAGTTGGCATTCTACGCTATCTGTGTTTAACTTCACTGTTTACCTTCCAGCTGCCGCACTTGTATTTTCACTTTAACACTTGTAGCTAAGTTCCAGGCATACAAGTACAAGAGAAATAACACAGTTGACATTACCTTTCTATTCACAACCATTAGTAGATTCAGAGAGTTAAAAGTACATTGTTGACGTGCAATAATAATAAATAATGTTTACAAAGTACATTGTTGATAAAATACAATGATAATGTTATTGTTTACAAAACAAGCTTGAGATGGAATGACCCTTCTGACTGTATGAGCCACTGTAGTGAGTATAGTGCTATAGCTTACAGTGAACTAGTTCATGTATTAGACGTGTAGTTTGGCACCCGAATTTGAATATCATGCCAAGTGCGGTGCATTTTCTTATCAGTTTCTTTCTAATAATAATTAACATATTTACAGTGTGTGCAGAGAGCTCAGACCAGCCTACATGTCCTATATGGACATATCCGAGCCCTTCTGGCAATGAGTGCATCTGTGGAGATGATTTTGATCAAGTAGTTCTCTGCAATCCAGAAACATTAACTGTACGCTTCACTGTGAAATTGTTTTGCTTCATGTTATTCAATAGTAATGGCGTGAATATGACACTCCTCGGTACCTGTCCTTATGGTGGTACAGAAAAACTACCTAAGAACTTTAGTATGTTGCATGAAGACAGCAGTTTGTGCTCATTTTACAATCGAAAGGGACAGCTTTGTGGAGAATGTGCAGATAACTATACTCTCCCAGCCAATTCATATTACCTTGGATGTGTCAAATGCAAAGATTACAACAACGGATGGATTAAATTCATAATTGCTTCTTTTCTTCCACTAACAATTTTTTACATTTTAGTGATTATATTCAGGATATCAGTTACTTCCTCAACACTTAATGCTTTCGTCATGGTCAATCAAATTGCTGCAAGTCCACCAGTGATTAGAGCCGTTTATTCCTCTAATCTGGTGAGGGATCCTTATTATGTTAGCTATCTCACGCAATTTTCAGTCCAGCTCATTGCTGCAGTTTTTGCCATTTGGAACCTTGATTTTTTTCGAAGCTTTTATGAATATATTTGTATTCATCCTAATCTAAACTACCAGCAAGTACTCTTGCTTGAGTATGCCATTGGCATCTATCCATTATTCCTCATACTACTCACCTTCATCTTGGTCAAGATGCATGATAATTTTGCCTTTGTTGTTTGGCTTTGGAAACCATTTCACAGATGCTTAGCTGTTTTTCGGAGACAATGGAATATTCGCAGCTACCTTGTCCATGCTTTTGCCACCTTTATTGTCCTTTCCTATGTCAAAATTCTCAATACATCCTTTGAACTCCTGATACCCTCACAACTCTATGATATGCATAGAAACCGCATACTCAAGGCGTACTGGTATTACGATGGTAGAGTGGATATGACTTCGAAGGGCTATATGCCGATCCTAGTACTTGCACTGTTAATGTTACTGTTTTTTAATGTGTTACCCTTGGCTCTTTTAGCTCTCTATCCTTTTAAATGTTTTCAAAGACTTCTCGATTTTTGTTTAAGTCCAAACCGTAGGCTAGTGCTTCAAATTTACATGGATTCATTTCATGGCTGCTATGAGGACACTTCACATGATTATCGCCACTTTGCTGCACTCTACCTGGCAGTGAGATTCCTGAATCTTCTAATGGCATCTGTGTTTAACTTCACTCTTTACTCTCCAGCTGCTACACTCGTGTTTGTTATTGCTTTAGCTCTTGTTGCGAAGTTCCAGCCATACAAGAACAAGAGAAATAACGTGGTCGACATTATCCTGTTGTTCATAATGATTAATGTATCCATATCATCAACTATGTCTAACGTTGGACGGGGTATGTACCCCAAGTGGTTGATTACGATCACTACTGGTATTTCTTTCCTAATCATTATTAGCTATGCGGTATTCCGTATCCTGGTTTTTGTTTTGCCTAAGGTTATACAGTGTTGCAAGAAATGTAAGACGCACTTAATGAGCAAAATCAGGATGAGTGGAGTGAATGAAGGAAATAGAGCTCTTTTAAATCCTGGGTCTATTGACTACAACTCATGTCATTGATGATTGACACACAAGGCCTAGTTTGACACATGCATGCATTACTTTAATAGGACTAGATATGCAGTATTAATATTGTAATTTTTATCAAAGTAGCATCTTATAGTTGTGCCTACATGTGTGTTTATAAGAGAATTAAGCTACATGTCTTTCATAAGGCCACTGTTTGTTGTAAACGTGTTTCTGGTCACATCAGAGCTCACTTAGCCATGCGGGTGGGCGGTTATCATTATTCATTATTCCATTATTTTACCTCAGCATATCCTGTACAATTCGAACATTTCCTGGACAAACCACAGACAGGATGATGACATTAATTTTGGTAATTGAACTGAGCATGCGCAGTGCCAAATAATGACAATAATGGCCAAAACAGGCGGCCTCCAAAATAGCATGCGGGCAGGTGACCAGAAACACGTTTACAACTAACACTGGCCTAATTTTCTGCCATTATCAACTAGTTTTTGTAATAAAAATGAACATTTAATACCGGTAACTACAAGAAAGGTACAATGCATATACACTTGGAACCTAAATGTCATAATAATGTCAACTGTTTGCCCAGTAAGGTATAAAAGTATATTAAGAGTCAACTGTTTTATTATTACCGTAGAATCCCGCGATTACGCCCCCCTCGCGCATAAGCCCCCCCTGCATTTTTACCTCAAGTTCCTGCATAAGTAGTTTTGTCTCGCGTATAAGCCCCCCCCCCTCCTCCCTGACTGTAAAATGGAGTCCGTAAGTCAATAAAAACAGTAGCTACCGCTAGCAAACTAGCTATTTGTATCATAATATGCCATATTTTGTCGTTTTTCTCGAGTTTTGCTCACCAAACAGCCAGAGAAAGTACAGAGATCGCGCGCCCACGTGGCATTCGGCGGTCGGTAATGGTCGTCACGCGGAAATCTTAGGATCCCGCGTATAAGCCCCCTCCCCACTTTTGCCCAATCCTAGCATGCACAAAGGAGGGGCGTAATCGCGGGATTCTACGGTAATTAAAGTTATGTTACTCTAAGAATTTCAGTATAATTAATTTTACATTTGCAATTGCTAAGTGTGAATTTGTCAACAAAAGTGCAGGAACAGATCACAGTTGACTATATTTTGCTCTTAATCAATTTCATCCATGCATGTTACCAATGCTTATTTTACAAAAACCGAGTCCACGTGTATGTGATCAATAATCTATGAAAAACATTGTTTTACTTTCCATCAATTTGCTCTAGAATAGCTACAAAGGCAAAAAAGATTTAGGACTCACCAGCTAGTACAGGGTAGCTACTGATTTGTTATGCTGTTCGCATAAGGAATAAGTAAAGGGCATTAGTAAGATTATCAGATCACATACATGATAACTAATTGATCGCAATGGGCATAAAAATTAATCATACAATGTCATGGTATTATTATACTATAACTATAGCTACTTGTAATGTTCAGCTGACGAAATTCAGTTTCATTTATGTCCTTTTTTTTAGGGATCCACTATTAAGCCTTGACAACTTTTCATCAATAGTAGCATAAAATGACTTAATTGCACGAACAATATTATTCATTGTAGCAGTTTCATCCGAGTAATACTTTTTAAAGTTTCAGAAAATCTCTATAAGGTTTACTTAACTTTAAACAAATCGGAGATTTTCGGGAGGAGAGCCTTGAAATTCCTGCTGAACCAATCACCAATATCAGGATCAGGAACAGAGCTCAAGTCTTGACTAAGTGCATATGCTAGGAATTCGAGATTTTCCATATCTTTGCATGTCAAGCCTTGTAACTGTTGGACCAGGAGTACTTACTGAAAATAATGCCACTATTGAAGCAAGGAAGAATAAACCTCTTTGCACAAGCCATTAATTATTGCAGAATCTGGTCCAGGAATGATTGAATGATGGTGTAACTTTCAGTCACGAATACACAATACTTTTATTCAAAGAAATGATTCCGTCAATTTAAACAAACTCTCATGTTTAGCTACTTCACTATCCAAGCATATTTATGTTGAAAATATATATTATTATGTTTCCCAAAAAATATCATTAGGAATTCGAAGCGATTATTTATGATCAAGCAGTATTAAGTTTCAGTATTATCCTAGTAAATGTAGCTACTGAAATGCATGATAAGAGCATAGAGATGATAATTAAGTGGTTGGTATGTTCTGTTTTCAGTATCAATATAGCACAGGCTGATTTTTTTTGTTTCTGAAGTGCTGGCTACTCCAAAATCATTATCTGGATTCAAGGATAATATTATTATCGCGCATGCGGCATAATATCGCGACCGCCTAGATTGTGGCAAAGGTGGGCGTGGCATCGTTAATTTAAGGGCGTGGTTTCCGGATGTCCGCTATTTAGAGGCAGTTTTGCACATTGGGAGCTTGGATCTTGTCCGCTGTCCGGAATCGAGAAGCGTCCGCTTCTCGGAGGTCGCTAATGTACTATAACTATGCTAAATTCAATCGGTAACATGGCACTTGTCCGCTGTAGAGAGGTTGTCCGCTTCTCGGAGGGTCCGTTATCAGGGGCTCGACTGTACATGCATGGGTTTAAGGTACCATTTAATTGCGTGGGCGTGAGCGTCAGGAATGGCTAATTCAATTAGCGAATCGTGAAGGGGCGTGGCCGAAGAGGCCATACGAGTGCTTTTGGTCGAAGGTGGGCGTGTCCAGAATCGGCCAGGGATGATTATGCGCGTGTAATTAGCGACCGGAAGTGGCCCCTGAAGAAAAGACCGGTAATTGCCCACATCAAAGCAAGATCAAAGCATTCTTTCTTAACTATTAACCGCAACGACAAAAAAAATTATACACTAAGTAGAAAAAAAAAGCAAATTTAAATAAATAATCTAATTCATGGGGGATTTGGGAACACTTGGGGGGATAATTTTTACATGGGCACGCAGAATGGGTCGAAACTACAAATTTGATCCTGGGGAATTTTGATTCACGCCTTAGAATTAAAGTTATGGCCCTTTGAAGTTTTCCCATATATTTGTATAGGAAGCCATGCATTTGCAATGTTTTCCGCCCACGCGCTACGTGAGGGGCGGGGCCACGCGCGCACATCAACGTGACGACCATTACCCACTTTACTCAAAATTGATGTATAGGTTGCCTGCTTGCATTGTATGGCTCTACTATGCATCCAGATCGATTATATTATGGTGGTTTTTGGACATTTTTTTTTTCTGCTTAGTGTCTGGTCTCCTTGTTATTAAACACTAAGTAGAAAAAAAAAGCATATTTAAATAATTAAATAATCTAATTCATGGGGGGATAATTTTTATATGAGCACGCAGAATGGGTCGAAACTAGAGATTTGACCGGACAGATTTTTGATTCACACCTTACAATTGAAGTTATGGCCCTTTGAAGTTTTCCCATATGTTTGTATAGGAAGCCATGCGTTTGCAATGTTTTCCGCCCACGCGCTACGTGAGGGGCGGGGCCACGCGCGCACATTAACGTGACGACCATTACCCACTTTGATCAAAATTGATGTATAGGCTGCCTGCTTGCATTGTATGGCTCTACTATGCATCCAGCTCAACTATGTGGCCGTTTTTGGACATTTTTTTTTTCTGCTTAGTGTTCAGGTCGCCTTGTTATACACTAAGTAGAAATTACACCATAAGATAAAAGAATTTCCGTATGAGTAATGTAATGTAATGTAATGTAATGTAAATAATTAACTTATCTAGCCGTGGGAAGGGTTTTATGAGATAAACTTTATATATACATGGACAGAATGAAAAATCTTCAAAAATGTGGGCAAAATTTTTAGTTTTACTTTCATATCCGAGTAATTCGGAGTAAATGCTAGATTTAGTGGTTTTAACGCGCAGGGGAAGTCCCGTATTCCACGTACGTCCATATAGTCTGTACAAACTCGATCGTAGGCTATGACGCATTCGCCCAATCGCGGATACCGCGTACTAATTAATAAAGACAAACGAGCATACCTGCGGGTTTGTTCGGGGTTGCGTGAAGGTCACCTTAGCCTTGGCTAATGTATGTCAGAACGTGAGCTATTGAGGACATCCAAGCGATCGGTCCAAGAGCGGCACTAGCTACTAGCTACAGGATAGAGTTGGCACTACGTTTAGAGTTCGCTAGGACAGCCTGTCTTCACTAGGTGGAGTCCAGCGAAGCTGCACTCACCCTGATCGAGACGAGGTAAATAAACTTGTGTATGCCAGTTTCAGTTGCATAAGCTACATGCGTTTGGCAATGACCAAGCCATCATGCACTGTGGGATGGTGAATGAACCGGCCCTAAACCGTGAAAGCCAGTCTGGTGTATGAATTTCAGGGCAAGGCTAGCCTTTGAAATCATGCTATCTATATAGCTAATAGCCTGGGCCCACAGTCTCTGCCATGCTAATGTATTATTTTTTGTATACCCGTCTATTATTTATACTGTTCTACACCTAATCCGCACACACGGTAACACTCTACAGAGATTGAGAGGTTGTGACGACCGTCTGAAGCTGTATATTGAGGTGTCCCATGTAGCTAGGTAGCTCTATAGCTAAAGCTTGTTTTATAGCAGTTCATTAATTTGCGTACATTTCTGATATTATATAGCTAATGTATTTATATTGTAGCATAATATATTATGTTAATGATTATGCAAAGGGGCTCTGTCTCACATAATTATAAAATTAGCAGAATCTGATATAATAAATTTGGATTAATTTTACCTTTTCTCACTAATATAATAATTATTATCAGCAAGGAGTGTAGTCCCAACCAGTCATATCAACATAAAACTGGATTTAGTGTAATAGCTAATTAAACTCTGAATTGTGGTAAGTTCAAACCACTAAGGTTCATGTACTTTGTATTATAGGTATAGCTAGTACTAGAAACAATTTATACTCAATGGCTGCAAGTTAGCTATGCCTATAATGTATCTTCAGCATCAGCATTTGACATCAGATTATTACAAAGCCAACATTTCATTGGTAAGTCTATAAGAGTTGTTAATTCTGATAGGTATAGCTATATTATACCTACTTGAGTTGTTACTATAATATTATTTGATATTAGAAAAGTAGAGACCACTTCCAACTTCATCAGCTGACAGGGATCAAGGATATCAATCTAGTTTCCATAGTGGATGATACGGTGGGTCCTGGACATTAACTTAACCATTGCTCAATATAATATTATAGGTGGGTGCCACTGCAACTGTGGATATGGTGGACTCATTGGGGGTGGTATGACAACTGTGACGACTGCAAGTGATAAAGGAGTATCAGGTGGTCATGCACAAGGTGCTATGCAGTAGCTTCAGCCGGATAGTATAATTATTATGCTTTTGGAATTTCAGGTGGCCATCAACAGGTGCAGAGTATGTAGCATATCAGTTAATGTTTGTAATACTCTGCCTTATGATTAAATTTGATTATGTGCGAGCAACTTGAGATTTGGCATAATATTATTATGTATGTACACACAATGTCATACATACTCATCAGCGGGAAATGGTATGCAACAATGATTCGTCAAGGCTTTGCACATAATAGTACAGGTCCGTATAAAATATAATTGCATCTTGTGTGCACATTGTTGTTGGACTTGGCAAATGATCTTTGTACGTATGGTAGCTGACAAGTGATACATGGCCCACATGAATCATTTGCTGTGTGTGCCACACAATAGTAAGATTTGACAAGGCTTTTGAATAATAATGCTTCATATAACTTGTATGGTTACATTCTATGGTCTCCCATACAAATGTATTTCTTAATTACAGGTTGTTGTAATTCTTTTATCTTATGGTGTGGTTTAGCTTGAAAAAAGCAAATTTAAATAAATAATCTAATTCATGGGGGATTTGGGAGCACTCGGGGAGATAATTTTTACATGGGCACGCAGAATGGGTTGAAACTAGAGATTTGATCCTGGGGAATTTTGATTCACGCCTTAGAATTAAAGTTACGGCCCTTTGAAGTTACCCCATATGTTTGTATAGGAAGCCATGCATTTGCAATGTTTTCCGCCCACGCGCTACGTGAGGGGCGGGGCCACGCGCGTACATTAACGTGACGACCATTACCCACTTTGATCAAAATTGATGTATAGGCTGCCTGCTTGCATTGTATGGCTCTACTATGCATCCAGCTCGACTATATGGCCGTTTTCGAACAATTTTTTTTTTCTGCTTAGTGTTCTGGTCGCCTTGAAAAAAAAAAAAAAAAAAAAAAAAGCCTAATTAGGCCTAATTAAGCATGTGGGCGTGTTCCTGGCACTGTGTAGAGTGTGTGCGTGTGCGTTAATGCAGGTTTCATTGCTTCCGATTGGGCGTGGCTTCACAGGCCAGCGCTTGGATATCGGGGCCTGGGACTTGGCCGCGGCGATAGGTGGGCGTGTCCCGGATGCGGTGGTGACCTTTGAACCCGGCCAGGAGGCTTTGGGGGCGTGGCAGGAGGTCAAAGGTGAGGCCATGTCAGTTAATGAGGCACTGTACGGCGGTGCGATCGAGGGGCCTGTACGGCTGGACGGAAGCTGACGATGGTTTGAAGCGGATGTGGTTGCGATGACGTGTTGTTACTCCGCCCACACAGGAAATGAGGTGAGCTCTTGCGTGGGCGGTGTGGCAGAACGGCCTCCCAGTGTTTGTGTGTGTTTTGGCCTTGAGGAAGCTGTGTGTTTGAATTGGGATTGATTGTGGGCTTCCGGTGGACATCCGGTGGTTAGTAGGCACTTGATTGAGAATGGTGGTCCTCGGGGAACAGGGTGGGGCTGTTTTGGGCGTGGCCTGGCCCCTCCCTTCCGGCTCGGCTTCCGGTCCATGGAGGATATTAAATGAACACTTTCGGCTCTAGCAGCCACACCCCTGAGACCTGTGCAATTAAAAGGGCGTGGTTACACAACATGCACCTCCCTAATGACTTTGATGTGGTTTAGGTGTCATATCCCCCACCTCACGCCCACGCAATTTAATGGTACCTTAAATCCGTGTTTCACCTGAATCTTCCAACAGATGAAAAATTCTGTGAAATTTTCAGAGAGCATAAAAAGCCATATCCAGGACACCAAATGATGCTGTATGACTTTATACTTAAGCACCTAATGAAGTTGAATCTCTTAGACTACAATGATGGCTCCAGCTACTAGCTTGTATCAATGTGCACCGAACTAATAGTAATGCTTTAACAGTCCTTTTATTGAATTTCCATGGCATGTGGGGTGTGTGCTCTATGAGCTCTATAATATTTTTTGATGTTGGTAAATAAACATAGGTTAACTAGATACTGAAGCCAAGAGAAAAGTGACTGAAATGTGTCTAGTATACTAGTATGGGTAGCTGTAAATTTAAAAAATCATAACTTTCAAGCGATGGCAATAGCTGTGAGAAAACAACAAATATTGTCTGATCGATCGAGTCAGTGGATGATGCCGGTTATAGAAAATTGTTGTGTTTTAAATTAGTGAATAACTGAGAACATAGATGCCATGCTACTAATTATATACATTACAGCTAGCTAGTTATTTATTTTCGGCATAACCCCTTAAATCTCCCTCGAAATTATTCAAAAACTGCATTTCGCAAACTTGATTGTTTGCAAAGTGCAAAAATTTAAAGAAATGCAAGTTTGCACAACACAATTTTGAGATGGAATGGCCCTTCTGACCATATGAATCACCATCACAGTGTTCAACTTAGTAGTCATGGCATACAGTACAGCTAGCTAGTCAGGTATCAGATGTGCAGAGTTTGGCACCTAGTTGTATTTGAACATTATGCCAAGTTTGGTGCACTTTCTTGTCAGTTTCCTTCTAATATTTATCACATTTACAGTGTGTGCAGATAGCTCAGACCTGCCTACCTGTCCTATATGGACATATTATCTGAGCCCTTCTGGCAATGAGTGCATCTGTGGAGATGATCTTGATCAGGTAGTTCTCTGCAACCCAGAAACATTAACTGTACAGCTCACTGGGAATTTTTATTGCTTCATGTTATTCAATAGTAGCAGGGTAAATACCACACTCCTTGGCACCTGCCATCCCTGCTTATATATATAGAGTCTACAGACTCTATGATACAATGAAGCTAGTATACTAGGGATGTGGTAATCTTTTCATTGTGACGTCAAACATACTTGTGGGTACTATAAATTATTGTACAAAAAAAACTACAAACTTTATTGCTCATTATACAAAATTATAACTATACAAAAAGTTAAGACTCAATGTTTTTCCAATACTTGAGAGTTCTCACAGGGCAGAAATCTTCTCAGCCAGTGACGGATTGTACATTTCAACAGCATCAATGAGTGCTGATTTGGTGGGCCGAGGATCAATCTGTTGGAGCCACTCATTCAGCATCTCTCGGAGAGAGTTATCAGGATCACCTCTGCATCGAGTTTCAATTGCAGTAAGACGTCCATGTTTGAGTGACAGCATGGTCCCTATGTTCATCCACTGGCTACTCATTGGCAGCAAAATCCTCAGCATCGTAGGCAGAGTAGGCGGATTGTCAGACGTGGTGTTTGCTGCTGAAACATTTCTAGATGAACCATGTGCACTTCCTCCACCTCCAACTATTATAATATTATTATTACAATGATAACCTAATAAATCATAAAAACTACTACAAAGCTAACTGTAGATCAAGAAATTTTCATTACTCACATGCACATATGAAAATTAAAAATCTGAATAATTGACCATAATAGTTAACATTACTATTATGGCAAATTAATTAAAAGGTATCAGCCATGAAAATTAAACACAGTGATATTTCCGAACAAAATATTTTAGATAATCTTTATCTACAGTAATACATACCCCTTTGTTGCATGCATGCATGCATGCGTGAGGAGGATTATGGTTTGTATGTCTGTCTGCATGTGTGTACTAGTTAAAAAGTAGATCCAATTCCAGCTTTATACCCAGTGTATATATGAACGTGCACGCATGATGATCGAGAAAAGCAAGCATATAAGGATGTATATGTATAATGGATATTATCTTTACAAATTTTGTTTGTGTACTTTTTGGCCCAGCCATGGCACCATCCATACTTCATCCTTTAATTTCAATAAAATTTTTTTATATCTACAAGTATGTTTGACGTCACAATCATGGGCCATGGGATAATGTGACTGAACACTACTAACAGCTAGTCTCGTGCCCAGCCCCTCCTAACTAACAGCATGCTATTGTACAATCAAGTGCCAGTTAGTACAATGTGCATGCGCAGATGAAGACCACACTCCTCACTGCAGGCCAAGAGTAGCTGCTCAAACAACATTAACTCACTGTGTAAAGGCGACGTTCTCACTCCGTTCGAACGTCGAATCTACCACCAGACCATGACAAAGAGCAGACATCGCCTCTCGCTTCGCTCGAGGCTCGGTGGCCTGCCGAGCAGGCCTGTCGAAATGCGCGGCGCTTGAGCTCGAGAATGCATCTCTATGGCCCCTAGGCCCTGGCAACCTCGTTTGTGCACACGGCACAACAATTCTGACCAGTCGTGAGTCTTCTAAACTTGTAGGAGAGTGTATATTTTATGCCCTCCAGGTTAGGACACGGACTATATAAGAAAATTGTCGCTCTGAAAAATATTTTCGTTGTATATAGTATAACAATGCAATGATGGGAAGGCTTAATTGAGCCTTAGTATTGCAAATGGACAATATTACTATGCTGCTTTGAAGGTCATCCTTTAGCCTCGAACCCAGGCTCACTTTCGGGGGGGAGGGGAAAGAGAGCCTGGTACACACTGTCTGCGCATGCGCAAAGTTTACGGAGCAATTTTTAGTATAATTCGCCGGACACTATCGCTACCACGCGGTCGGACATGTACGGACAAGGTATACTAAGCAGCCGAAGTCGGTGAAGCTTAAAGACTCAATATTTCTCTAGACTATTGTATGCAAGACTTCCTTCGCTCTCATCTCATTTTAAGCAAACCTTCACGAGCTTCAAAGACCTGACAAAGTCCTTTCGTTGCCGTTGGACAACCGCTTGTATCGACAGTCCTGGTTATTCACCAAAAAACTTTCACTAAAAGTGAGTAAAACTCCTTCTCGTAGCTTCTTTATTCTTCCTCTATCAATGTTGCTCGCTTATGACAGCTAGACTTGTCGCAACAAGTGTCCTTAGCCCGAATCGCGGCCAACATAGACGATTTTTAGGCATACTTGTAAGGTCAAGGTTCACGTTTACGGATAGATAAACGGACAAAAATACGAATTCCCAGGATTTCTGGGAATTTTGGCGCATGCGCAGACAGTGTGTACCAGGCTCTCTTTCCCCCCCCCCCCCCCCCCCCCCCCCCCAGAAAGTGAGCCTGGATTCGAGGCTAGTCATCCTTCACTTCTGGGTATACTGTAGAAACTGGTTGTTCAAGGCATTGTGTCACGATATAAGCGATGATTGTTACTATTTTTAGATCTAGTGTACGGGCTCGCGTTGTGATAAATTGTGCACGTACAAAAATATTGTCGAGCGCTCCTTGTGGACTCCAGAACGCCATCGAACGACAATGCAAGGACTTAGCTACTCATGGCGCTGCTATAGGACTGGTATCTCTGTCTGCTTCTCGACCTACTTGCCCTCGCTAAAGGTAAATCTACTCGTTGTATACCACCTTGCACGTGATGGACCTAGCTAGATATAGACATCGCTACTCTGGCAAGGCCGACTCTCGCCTGTCCCCCTGGTATACCTCTTACCTTCCACCGCTAGCTGAAGACCTTCCATCTCCAAACCTTGAGCCTTTCTTGGACCGATCACGTTCTGCTACCGCGAACTGCAACCATTGATTGAAAAGTGGCTGCCAGATTTCAATCTAATGGGCCCGGTTACATCACGTGTGACACTAATTTACTAAAAATAGCCCTTATATCGTGGCACAGTGCCTTTAAGCGCATGCGTTTATAACACGCGGCAGCAAGAAAATATGCGCTTAACAGGAAGCATATGCTTAATTAAAAGTGCTAAAACCCGGTAGGTGGGGTGTGCGTACAGAACGTGTCGAGGGCAGAAAGGCCTACAGCGATGGCCAAGAAGCGACCAGAGAGCGTAATTCTCGACGTTTTCTTCTCCAGCCTACTTCTAGCCTTCTTTCTGGGATCGTGTAACCGATCGCTCGTCATTCAGGTGGTTTGCTGGGCACATGCGCCTAACAAAGAGCGGTAAAGCTTGCACAAAACTATGCGCTTAACAGTGAGCAGCACTTAACAACCAGTTTCTATGGTAACCATTGAATTAGACCGATCAGTGCCCATATTGTCATTGTTATCAATAATAATCTATAACATAATTTAACACGCCAAATGTGTCAGTCAATACCCTGCTATTTGGTGTGTTGTACAACACTGAAACAGTGCATGCGTTGCACTGCACTTACTTAGTGTGTTCAATAGTGATGGTGGTGTGCTTCTGTGACATGCAACAATGTGTATTAAATTTCATTTTCAATATCAAAATGATTCCAATAGCAACATTACAACAAAAAATTAGTTCAAAAGACATGGTTGTAATACTATTACTTTCGCTGTTCGGAAGCTTTCTTTGGTGTTGAATTATACACCCCAACTTTGGAGAAACAACAATCTTGCTGCTGCTGCTACTATTATTTCATTTAAATAGAAAAAGAATTAGCATATTATATGGGTGGTCATGATTATTCATAGACATACACAATTAAGGACAATGGAACAGACAGGATGCAGGGACAGATTAAGCAGTAGGAAAATAGATAAACAGATATTGGCATAAAAGAGAAAGAGATGCGCATGAGAGAGGTACAAGGGTATAGAACTCACCAGATTAACATGTATTTGCAATATAATTATTTGGTTGTATGACGCAACAGGAGGCAAAGTTGTAAGCAACAGGTGGCAGCTGTATCAGGCATATATGAGAGAAAATCATTTGTGCACTAGACGAGAGGGAAAGACCCTCAATAAGAGGGGGAGAGAGAGAGAAGGGGGGAGGGAGGGAGGGGGTACCAGCCCCTATGCAAGAGAGAGGAAGGGTCTGGTAACATCGCTATACCCGCATACCCGCATTGTGCTCATGTTTAGAATGTGGATATGGCCAATCTGATCTGATTCATAGTATGGTCTAGTGCGTGACCGCCATGTGCAGTACTTGCTCACGCTATGCGCGATCGGCTGATAATTGCACCAGTAAATAGCGCTATGATCGTTGGCATGTGCGCGATGATTTTGGTTAGCAGCCACTTGAGTTGTGGTCCACAACGTAGTAAAATTATATTCACCACATTCCACTCGCACAAGAGTAGTATAGGGATGTTACCAGACCCTTCCTCTTTCTTGCGAAGAGAGAGAGAGAGAGAGAGAGAGGAAAGGGAGTCTCAGAGGTATTGGGTATGAAACTTACCAGATCAACATGTTTGGTGGTATGATACTCCAGAATTACAAGCAGCAGGTGGCAACTGTACCCTACAATGAGGGAGAAAAATCATCTTATGCACTTGAATTATGACAGAAGGAAAGAGAGCCTCAATCAGCAACAGAGGAGAAAGAGAAACCAACAAAACTTGCTTACCTAGCATAATATAGCATCCTAGCTCGATAGCATCAGCAGCTGTATCATTTATGTGGGAGAGAAACTTTGTGTGGCTTGGCCCTAAAGTAAAGAAGGGTGAGAAAAAAAAACATCTCATTCAGGTATTAAAATTACTCCATGCTAGCTAGCTTTCTTATGGCCATTGAGCTGGGCAATAATAAATTGTATGTTTTAGTCCAGAATTATTACCACCCCCTGTGAGTAAACTCTAAAAGAGAGGCCAGTCGAGTTACAGAGACAGTGACCGAAAATGCATGATGGCAAGTTTAGCATGCAACTACAGCTTCCTAAGGCCATGCCTAATTAATTTCATGTTTCTTGGACAGATGTGAGGCTCAGATAGGCTCGGTAGGTCGGCAAAACGTATTATGTTGTTTTCTGGACAATTTTTTTTCCTGCTTAGTGTGCACGCTAGCTTGAAAAAAGAAAAACAAACAAATTATGAATCTCATTAAGAGTCACCATGCTCTCTGCCTGCTTCACGAAGATTGAACCAAGACATTAATTAATTTATTTTTGGAAATCTCCAAAAATACAGTCGGCGGATCCGAAATTAATTAAATTGATGTGGCCTAGGAGATTGGTGGTACTTATTTAGAGTAGTAGAGGGAATAAACCACTTATGCTGCACATAAATATTATCTTAACCACTTACTATATAAACTCACTTGAGTAGTTAGAAGTCACCATTCCACGATCTGAGAGCTGGCCAAAGATTCAAACTGGAGAGCAGCTGCCACAGAGCTAATCAATACGCGCATGCGTAATCAATCTGATGACGTAATGATCGAGGTAGCCCCGCCCCCATAGCCATATCAACACCCCTGTGAGTGTACCATAACACACATACAAGTGTGCACTTTTGCATACCTACTATGAAGGAAGTGTGTCAGATAGCACACTTCCGATGTACTGGGTGAGGTGTGTACGTGTCCAGCAACACACTTTGTGTGTCAGTGGAGCACAATTGTGTTATTATAACACACTAGTGAAATCTGACCATAATTAACATTTAGTGTGTTGAACACTCCATTTTTTACAGTGCATGTTGGCCTGTGTGTGTAGGAGTAGATACTATTATTATGATATTGTATTACATGAATCACTGCAATACTACACAGCTTGAATACGTCTTGACTTGAGGTTAACTATACCTTTAGCTTCAGTGAAAGCCTCTAAAATTCGCTTCTTTCCGAATTTAGTTAGTCCAATATCGTCAAAATCTTCTGTATCACACAGATGAAACCCAGCAGCAGTTATACCATTTTCTATAGGGATCAATACTAGATCATAGCTGTAACAAATACTGCAATTTGATTGGCTACTGACAGGTATCTAAATCTCATAGTCACCTACAAGCTTCTCATAGTCACCTACAAGATTTTCATAGTCACCTACAAGGTTTGCCCTCTGGCTCTAGCAATACAAAGCTATATGATCTAAACTTGTTAGACACTGTTTAGTCGGTTTCTATGTGATTTAGAAGACCTCAGGGCTCTCATAGAACCCTCGCTTCGCTCGGGATTCTATATAGAGTCCGTCGGTCTTCTAAATCACATAGAAACCTCCTAAACAGTGTCTAACTAATATTTACACAATGGCAATATTCACGATTTAGGAGTAAGTGGCACTTAGTATTATAATAGTGTACTTACCAGAGACTGTCTTGCAATCCTTATCACTTATTCCCTTTGAACTAAGCCACTTGAAAAAATCTTCACCAGACATGGAACTGCTAAAGCTTAACGTCAGATGTGTGCCTGGAGCTACGTCTGATTCAGGAGGAGTGCTATGTTGGTCTATAAAGATAAATTAAACATTGATTGCAGCATCTGTCATCTGTGTAGTGCTTGCATGATTATGCAAGTGGATGCCAATCTACTCTATGAGCTGTTACCGTATAGCAGAAAATTTTCGAGGGAGTAAACTTTCACGGATCGGTAGGAAGGGAGCGTTTCACGGAATGTTAAACTGATCGCATAAATGGGCGTGGTATGCCTAAAAAATCATGGAGAAAACTTTGTAGGTGAGTGTAAAATAGTGAAATTCGTGAAGGTTTTTGTCCCTTGAAAATTTCCCGCTATACAGTATTAGTGAGTGAAGATTCTACCTATAACTTCATATATCTGCATGGCAGCTTATCAGTTTGTGCATGTACAGAAGAATTAAAATCTAAGCCTTCAGTGAGTTCGAAAAGTGGAAGAAAGAATCACATCCAGTATGAAATGGTCCCTTTCTGTCACAAATATGGTCATGTACATGTACCTGGATTAGTGTCCGGATATTTTTCCTTTTTAATTGAGTTTGTCAGTCATTGCTTCGAACCCTCATTAACTACTCTATTTCGCAAGGCCTCTACAAGAGTGCGCCATGTTCTTGGCTTTGAATTCTTCTCTTTTGGGTTATAAACTCCTCTCAACCAGTGACTCAAAAAATCACTAAAGCTCTAACCTGGATCTTTCCCCTTCATCGTATCCAACATACCCTCATCTACTCCTATACAACTCCCAATGTCCCTCCATTTGGCTCTGACATCCCACAGAGCGCTTTCTGCATCCTTCAGATCAGCAATCTTCAAATTATCTAAATTTTTATTATTAATACAGCTGTGGCACTAGTAGATCCCTTGTAGCACTAATTGTACACTTTCTCCCCACCACCTTGCTCACAGGGCCGGGGCTCAGTAGCTCACATCACACCAGAAGATGTGAGTGTGTGGGTTTGATCTCCACTCAAGTCCTGAGATATTCTCTGTATCTCATAAATCTTGGGACTTACAGCAGTTGCTACAATTGCTAAAGCTTATGATTATTTGGTAGGTTGCATGGGCATGGTGACTAGAACATGTAGCTGAGTGTCACAACTGATCGTCACCCAGGGGTGACATTCATTGGAGCAATAGAAGATAAGTGCTGCAGTTAAAAAGATACCGTATATGATGAAACACTTTTCGCTTGATAAAATTTTGCTAAGCCCACATATTACGCAGAAATATTCCATTTTTGCCAATGCACTGTAGATCACCCCACTTATACCCAGATGACATGTATGTCTGTTTGGACAGTCCTTATTGTTTTTACCTGTCATTATCAATTCTCACAATGTACATTATTCATTTAGGTGACATCTTGTGGGGGTGGTCTCTCCACTTCTGAATTAGTAACTATATTTTCTAGCCTCCAACCACTGCACCATGTGTTTTACAAGGCTTGCTAGGCATGGCGGGCAGCACAAGCAGTGGTTAGCTCTCAATCCTAGGGTTGGGGTTTGGCTTGACTCCCATGCACCTGCATGGCCGCTTGCTATTGTGACTAGAGCAAGTCATTTAATTATACCACTGCTCCTTGTATGCATGATATTACCCTCAGCTAGTGCATTAATTTAACTTAAAGATGCTATACACTTAACAGCAAGCTGCACCTACTATAACAACCAGCTAGCTTCTACAGAATATGTAGCCAAATGATGTTACCAAATTTCGATTGCTTCACAGTAGCAGGAAAGGTCAGCATAGCTACATGTATATATAGCTAGTGTAATTGCTAAAGACCAAAGCTGTGATCGCAGTGCAGCCTCTCACTGACACCCCATACAGAGCGACTTGACTTGAGATGGAATAACTATAACTTCAGAGCAGCTACATGTAGTTCCTTTCAAATACAGTGATAAACCTTAATACTAGAAAAGTACCTCTGTGCATTGCCTTATAGGATTTACAATAGTGTGCTAGGTATATTAATAATATTATTATACTGTAGGGTCCCAGGAAAGCCCCCATGAACTGCATTTCAAGGGGTCAATGTAATAGTAGCTTTTATACAAATGTATGCAATTTGTGTCCCGGGTAAGCACCCACGCAGGCCAAATTCGTGAGTTATGTTTAAGTGCCCATGGGCGCTTACCAAGGTAATAATTGGAGGTAGGTGACAATGACCATAGCAGTATCAACAACAAACTGCATAGAGGACAAGGCTGCCAGTTTTTAATTTATCCCATCCTACACAAACTATATATATATATATATGGAGCACAGAGAAAATCATTATACATGTAGTACCATTAGGAGTGCTTGAAGATGCCAGGGGCTCTGAGTGTGGTCTGCTGTTAATATTCTGTTCATCCTGAATGTAAAAAGCTACATAAATCGGTCACATGCAGAGAGAGAACTTTTATTACTGTAGCAGTTAGCTAGCCTAGTTTCCCACCTCATTGTGTGCATATTCTGGTTGGACGTCAGTTGTAGAACTAGATGTACCATTATCATCCTATAATCAGCATACAAAAAGAATATTAGTAACATGCTATGCACGGATTGTCATAATAGCAATAATGCTCACCTTAAACCAGATTAAGTGCCTGTCTTCGAGATCAAAACCAACTTGGCTTTTGAGACATTCAGCGTGATGTCCACTGTTGTCCTTGACTATCATGAAGTGATCACTATGAGAGTTCTCCAGGTTACAGGCGAAGGCTAGCTCAAATGGTTGCTCAATTAATACTTGTAGTGCTCCGTATGGCTTGTATTTCATGTTCGATATGACTGTTTCTAGTGCTTGAATGACTGCTTTGCGTACTTTGGAGCAGATGACTTCTAGAGCTGTTTTACATCTTGCTTTTTGATGCTTTTCAATGTGAATCATTATGTACTGAGGTCGAGATATGAGTGTGGCAAAGAATGCTTTATCAATAATAAATTTTGCTTTATTCCTCATTAGTTGATCGTCACACAACTGCCACCCTGGAGACATTGAATCAAGTTGAGCTATCAGGCGAGCCACACCAGCACAGAAGACTCCAAATGGAACGAATCCACCAGCAAAATGTATGAAAATAGGAGAAGGCGATGCTTCAATAGTAGAGGATGGAGAAGGTAATTCCCTTTGTGAAGCATATTTCATCACGGCTGGCATGATGAACTTTGGCTCAGGCTCTGGCTCACTGGAGGAAGCTACTTCCTTGTCTTGCTTCACCTCTGCCAAAACGTTGTGGTGTTTGAGAACATCGACTAGCTGATTCAGCTTGAGAAGACTGCTTTGGGGATGATCTGTTGTATCCTGGATGTGTGACAAAGTGAAGAGCCCTTTCTGTTGAAACTCGTAAACTTCTCTTGGATTCAGGGCTCTATTTCCATGCTTGAATTTGTTGATGATCAGTTTGCTGATGCTGTCAAAGATGACCTGAGGATTGCAAATGACTGTATCTTCCATTGAGGGAATATTGGAGTAGTGCATCAGGCTGCCTATGTCGTGATGAAAGAACCAAATGGCTTCTTGAACTGGAGAGGTCATGGAAAGCTGCTTGGCGATCTCTTCACACTGAGCAAGGCTAGCTATAGGCTTGTTGAGGAGATGAAGGACTATCCTAAACATGAGCCACGATACTGGAATCGGAATGGCTGGGAAATAGCTCTTGATTATCCTTTCGATATCTCTGCGGATGTCTGACATCTCAGATTCATCCGTACCAAACATGTTATCGACTGTGGTCACCATCTTTCCGTGCAAGGACTTGAGCAGAAGACCTTCTTGGTGCAGTTTAGTTCCCTTGAAGTGTTCTTCCATTGTACTTTCGATCTCGGAAATTTGACTTGCTGTGACACGATCCTTGTAGGTTCCGAAAAGAAGAGCACGACTTGATGCTTGTGGCTTTGCTTCTCTTTCTGCTCTCTGTTGGCTACTGAAACAGGCAATGCTTGCTAGACACTGGTAAAGAACTTCTTCAATGCAGTATGAACTTTCAAGTGTAACTTCATGTTCACTGTCTGCAGCGTGGAATTGTACTGGATATTTTTTCCCTAACTCTTGGTCGAGTCGAAAGAAGAGAAGGTATAGAGCTGGGCCAATGGTGAGGGCTGGTAGCATGTCTAAAAAGGCTGGCTGACCACCAACATCTGCCATATTGATCATCGTTAGATCTTCAAGTAGTTGTTTGAGATCTTTTGGACTGCCAGATTGAAGAATTGTGGTCAGATTTTTGAAGGCATCATCAATTTCTGATTTCTCTGTATCTGACAGTCTCACTAACCTTTTTACTTCAGTTACATCAATGACATCTGATTGCTCATCTTGCTTCGTATTTTCTCCTGTGGGGTTAGCGGGATTACTAGCATCAGGTGCTTCACTTTTTGAATGTTCGTTGCTGTCCTGCATTGGGGTTGGCTCACTGCTAGCTACTGGAGTGGTACTGGTACTTCGTTTGTGGAATAGTTGGTAGAACAGCTGAGCAAGATACTTTTCATCATATATGCCTTGTTGTGTGTCCCTCTTTGAACTCTTCATAGACATCCATTCAGTTCCTGCAACAGCTACTGACTCACTCGTCAGTTTCTTGATGGTGACATCCTCTGGTTTGCTTGTCTTGATGATGACATCATTTGTTTCTGCTACCCAAGTGCTTATTGAGGGCCCACCAAGCTGATCAAGGTTAACGATCTCCTTGCTCAAGCGTCGTCGGGTCGATGTCTTTCCGGAACGAGGAGGGCCAAAGAAGAGGAACTTTAGGTATCGTAAAGTTAGGCTCAGGCCTCCTTCGAGTGCTTGCTCGTAGGCTTCATAATGCATCATAATACCTGTAAGTTCATTATTTAAGTTAAATCGTGGTACTCCGTATATGCACAGAGCAAAGTTGCTGATTCTGCTGCTGTCCGTACTGTTTGTACCCTTACAAAATGGTACATGAATGGACTGCAAATACAAATAAGCAGTCTGTTCCATTCCATTAATTTCCTGCAGTTGTGCATTGGGCTATAGGCAGCAAGAGCTGTACTGTAGTATATTATGAGGCAAACCGTAATTCGCTGTTTATCATCACCACTCCCACGATTTTCTCAAAAAAATTCAGATTTTAGATTTTAGCCCCGCCCTCTCGAGCACTGCAATTGAAGGGCGGGGCCTCAGAGATCGCGAGTTTGAACCTAGTGCTTCTAGCACTCTCATACTAATCTGAATAGCTAATGACCGCCTGCAAAATCAAAATATTTGTGACGATAAAGTGTGAATTTAGTTTACCTCGCCAAGCAGAAATCATCGCTGCTTGACCACCTAAGACATTCGCAACAGCACTAATGTTGGCCGATCACTAATTTTTTATAATATTATAAGGATACTGGAACCCCTCTAATCAGGCCTAAGATATACAGAATCTGACTGCCGGGGGGGGGGGGGGGCACGTTTCCAGGCAACGAGGAAATAACTAAGGTACGTCCCTGCTGAATAGCAGCTCCTGCGGAAATTTTATTGCCCTCTCAGTCTCTTTTACTCAAGCCTACTAGATATTCAAACGAGAGGCTACTCTGGTAAGCTTACCTTCCTACAAAAATTGGTCAAAACTCTGACGATGATTTAGTGTACTTCAGTTCGCTCGAGCACTAGATCAAGATTTCACTACTATAGCTGTGTTGACTTTGCACGTTGGAACATTGGCTTTACGCCCTAATTCTTGCCAGCAAAGACATGGAGGTAACACGGATTTCAGCCGCCTCTCTTCTACTCAATTGCATGTCAATGCCAATGAATGTCTTACCATAAAGATAATTACAAAAACAAGCTTATTATGGAAAATGGAAGTTCATACTACATAAAACAAATTTATAAACACATGTGCATTAATTCATACACAAACAATTGTACGCGGTTGGTATTGGTTCCATGTAGAGGAATGAGTGTTTCGTCAGCATTAAATTCAATGTACTAAGCGGAACAGGAACTTTTCATTTACCAGTATTGTAGCTATATACCGTGTTTATGTAATAGTAATATCATGACTTAGTCTTGTATCGGCTAGGTAACAGCCATGATATAACTCCCATATACCCCAGCCCTCAAGCATTATAACTCCCTACCCCTGACAATAGTCCAATAACACAGTTGCACTGGCATGCCAAGTTTGTGTTGTAGCTATTAGCTTTCCACTATCATGACTTAGTCTTGTATCCTCATGATATAACTATCATATACCCTAGCCCTCAGGCATTATAACTCCCTACCCCTGATAATAGTCCAATAACACAGTTGCACTGGCATGCCAAGTTTGTGTTGTAGCTACTAGCTTTTCACTTGCTATAGATACATAGCCAGTAGCTCCCACACATAATACAATCACTAGAGTTCCAGCTTGATAGACTAACTATTGTACAGATTGTCATTATGATAGAATCTAGCTACCTACTACTCCAATTCTTCAAGTTTCAAATATGAAAAAGTAAACTGATTACACTGACCAATCATGGTCAAGATATTAACCGATTATGGGCGATAGACGCCAATTGGCGTCATATACGTAATGTACGTTATAGGCGATTGACGCCAAATGGCGTCAAAGCCGTTTTCTTCGCGTTTTTCGTGCATAGCGCTAGGCTACTACGCTCTACGTCCGGTTTGTGGTTAGCCGCTGACCGCCGCTACTAAGTTATGGCTTCAGGTCGCGCCGGTAGCAATTAAGTGGGTGTGACCGATACCGTTAACCAAGCCGCTCGATCGCCATTACGATCGACCCGGGCGAAAGTTCGAGGCTATTATCGTTGAACCAACAGAGCTACAGCCATGGCGCTTGGTCCATAGCTAGACGAGTGGATAGCAACTACCTACGAGTAGCCGCTTTGTGAAGCCAACCTTGAACGCGAGCGGCAGACTTGAAGACGGCGGCCATGATCGAGGTAAGAAGGCTTTTAAGCTTTTGGACGCCACTACAGCGTTTAGTTCGATAGTGTACGGCGGGACAGAACAACGTGAGGCTTCTGGCAACTTATGTAGTTGTCAACAAAGCCTTTAGAGGTAGCTAAGGCCTGTTACTTAGCTACAATAAGCTTGTCTATAGGACGCTTTATTTTCATGTTAAATATTTCGGAGTTCAAAGTTCAATTGACCCGTACAACCCCGCCCATAATCGGTTAAACACATAAACTATGTTTGCCCAGGATACACCATTCATATACCACCTTCGCTCTCGGGCTACGCCCTCGAACTCAGGGTGGTATATGAATGGTATATCCTGGGCAACCATAGTATATCTATTACATATCGCATGGTAGGCAGTGCATTATGGATCTAATTAGCGCAAGAAATTCTAGGATTTTTCATAGTGTATCTTAATGGAGCGCATGACGACTTTTACCAGAAAATCGCGTGATATTTGAAATTATAATTATTTTTTTAGCTTGCGTTCTATTCGAATATACACGGTATGTGACCCTCCACGACAAAACCAACCATATTGCACTGGATATCAATCTGAGATACAGGCCTAAATAGTTGCCCAACATGATAATGATCATTTTCACTTTTTGGCATGGATCGATAGAGAAACCATTCCTCTACACTTCATAGCTTCTAGAACGCTATATATGTACTTACTGAGTTATGGCTCGGAAGAAGTCAGCTGTGTATAGTTAACATTGACCGTCCGTGATATGGTGCCATTGCCATAGTTGCAGCTAGGCAAGCACGACAGCTGCACACGGAAAAGTCTCCAGTCACTTTTTTGTTCAATTTTGCGTAGTAACGATCTATAGGCACGCTTATCTTTTCATTCTCTTCCATCGAAACGCCGGCTGCTGCTCTCTTTCCAACATTCTGGCAGCCATCTAGCTCGTTGACTTAGCGGGCAGGCCACGTATTTTGCATAAATGGCGAGTATATGGACTTCCGCATGCAACGGACATAACAATGTTTCACCGTGGCTTGCTGCAATTTTTATTATGAGCAGTCCGGGTACATTTTGGCACATATCTCCATGACTACATGGGCTAGAGACTTCAAATTTGCAATAGTTCAAAGGCTGTAGTTGGTAATAGTGGTCTTAAGGTTATGGGTGACAGTTTGCATCAAGAAATTTTCATGAGTAACAAGCCAATAGTATTTGTATCTCCACAAGGGAAGCAGCTATGAAGCTGAAACAAAAACGAAAATATAGCTATTATGGTGACAAACGCAGCTGGCACAACATTGAAGCGACCTTCCCGTTGAGAGAGTCAGGGTATGGCTGCCATATTCACAATCTCTTGCGCCAAGTTTTACCTAGACAAAGGCTCCTATTCTACTTTCTACAGCTTATTTACAAAGTACTTAACTAACAGTATACGCTAAGCCCTCGCTATTGCCTGATCACTTCCTGTTTGCGGTTGCTGTATTGAACATATGTAGGCCGCAATCGCAGTCAACATGCATGACTAAAAAGTTTAGTTTTCTGGCTACTGGTATATATTCCAGGGTTTTGAAACTCGGCAGACTGAAGAAGACTAGCTAAACAACATATGGGCACGTCCAGTTTGTATCCAAAGTGTAGCTACCTCACTATACACGGCCGAATATCATCCGTAAATATTTGGCCGACTCATTTTCAACATTCTGGACAACCTGATGCGAAGACTACCGAGGCTTCCATACTTCAGCTGGAAGGAGAGTACCACTAGCAGTATAGTATATTTGCTTGATCAAGTAATATTTACTGTATTCATTGAATTATAAGATCATGAAAAATGAAAATAATTTATACATTCAATAACATACTGTACACTATATAGCAGACTCACACTGATATTAGTTTTACAACTCTACTTATTAAAGCATGGAAGAAGTTTCATTTCTTCAACTGTCTTCGTTGTTGAGATATGGAGCCGATCGCTCACCAACCAATCGCCACACTCGTGGCTAGCTCAATTTCAGCTTACTGGACAACCTGATGTGAAAGGTCAGAGCCAAAGATCACATGGACAGTTTGACCTCGAGAGTTGCCCAGTGTACATCCTTGGCTAAATCCCTTGCTCGTGTTAAATATAAACTTGCAAAATGACCACCAGGACCATTTTTCTCTTGCTTCTGGCCGGCCTCAGGACCGTGTGACGTCACGAAGAGTAAGTGTGGGCGTTGCTGATACACTATAATATATGGCGCAGCATGCATGCGAAGCACCGCAAATGCAAGATAACGTAATTAGTGGTTACTACTGAATCACATTCCACAATCAGGAAAAAGTGAGGGCTTAGTGTATACTGTAACTTCAGTGCTGGAGTTGGTTCCCAAGTTCATAGACCCTCCACAGAGGGAAAGCTACACAAAAGAAGGTAATTTATGCCAAGCGTAATGGCGGACCAGGTCATCAACACGGCTATCTACATGTAGCTGCTCTCTGACAAGTGGCCTTCAAATTTACACCCCTGTCCAGATGTCTGCATGAGTAATATGATAAATACTTCCTTACGGTCAAAAGAGAAGCCATCTATAGGCGAAATTTGACACACCGTTTCATTTGTGGTTTGTCTTGGTATGCTCCGTTACTCACTATGGGAAATGCCTGTGCATGGGCGAACTGTCACCTGTAACCTTAACTAAAATCGGTTATCAGCACAATATGGTTGGTTTTGTCATGGAAGGTTGCATATTAAAGCAGGCAATAACACTAAAAGAATTCTTTCCTCAGCCTACAGCTGGTGACTGAACAGCCTGAAACTGCACTCTCTAAACTTTAAGATTCATTTGCTATGTTATAGTTATAGCACGGGTGCCAGGGATTTACGGCAGAAAACCGACCTGAGTCCGAGGGCGAAGCCCGAGGACAAGGGCAGTTTACGTTGCCATAAATCAATGGAATGGCTACGCTATCTAGCAGCTAGTATAGTTAAGTTCACTTGCACTACTTGCACTGTTGCACTTGCCACGTGGCAGGCGATAGCTAATTGGTTCCTAATTAGTGTTAATTAGTGTGCGAGTGCTTCCGTGTCTATGTAAACAATGTCTACTGCCTATCACACACAGTGTAGTTGTATGCTACCTTGGTGCAATCAACCCTGCAGTGTGTACCAATCTTCATTCTGTGTACTATTCAATAATGTTGCTTGAGGGGATAAATTATGACTTTTATTGCCCACTTGGCTGTATAGTGAAAGTACATGAGGTGGGATATATTAATTAATAAAATTAATGTCCTTTTAATTATTAATGTATCACTTTCATTTGAATATATATACATGAATAAAATATAAGAGTATCAAACCCTTGAAATGAAGATGCCTCGGTAATCAGGACACTTGTGGAAGATCTAGATCCCCCCCCCCAATCATCGCGTGGTCGATCGATTGTCAATAGCTAACTTCAAACCCTTGCTCAAAATCGAAGAGTGGCAGTAGTGAACCGCCTCAGAACAGTTTAGAAGACTGTAGCAGTATAAACTATCGATTCTAGTCGGTGAGTGAACGAGCTGGCCTTTCATTTTTTTTGCACATCCAAAGACAACGCCCAATTGCTACTTGTACACGCGTGCATACGGAACAAAAACGTTACGGCTAGTATGAATGATATGACGGCGTCCGGACGGGGCAGAACAGAATGGTAACGTCACCGTTTTTTTTGACTGCTACTGTAATTTCAAATTTTTGTATAGAGTGAAATGTTTATACGCATAGGATGCACAAAATTAATACTACCACAATACGTTTACAGTATATTGCAAAATGTGACCACAGCTGAGACCACTGCATAGTAGATATTGGTTGAAAATAAAAGGTGGTCAAGTAATTATTGTTGCGTGTGCCAGCACTACTCAAGCACTATCTAAATCATAAGGCAGGCTACCTAATCATAGTTTACAGTAGGTCTAGTCACTTACTGATGGGTTGTTTATCACTGACACCCACCCCCCCCCCCCCCCCCCCCCCCCGGCTTCTAAATAAGACCTGCACTTATTAGGGGGAGGCTTCTATTCAAGCTTGTGACATTTTGGCCAATCAGATTACAGCATAGGAGGTATCTTATTCTAGAAGGCACCTCCTAGGAGATTTCTCATTTATAAGACTCTTCTCTGAGGCTACAAATTTTACATGGTCATGCCTGTCAGGCTAGTTATAGTGTATGCTGGATGCACACTGCAGTGCACATAGCATAATAGCTACTACCAATGCTATGTGAATGAATGAAAAGTGGGCAGGTCTATCGTTGAATGGGTGGAGCGATTGAACTCGTTTAGCCGAGTCAGCAACTTATAGAGGCAGCTACATGTATAGATAGTCATGGCCAACAATTGAACCTGTTAAGCTAACAGACCTTGCCACACACAGCAGAACGGCAACATTGCTGAATAACAAAAAGAAAGCAGGGGCTGAACGCTAACAGCAAGTCGGGCATCAACTTGGTGACCGTTGGTCTCAGCGGCTACAATACGATGATTTGAACTGTTGCTAGGTACATGCTCGAGCCTTTTATGGGCGACGCTGTAGTTGCTAGGCCGTAAATACATTGTCAGAGCCACGTAGCCCATGGTACAAGTTGGTTACATCACTCAGTGTGGTCTCTGTGGCCCTTGGTGTGTAAAATTAATCTCGAAGAGACCTACCTGCACCTCATGATACATATAATAATGGTATACAGAAAAGCATATTTACCGACATCTCTTATTGAAGTACAGGTATAGTCTTTGCTGCCCACAATTTAATCACCCTGTAAGCACTGGAATATTTAACCCTACAATCATGTATATGTACTCAGGACTGTTAAGGCAGCCTCAGCTAATGATTGTGCAGAGGCTTGTAAAAAGCTTGTATCACTAATTATTACCAATTACATGATCATGAATATCATTAAACCTCGAGCACACGTGATCATATCCCTATAGTCAGTGTACAAGCGACTTGAGTTTCAAAGTGCGCTCAAGAAAACGGCCGAGGCGGCTACCAAAATCCCTTCAGCACCGAAGCTCTTGAGGCTGCTGAAGTCCATTAATCATTGTTCGAAGTCGAGCGAGGTGGAAAGGCTGTCCAAATTTTAGCAGTTGCCCGTGGTAAGGTCATGAATATTTAATGAAATCAATTTCAGCCCAAAATACGTACATATCTGTCCATAACTTTCGAGCACTTAGCTTTTTGCAACCATTCCATCTATTTTAGACATCGCTAATGTCTGTTCTTTCGTTTGAATCCTGAATCCTGAATCTTGTATTATCTTGTATTATCTGTAGCTATTTTGGTACCCGCCTAGTCGAAAATAGTCAGTTAAGGAAAAAAACGTGACCCCCACTAATTTAAGTTAATTAATGATATTGGCATGGTAACTCATAATTTTAATAAACTACTTCCTTTCCTCTTCAACATGAATACCTTAGTCAGTGATCAAAGTTCACCCATGACCTACACCAACAAATTCTGTGTTGCCATGTTAGCAGTATTTGCTATTTACAATCCAAGTGAGGCTGCTTTAACAGTCCTGAGTACATGCATACCAACATTATGGGTAATACATGCACGTTACATGTACATGTATACTCGGGTGAAATGGACTGTACAGACTTTCGGTCAGCATGAGCATTGGTTGATATAATGCAGTTATCCGTAGACATATACATGTACATGTACGAGAAATATTGCCCATTCTACAGCCCAAATGTATGGATATGATAGTGGCACTTTAGTGTTAAAAGTAAGCTTGTAGCGGGGGACACTCAGCTTAGTAGCCGAAGGTTTGAAAGCGCACACAGGGATGAAAATAACGATTGGCCATCGGCCATTTTCCGTCCATTTTAGGCCAATGGCCAACCACCTACCTCCTTTCTCGGCCATTTGGCCTACCATAAGATAGTATTGTTCGATCAACAGCATGCCATGTGCTCAATAATTTCAATATTAACGCGTATACGTGACGACCTTTTCCGTGTGCAATTATTGTAATGGTACTGACGATCATTACCTAATCGGCCGCCTAAATGCTCCACATGACCGGACAAATCAGGATATATCCGGCTATTGGTCCTTACATTATTCATTTCTTATTGTCACCCCTGCGCACAGAATCGAAGCGCTCCTTTTTTCGATTGTATCGGAAATGAACAGCTTGGGGGTGTTGCTGTACAGTATTATGAGAGAAATTTGGCCTGAAATTGTATATTTACAATAATAAACTACACGTGCCAGGGTTCTCCCCAGAAATTTTGAGAGGTGGTATATAAATCTTTAGATGTGTATGCAGATACAAGCCTACTACCGCCTAGTGGTGACTATAGTAATGGACTTGTAAACTGTGGTTATTATGAAAGTAGTCGTTATAGGCATGCCCAAAGCATGACCGCGAGGTTATGTAGTCATCTGTAGTGTATCACAACTAGGTGAGTGGTGGTAAATTTTGAGCTAGTGGTGGTAATTACCCCGCACGCATGTGCAAGGGGTAAAGTAACCGGTTGTATCATCGTTGTTGTCATTGTCGTTAGCATAAAAATTGTGATATCTCGAGATGTAGGCGTCTAAGCGACTCGAAAGCATAACGAATCAATCGAATTCGGCGAAAAACTGGCTTCAGTGCGCATCAAATCGAGGAACACTGTCCATAAGCGTCACAAATAGTGCCTTTTTGTTGGCCACCGTAGCCGTGCTCATGTACACAACTAGGTGGCCAAGTGTATGTCGTTGGTCCTAGCTGTACCAGAACCAATCAGTGTGGGGAGAACCCTAACGTGCTGTTCATTGCCCTAACATTCCCCAACTGAGAATTGAGTCCAATAATACTAGGAAGATGATATCATCAGGCGGGGCGGGCCTTCGCTCATGCTGTACTCCAGGGTTTTTATTAGCAATCATAATGTTGTACCGTAGAATCCCACAATTACGTCCCCCCCCCCCCCCCCCCCCCTTTGTGCATGCTAGCATTGGGTAAAAGTGGGGAGGGGACTTATATGCGGGATCGTTACATTTCTGTGTGATAACCATTACCGACCGTTGAATGCCATGTGGGCGTATGATCTCTACACTTACTCTGGCTGTTTGGTGGGCAAAACTCCAGAAAAATGACAAAGTAAGGCATAATATGACACAAAAAATTAGCTTGCTAGCTGTAGCTACTGTTTTTATTGGCTTATGGACTGTATCTACAGTCAGGGAGGGGGAGGCGTATTTGCGGGATTCTACAGTAATACCTTGGTTTTGAGTGGCGAAGTCTACTTCAGTCTACTACCCGGCACAGCATGGCAGGTATACATGTACATGTATTATGCAGCCAGTTATAGCAGTTGCCAAGCACATAAATTATCAGCAGCCAGGCTCTCAGTTTCATGATTCTTGACATTCTTGAGTACGGTAATAAAGCTTTACTTATCTCTAACATTGTTACAATGAGCTGGAGAACGGTGCAGTCGTTATAATATGACCTTGAGCTTGAGCTATACTGCACTGCCGCAATTCAATCGACCAAGTGCATGATGACGACCTCTACCAGTCACGGTAAGCGGTGGTGTCTGAGCATGCGCATTGAGTCGTTGCTATATTATATGCAAGATCACACACAAATATATATTGTGGCATCAAGGTCGACTTTATCATGAATCAAGCAATAACTGAGTTCTTACAAAATCACACAGAGCTTAATGGGAGGGTTGCATGCAAGAATATTTTTCACTGAAATTTACAGGAGGATCATGTACTCCTGGAAAAAGTTACTTTTAGTTGTTTATACGGAATAAAAATCTCTTAAATAGCAGTAAAGTGGCTTCTAAAACAGCAGCATTATTGTATTGGTTTGCTGCATCCTGTTGCGGATGATGGTGGGTGTGGTTTAACGTGACGTCATTGAAGCTCGCGCCTGGTACCGGTACTGGTGGTGGTGCAGATAGAAAGCCTCTGCTGGTTAGAATGGTGAATCGCTGTGTGGCCGCTGGTTGTTCGAACACTCCCGGTGAGGGCATTAGTCTGTACAAGTTCCCAAGCGACCCTGCACTCCTGGAAAAGTGGGTGAAGCAAGTACAACAGACACGTGCTCAATGGACTGTCACGAAGTACTAGTTCATTTGCAGTGAGCATTTTACCGAAGATTCCTTCGAGGTAGACTCTACCATTGCTGCAACGTTTGGCATAGCTAAAAAGAGGCGGTTAAAGCCAGACGCTGTGCCCACTATATTCAACAGGCCTTCAACTTCTTCAGCAATAGCGGCTGGACCATCAACTGGCGTACGCACGACGGTACAAACCAGAAAGAGGACATCCGATGCCATGGAAGCTACACCAAGCAAACGTATCCGAGGAGCAGCTGAAAAGAGAGAGAGGACAAGGGTAGGTAGCAATGAATAACACAGAGATAGGTACCAGTAGCAGTACATACAATAATATTACTATTGTTTGGCTACAGACTATAATCCTGCATGCTATGGCATTGTGTATGAGTGTTTCAATACATACATGTAGTGGATTAAATGTATTATGAAACATTGAAATTGTGCAGATAGTTGAAGAGCTTATTACTCAACTACCTCCCTCTCCTGACCATGATGATATTGAAGCAAGTGGCGACGTACATGCAATAGGTCCAAACTCTTGTAGTGAGAGCGTTGGTATACAAGTAGCGCCATGCAGGAGAAATATTCGCACCCAAGTAAAACCATGCACAAAAGGCAAAGGTATAATGAAGGTTAATTGAAATCATAAAAATTTAATATTTCCAAACATTACTCAGGAGTACAAGTAGATTCCAACAAGCAAATTAAAGATGCTAGTGTACAGTGCTCTCTGCTTGAAGTCTCACTACCACAGCAGCATCGTGTTCATGTCGGTGTGCAAACTCTACTACATCTCCCACTCATCGAATCAGTGCCAACACGTAACCCTCAAGAACTTGAATCATCAGAATCAGATATATCAGAAATTAGTGCTGAAACTGCATGTGCTGATGTCGACCTATCTATGACTAGCTTCGATCCTTCAGATGAGGGCAGTTCAACGTAAGTATTGATACATGTGACTCTATACTGTAATTATAATAGTTTGATCTGCAGATATGATGAAAGTGATGATGACTCATGTAAGAGTGTGACACAGCAAATGTACCTTGTATTCGAATCGGCTCTTATGCTTCTGTTTACAACGCGTATTTATTGTGGACATGCCATTGCAAGTACGTGCATCAAGAAGACAATAATTGGAACTTTCGTTCGAATAACACAATTATGTGAAAGCTGTGGAAGAAGACGTACATGGGAGAGCCAGTCATTTATAGGGACAGTGCCTGCCGGAAACATCCTCCCTATCATCAGCTATACTATACAGTGGTTCTCTCCCATCCAAGGCTCTTCGCATGTTCCAGGTGCTAAAATGTGCAGCTGTTGATCGTACGACATTCTTCCGTCACCAAAGCAAATACTTGCAACCAGCTATTGCTACAACGTGGAAGTGGCATCAGGAATCATTGCTAAATACATTCAAGGATGAAAAGAAAGCTCTGGTGGTTGCTGGAGATAGCCCGGACCATTCTGGCTGCTATACCTATCCTGTAACAAAGTTGTGCATTTCAAGCTAGTCCAGGTATATAATACTAATATATTTAACACTGTGCAAAATGTCATTAACACCCTCATTCTCATCGTATGATCAAACCATGCGTTGAACTACCGTAGTGTCCAGGCAAGCGCCCATGTACAGCATTTTAAGGGGGCAATAATAATAATAATGATAAACATAAGCAATTTATGCCACGGGTATTAAGTGGTAATCATTCTTGATTTTAAATGACCAACAGAGCAATAAAGTTGGAGGGAGCTATTACATGGAAAAAGAAGGCCTCCACCGTGTAATGCAGTCCCTAAGAGAGCAAGATTTATCCATAAGTGCCCTTGTGTCTGATCGACACAAGCAAATAAACAGATGGTTACGTGAATGCCACCCAGAAATTAAGCACTATTATGATGTTTGGCATATTGCTAAAGGTAAACTGAAGCGTCAACACTAATAATATTATGTGCATGACCACATAACCTCTACCATTAGGTTTACGTAAGAAGATGAATGCACTTGCGAAACAGAAGGAATGTGATATAATTGGGAAATGGGAAAAGAGTGTTATTAACCACCTCTATTGGTGTGTATCGTCGACTACCGCCGATGATCAAACCCTACTTAAAGCCAAGTGGCTCTCACTGGTGAACCATATCCACAAAAACATAGTGGTCATGGCAAAGAGTTTCCCAAATGTTTGCATGAACGACTTCGAGGACGTGACAGGAACAAGAAATGGCTAAAATCACGTATGTCCCATAGCAATCCTGTATGTACTCAAACCATTTTATATCATATCATGCAATTGCAGATACAAAAGCTAGTGAAAAGCTTACGACACTCCTCTCCAATACACAGCTGTGCAACGACATAGGTAGACTATCTCCTCTTCATCAAACATCATCGCTGGAGTCCTACCATAGTGTCATCAACCATTTTGCTCCCAAGTCCACAGCTTTCTCATACTTGGGAATGGAGTGCAGGTAACATGTTGTTTGGATAATGTACTCCAAGTATGATCACAGCAGTGTGCCATAATACAGAATTCAGCTCGCAGCTTTACATTTTAATAAGAATTCTGGACGTGACCAAACCCTTACCAAAGGTGGAGATCGAAGATTCGATATTGTATTTCCAAAGTACAAAAAAGGCGGTCACATAGTCAAGAAAGTTACTAGAGATCCTACGTACGGTAAGATCTGTTGTGAGAGCATATATACCTTCTATGTATCTATATACAATGTGTATACAACCATAGGATACATAGAAGAACTACTTAGAGAAACTATCAAGATTAGCGAAGAAGGAACCATTGTGGAGCTACCAGAGGCTCCAGAGCCTCTATGTAGTCAATACGAAAGGCCTGAAAAAATTGTAGCAATTAGTCAACATAAAATACGCTTTAGTACATCAACATAATCTTTCAATGCACCATAACAATATTGTAACATATTAACCAATGTGTCTGGATACTTAAATCCTGTATATTCAGGTGATGGAAAAGTTGCTCTAATTTTCATCACAGCACAACTAGGAAGTACAACTCGTACTCTTCTCCCGAGCCATCCCCAGCACCATCCTGTCAGTTGGCGATACGCAATAAATCGATATCGCCTATATAGGATGAAAAAGTGTCAGCTAAATCATACCGTGTCTATACAGTTAATTTAATTTTTAATTTACTTATGTGTCACTTCTTCCAAGTCACCGTAATGATACCTGTATGCAAAGTAAGCTGCTTGTAGAACCCACATATTCAAGCACACTGGTTCAAATCCTTCGTGGTCAGTAATGCATGCACGCCACTTCTCTACCACTTAAAAGATTCCTCTTTCTTCTCATCAATCTTCTCAATTTCACAACAACACACACATTCTCTGGCAGTTGGCATTATTTGACACTTTCCACACTGACACCTGTAGTGAAGAAAGGATAGCTACACATGCCATTCAACTGGAATTTAGGGTGCTGAGTCAGATCACACATTTGGATTTTCGGATTTAATACTAATAGTTATAGATACAACTAACCAGTCAGTGCTGCTTAGTCTGCTAGGATCCCCCTCGTCACCGCCATCAGAGTCCTCGCCATCGGATGTAGAACTGACATCACTCACAACAGGTTCATACTGGTACGGTTCCACAGTCCTTGACTCTGGCTCTTCAACTGCGTCAGAATTATCAAACGACGATGAAGAACAAGAGAGGTCCAGGTCACTCTGATCAGTCATATTCTCCTCGCTAGACAGATCACTGTTGCCACGTTCAGGATCCATGCCTAGAGGCTGGACTGAGGGGTCCGCAACAATCCGTTTTGGCGTACGAGATTTCGAAATCATACACGGATTTCCTGATTTCAGCTATGATTTCTAGCGATGGTTGATTTCCGATTTCAGACGAGATATCGATTTCAGACCAGATTTCCTTTCTTAGTGTTCGATTTCTGCTTTGATTTCAATGATTTCTTACTATTTGGATTTCTAATTACTGATTTCTGGGATAAATGAAAGTTTAGTATGAAAACACCGGATAGTAAGTGCATGACAAACTTAATACTTATTTACACAAAAGATCTAAAATTTTTGTGCAGCTACAGGCTATTGAAAGACAAATATTATGCATGACAATGTCAAAAGTAGCTAGAGCTAATTGAAAGCACCAAACAGCCTAACGTTGCAACTCGCGATACACCATCAATCTTGGTGAAACCATTCACTGGAGCAATCAGCATAGATATTAAATAAAGGTGGGCAGATCCGCAACTGCAAGCGATTTCACCGGATGATTTCTAGTGATTTCTTGATTGATTTCTGTGGGTTTCAGCTGATTTCCATTGATTTCTAAGCCAGGTGTACGAGATTTCTTTCATTGCAGACCCCTCGGGCTGGATAGTACAGTAGTGTATACGCGTGCAGTGCTGGGCCTCGCCTTACCGTTCCTTCAACGACGTCACGTTAAACCACACCCACCATCATCCGCAACAGGATGCAGCAAACCAATACAACAATGCTGCTATTTTAGAAGCCACTTTACTGCTATTAAAGAGATTTTTATTCCGTATAAACAACTAAAAGTAACTTTTTTCCAGGAGTACATGATCCTCCTGTAAATTTCAGTGAAATTTTTTTTGCATGCAACCCTCCCTTTAAATAGTGCCTGAACAATTCTATAAGGGCTGCCTGCCAGACAATAAGGGTCATACAACTCAATGCAGTACAAAGCAACATAATAGTTTTGTCTCGGTTTGTATTCAGAACACAATTAGTGTGTCTGGTTCGCTACACCACTCCCCTCCAGAACCGAGATGTACCACTGTGGGGGCTTGACTGGACGTCCTGAACGAGTTCGCTGTGGCTGCTCCTTAGTTGTGTGGCTAGGCGATGGTGGTGGATGCTTAGTTGGTCGACCACGGCGTCGTCTAGGCTGTGCTTCTTCGGGTGGTTGTTCTGGATCCATGCTGGCAGGCTTGGGCCGGTCGACTGAAATTATTTCGTTTTTTCCTCCAATGTCCACAATGAAAGTTTTAGGACCTGGCTGCACAACTTTAAATGGGCCTTCATATGGTCGCTGCAGAGGTGTGCGATGAGCATCGTGACGGATGAAAACATACTCTGTCTGCTGTAGGTTGCGAGGAACGGAGGTGGATGCTGCACCATGCTGAGAGGTGGGGACGGGGACAAGGCCACGGACTTGGTCACGTAGTCGCCGAAGATGTAGTGGGACATGTCCACAGCTGGGTATAAAGTCCCTGGGCACTGTAAGAGGGGCTCCATAAACTATTTCTGCTGAGGAACACCCTAGATCGTCTTTAGGTGCTGTTTTGATACCTAAGAGCACCCAAGGTAGCTCCTGCATCCAGTTAGGGCCAGTGAGGCGTGCCCGCAGAGCAGATTTCAAGTGACAACGGAACCTCTCCACAAGGCCGTTGGACTGAGGATGATAGGCTGTGGTATGACGGAGCTGGGTACCTAGGAGGCGGGAAATGGATGTCCAAAGTTGTGAAGTGAACTGTGGTCCTCTGTCAGAAGATATGTGAAGCGGGGTGCCGAAACGAGCAATACAATGAAAGGCTAAGGCTTGAGCACAACTGGCGGCGGTTGTATTGCTGAGGGGAATGGCTTCTGGCCAGCAGGAAAAACGGTCGATTATGGTAAACAAATGAGTGCATCCATTGGAAGGTGGCAGTGGCCCCACAAGGTCCACGTGGATGTGATCAAAACGATGCTTGGGGACACTGAACTTTCCGAGGGGGGCCTTGATGTGGGTCTAAAACTCTTGTTGCTGTCTGTATCTTGGTCAAGTGCTGCAACAACATAATAGTACTTTGTATCATCGGCTGTAATTCCGCGGAGGTTGAATTGAGCTTCAGCCTGTGCAAACCATACATCAGGCTGGGCTGTCCAGAAGGTAGGCAGCTTGAGTGCAACTGCATGTTCTTCTCTTGCCATGAAGTACGTTCCTGGTGTCAGGGTCACCAATGTGGCATCAAGGTCAACTTTATCATGAATCAAGCAATAACTGAGTTCTTATAAAATCACACAGAGCTTAAATAATGCCTGAACAATTCTATAAGGGCTGCCTCCCAGACAATAAGGGTCATACAACTCAATGCAGTACAAAGCAACATAACAGTTTTGTCTCGGTTCGTATTCAGAACATAATTAGTGTGTCTGGTTCGCTACAATATATATATATACAAGTATAAAAAACAATGAAATTGAAGGGTGAAGTAGGATGGGAGGGCTAAAAAGTATACTAACAAGATTTGTAGGGATAATCATGTCCACTATACATCCCTATGCTTGCTTTTATCAATTATAGCTATCGTGCCTGTTGACAATGATTCATTGGTGCCATCCTTAACCGAGAGAAATTAATATTATCCCCTAGCTATTATTATGGCTCGTACGTAGGGTTGGGGGGATTGACTGTCGCACACTGCCTGGTTATTTTTTCCTGCTCTTAAACTCAAAAAGCAAGCGTAGGGATGTATAGTGGACATGATTATCCCTACAAATCTTGTTAGTATACTTTTTAGCCCTCCCATCCCTACTTCACCCTTCAATTTCATTGTTTTTTTATACTTGTTTCTGTTCTTTTTTGTTCCTCTTTAGGCCACTTCAACTGCTATTGTTGTTTCACGGGCCTGACTGACCCTCTAATTTGCAGGTTTGAAAAGAAAATAAAAATGACGTAATGCATAAGTGTGCATGTGCAATGGCGTCGATGAATGCTTGGCCCAGTGTATCTATTAAACGAGGTGGATCGACAGTCATTTCTCATAAGATTGTTAAGTGCACGTGGACAGATACACTTGGGGCGTTCGTAGAGAGGGTGGATCCGAGTTTGAGCCACAAGAAATCAGCAACTCTAATTGCTTTTTTTCTTTTTTTTCAAACCGACCTACCGACCCTGAACCTTTGTCTGGTATGCCCGTGAAACAACTATTGCAGTTGAAGTGGTCTTAGTGTAATTCATCAATGCTATCTATTATGATGTTCTCATTAACTCTTAACTTCATTTCAATGGTGTAGTGGTATAATAATAGTCTACTTGTCCAGGCTAACAGGCCGTAAATGCTCGCGCGCGAGTCTTAGCCACGCCCCTCGCTAGATCGCACCGCAAAGGCGAGCTCTACTGAGATCAGGCTCGGCATATAAACAGTCAGCTCAGTGACTTGCCTCGTTTCCAGACCCAAAGAAGCTGCTACCAACATTAAACTTACTCGTTTTTAAGGCCTAGAGTTGCTCCCTAAACAGTAGTTTTTCACGGACTAGCGCATTCTCAGGCTTCTGTCAGGTCATCGGTCTAGTCTGCCTCGAGCCTCTGGCCCGCGCCACACGCGTGATCGATCAATGCGGTGGCGCGCGGCGCCAGCGCCAACTCCTGTCACATGACTTCACCATGGTAACACATTATGAGCATGCGCATTATATGACAAAATGGCGTATAAGACACACCCAATCGTACAATATGCGCTGACCAAACCCACCATTACGTAGCTATCATGATAACACAAAACTAGTGTGACACTGCACTGCGCGCTACAAAATAGAGTGGATTTATATGAGAACTAAGGTGAGCGGTCCAGAGAGTCTTGAGTTAGCCCTGGTAATGAAAAAGAAAAAAAGATTGACAATTGGCTATTTTTTACACAGCTGGTTCAGGCATACCTGATCATTTCCATGGATGTGTTGGGGCTTGATAGATAGGTATTCTGGTGTAGATCACGAATATGAGAGTTAGAAATCTTAAAATTTAAGTTGCTCTGAGTTATTTATGTATTTGTAATGTATTACATATATGGCAATATCCGGGCCATCCCTACTTATAGAGTCTACCGACTCTATGATATATATCATAGAGTCGGTAGACTCTATAAGTAGGGATGGCCCGAATATGCCATATATGTAATACATTACAAAAAAGTAAATAACTCAGAGCAAATAAAATGCTATGATTTTAAACTTTCACATTCATAATCTACACCAAAATACCTATCTATCAAGCCCCAAACCGTCCATGGAAACAATCGGGTATGCCTGAACCAGCTGTGTAAAGAAATCATAAAAAATGCAAAAATCTCAATCTTCTTGTCTTCTTCTCTTCTCGGGCTAACTCAATATTGCCTGGACTTTTCACCTTAGCTTGAGTATAAATCCACTCCAGTTTGTTGCGCGCACGTCTGTGGTACACTAGTTCTGAGTTATCAGTACAGCGATTTAATTGTGGGCGTGTACAGCATATTCTGTGAGTGGGTGTGTCCGATTCGCCATTTTATCATATAATGCGCATGCTCAGAATGCGTTTCCATGGTGATCGAAGCGAAGTCATGTGACTGTGGTCAGCGGCGCGCGCGACGTTACAGGCCGGCCAGTCGAATCAATCAAGTGCTAGTGCAGAGCTCTGGATCGAGTGCATGCAAGGCGCTGGCGCTAGCCGCCTAGTAGGCTAGTGCGCTGGTGGCTAGGCTAGCGCGCGCGTATAGCACTAGTGCTGCGCTGATTCGATCATGAATACGAACATTCGAGGAGCGGCCATTCTTCGGGTGGTCCCTCTGAGCAGTCAGAAAGAGTGTCATCGCCGCGACGCTACTTGGGCAGCTTTTTTTGTCAGCCTGCCTAGGCATAGGGGCGTGACTACTGATTTTCCGCGCACGCGCAAACTTTGGCACCTGGCTAGTTGAATGAGCAAACCATATAAGATGGCATTGATGAATTACACTGAAAGCAATAAAAAAAAGAATAGAAACAAGTATAAAAACAATTGAATAAATTGAAGGATGAAGTAGGGATGGCAGGATCAAAAAGTATACGAACAAGATTTGTAGGGATAAACACATCCACTATACATCCCTACGCTTGCTTTTTGATATGCATGGGGAGCAAAGTAACCAGTAATAATGCAATGAATCAAAACTGAGCCATCAGTGATAGGGGTGACAAAATCTCTCCCACATGTAAGTCAAGATAGCACGAACAAGTCGACATGCATCAATAGGTGCACGATAAGCAAGTGTATATATATATACAGTGTATATACAAGTGATAAAAGTATATACAAGTGATAAAATATCAATAGTCAAGCCATAAAACAAGTGATAAAATAACTGACGAACTAGAGCTCTGTAGAGCACATACCCCGCGCGCACATTGCGCAATCTATAGACTTACTTTCGGTGAATGGCTACAATTTTGTGAATTTCAAAGAAATAGCTAATGGAAATGCTGCTTAGTTGTAGCTACTTGGGGGTCCCGGTGACACTTGAAAAAGCGCTCTCTGCACCCAGACCTAGCCCAGACTAGGAAGATATGAATTTCTATACATATTTGTTGTAATAATAGTAGTATAGCTATCTTACATTATGATTGGCTTCAGATTTCAGTCACTGTAGACATCACGAGCATTATTTAGAACATTGACAATCTTTACCAGTCATACGTTAGTTGTGCGCATGAGCAGAAAGCAGTATGCATATGCATTGTGGGCACTGTCGATAGGCGTGGCCACGGTGGCCAACAAAAAGGCACTATTTGTGACGCTCGTGGACCGTATCCCTCGATTTGACGCACACTGAAGCCAGTTTTTCGCCGAATTCGATTGATTCGTTGTGCTTAAGAGTCACTTAGACACCTGTATCTCGAGATATGGCGATTTTTGTGCTAACAACAACGACGACGACACGACCGATTACTTTACCCCTTGCGCATGCGCGCGGGGTAAATATCAGCTTATACTCGAGATACTCGATTACATACCCGTTAGCAGGCCTGTCAAGTCTCACTCATTACGAGTGAGACTCCCGCATTTCATGAGGTCTTACTCATAAATTTGATGATCTGATGTATTGTTTATATGGAGTCTCACGCATTTTTTACATTCAAATAACACTACATATTTACAGTACAGATCACAGGCAACTTGACAAACGAGTGCGAGTAGCGAGGAGGTGACTCGCGTGGCCTGGACGTTCACGCGCGCGTGCAAAAGGCGCCCTCGACGCGCAAGCACGAGTACTTGCATGCTCACGCATATCCGCACGCACTCGCGAGTACGTATAGGGCGTGGTCCAATTATTGCACCAACAAGATAATGGTGGCAAGATCGAGACAACAGGCAGTTCGCGCGCTTATCGTACTTTTTGATGAGTTTACTGAGCGAAGAGAGGTAGTAAAAGATTCGCTAGGCATAGATAAGCTTCCTATTCTTCGTATTTTTTCATGACAAGTCTCGAGTACTCATGAACGTGATCGCGAGCAGCTGAGGCACGAGACTTTTAGAAAGCTTTAGCAAGCTTGTTGAGAGAAGAGAGGCAGTAAAACTATACCTAGCTCACAAACTAGCTAGGTTTTTTTGCTGTCGAGTCTCGAATACTCGCGTGTGTCCTCGCGAGCGCGTGCACTCGAAACGCGGGTCCTGGGTACACGCGGTTGCCGGAAATTGACTCGCGAGCAGGCGCTTCAATACACGCGTGTCACTCGCACTCGTTTGTCAAGTTGCCTGTGAGCTGTACTGTATATTGCTCTTATGGTTATACATGTAAAATTTCACTCATTTGAGCACTATTACCATGATAGATCTCTGTTAGCATGTTCTGGAAGGCGGTCTCCACATTTGTTAAGTCCAGTGCTGATGTCTCAATGAACGATAATCCATTCTTTTCTGTATGACAAGGAGCAAGGAGAAAGTATTCTAATTAATGCACACCACCACATACAGTAGGAGTTAAAAAAACGGTGACGCTTCCGTTCCGTTCCGTCCCGTTCAGACGGAAGCGAAACGGCCGTTCCCCATACCCAAGAATGGAAACGGGACGGGCGGAGGTGACGCGACGGAAAATGCAGTCGACAATTCCAATCGTAGCTAGCACGAAAATGATGCCTCAAAAGCCTAAGAAAGCTAGCCAAAAGAAGCATCGCTCTATCCAAGCGATTGCATTTGGAAGCGATCAGAGTCGACGGGCAACGCGAAATCGATCGATCGTCGATAGCAGACTTCGAACCCAGTCAAGCCTCAATCGCAGAACTCGCTCAAAATCGAAGAGCAGCAGTAGTAAACTGCCCCAGAACAGTTTAGAAGACCATAGCAGTATAAAACTATCGATTCTAGTCGGCGGCTCAACGAGCTGGCCTTTCTTCTTTTGCATGTCGAAAGACCACGCCCAATTACTAATTATGCACGTGTGCATATGGAACAGAAACTGAACGGCTGGCATGAACGGTGCAACGGCGTCTGAACGGGACGGAACGGAACGGAAGCGTCACCGTTTTTTTGACTCCTACTGTACATGATTGTACACCTTTATGGTGGCATTAATTTTCTACTCCATCTCTACTGCATATAAGTACCTGCGTATGCCTTTGCCTCTTCCGTGGGTACAGCTCTGAGGTGCCTGAGGTCACACTTGTTCCCCACCAGCATGATGCCAATGTTGGAGTCGGCGTGGTCCCTCAACTCCTTCAGCCATCGCTCAACGTTCTCGTACGTCAAGTTATTGGCTATGTTGTAGACTAACAGGGCTCCAACAGCACGGCGGTAGTAGCTGAGAGAGAGAGAGAGAGAGAGAGAGAGAGAGAGAGAGAGAGAGAGAGAGAGAGGGAGGGAGGGAGGGAGAGAAGATTAAAGCACCACTGTATCAGTCAATGAGTGCATGTACCCCCAACATCTTCAAATCAAGCAGCAGTTTACCCCATTAAAATTGATGACAAAACCAAAACACAACTTACGCGCTAGTAATGGGTCTGTATCTCTCTTGTCCAGCTGTATCGGTGAACAAAAAATATAATAGTAACACTGCAGTACTGCACATAAAATTAATTAATAAAACTATTTAATTAGGGCATACATGTGTTTCCAACCCTGCCCAAAGGCCAAAGGTCACTTGAGATTAAGCGTTGTGTAACAGATTTGAAAATGGTTTAATGTTCTTCCCAAACTCAACTAAAAACAGTACCAGCAAGAGCCATTCCAAGTGCCATTTACGGAAGGAATCCTATCTCTCTCTATCACGATAATTATTATATGGGGACACCCTACTGTAGTGAATCATCAGTGGCAGTAGTGTACATGCATTCACAGAATACATCAACCAGTTTCAAGGATGACGGTAACTTCAAAACTTTGAGAAGGGCTCCCAAGTATCCTGAATCTTTATTGTGTGTGTTCAAAAGATCAGAGAGCCCTGGGGATGAGGCTAGATCCTTTAAAATTTCAACAGTGATGTCAAACTTGAAACCATCCACCCGTTAACAAACATTGTTCATACAGACAGACAGACCTCTGTCCCATATCTGTGCCTTGATAGTCTTTCCATCCACTTGGATGCTTCTCGTGCCAGTTTCCACACCAATTGATGACTTGGACTCAAGGTTGAACTCATTACGTGTGAACCGAGAGAGGAGATTGGATTTACCCACTCCTGAATCACCTATTAATACAACTACAGACCAGAGAGAGGGGGGAGGGAGGGAGAGGGAGGGAGAGAGAGGGAGAGAGAGAAAGGGAGAGGGAGAGAGAGAAAGGGAGGGAGAGAGAGAGAGAGGGAGAGAGACGCTAGGTGAGTGGGGGTACGTACATACCGTACTCGCTCTAATTATCTGAACGGCCAAAAATATCGCCGTTCGGTGTTAAATAGAAAGTAAATAAATTTGGGCAATGGTTTGTTTGAGTGTAAATAGAACGGATCCGGTGCAAATGGAGAAAGCGATTACGGTAATCAATAACAGTAAGCTTTGAAAACATTCCAATAAGCAGCTACCACCACCAGCGGCAGTTGGTCGGTCCAAGGTGAGTGTGTGGGTGTGATCAGTACTCAGTCTACCACACCAAAATTAATACCAAGGCAGGGTAGGGCTGACATGATATAGTATAGCTATTGCCAATATATCACTATCCACTGTTTGCATTCTTCAACCAAACCCTTAGCACCAGAAATACATGTACATGTACATGCCACTGCATCAATCATCTCCATAGTGTTGCACAACAGCTACATACAGCCTTAGTAGTGTTCTAGTGATGGTACACAAGTGAGTATGTTATTATGAGTGTGTGTGTGTGTTGGGGGGGAGGGGGGGGGGGTAAAGTGGCAGTGCCTCTACCTTTAAAGAAAAAATCATATTCGTCATCTTTATTCGTCATTGTGAATCGACTGCTGGGAATAAAAATCGATTGTGTGCATGTGTAAAAGAAAGTTAGTGAAACCAATTATACAAATAACTTAGCACTACATGCTGAGTTAATAAATTGATAATTAAGGGGTTACACTGTTAGGGGGAGGGGTGCCATGTACCTTGATTGCACATGGTGAAAATTCCCTACCTTACATGATATTATATTATATTATAGAGTAACATACTTACTAATTAGAGGTCTGTAGAGCACATATCCCGTGCGCTCTGTTACCACAGTGTAGCGTATTATAGTACTGCAACACTCTGTGGTAGAGCTGTTTTATGACCTGACGACCCTTTCAACACTGAGCTTAAGCATGCGCAGTCGCATCAACATGCTAAAAGAGTGGGTATGGTCGATAAACCACAGGCATGCTGAACAGAAAATGCACAATTTGTAGCACTAGCAAGCCTTTTTGAGCAATTTGAAGCCCGTACAAACCAGTTTTTCATCGATATCTACCGATTAGTTGTGCTTACAGCATGCATAGACGCTTAGAACTCGAGATCTGGCGATTTTTGTGCCGACGACAACAATGACAACGACAGACGGACAAACAGATTGGTTTACCCCTTGCGCATGCGCGCGGGGAAATTAATCTCTATGCCAGCAGTTTTCAATAATAGGTCATGAGACAATTGCTAACTCAGCCAGTGTGTTGTTCTAAATATAGTAATAGCTGTTTTGCATAACCACACCAGCTCTGTCTCTCTTTCTCTCTCCCCCCCCCTATACACACATACATACATCCCCCATCTCTCCCTATCTCCCTCTCTCCCTACCTACCTCTCTCTCTCTCTCCTCCCTCCCTCTTTCGCACCCTCTCCCCTTACAAACGCATACATACAACCCCTTATCTCTCCCTCCTCCTCCTCCTCCTCCTCCTCTCTCTCTCTCTCTCTCTCTCTCTCTCAATATACCACCTCCAGACAGTGTATCTGTTTCTCTCTGGTATGCATATGAAGGCTTCCACCAACAATACACTAGTTCAGGAAGAGAGTGGGGACAACTCTATCTCACAAGCCTATTGTGAATAAAAGTCAATAGAGTATAACCATACACACACACACACACACATCTTTCAATATACGGAAGAGTATATATTATGCATACAATATTATTGGCACCACAATCCCAGTATCTCAAAATGTGTAGTATGTATGATAATGTCGACGTGGCACACAACTAGTCTTTATAAGTGTGACGGCGCACGCTGAAACGCGGCTGCGGCCCTGTTCACAGCTGATCTTTTATTATTAAAGATTCAATTCAGCCATACACCAATCACAAAAAGAATCAAGTGAGAGTACAGCAAGACATACAGAGAGCACACACAACAGAAAAAAAACTGATACAACAACTGACTAGACAGCTGACATGACCATATAAGGTAAGAAAACGATGACTGAACAAACCGGACAGTCAGGTACACAAACCAGTTTAAATAATTATTAATAACATCATAACAAAGGAAAAGGGTCGTCACATAAGCAGATGGGAAACGATCATGTTGCTGTGTAAGCGGCTAGTGGTTGGTGGTTACGATAATAAAGATGATATTCTTTTACAAATTGCTCTCTTCTCCTTCTATCATGTGAACACCCACACACACAAACCTTCATATTTATTTCTCAAAACTCATTTTTTTCTGGGTTGGTGTAAAACCTGGACTCTGGACTCTGGACTGGACTGTGGACTGGACTATGGACTGAGATTTGGACTGGATTTTGGACTGACGCGTTTGATTTTGACGACCATTTCCAATCAAGGATCGATTGAACGAAGGGCAGTAAATCTATTACTTCTGTTGGAGCATAGGGTTGGAGTGGTGTCTGGGGTAACAGAAATGGAAAACAATAGGCTTACTTCCTTATGAAGTCACGGTGGGATCAAGAACTAAGCATGCAGTGTATTTGTCATTAAGCCTACATGTCAGTGCTTCTGATTCACTAGTATCAAACCTCTGGGCTGCCTCAGCTAATGTTTATAGTCTTCAAATATAGGTTTATGATGCAAATGACTGTTGAGTTACTTAAAATGATATTGGACTCAAATCGTTTGACATCTTGATCATACGTACATACTAGCCTATAGCTGTGGCACCTGAGCAGAAATTTTGGATCTTACTAGCACATACATGTATCACAACACAGAGTGCATTTCAATCTTGTCACCTTGATTCCACATGGTAAATATTCACACTGAAGTTGCAACACTGGTAATCATGAATCAAAACACAGTGCTATTAGATTGCACAAAAAACAAAAACAAACAGTTCACACAAAAACCAAACATAAGCTGCAGATATTCTGTGTTGCTGTCAAGGAGGTTATGATATCCCGGAGAACAGTTAGACTTCATGGTGTAAAGAAGGGAAATGCAGCCTGGACACAAGCAGTCTGGCTCATGAAGCACTGACAAACGCTAATTCAGGCTTACTGATAACACAGCATGCTGATTTCTTGATCCCACCGTGACCTTATGAGAAAATAAGCCTATTGTTTTCCATTTCTATTAGCCAAGGCACCTCTCCAACCCTATGCTCCAACAGAAGTGATAGATTTACTGCCCTTCGTTCAGTCGATCCTAGTGAGGTTGATTGGAAATGGTCGTCAAAATCTAACGCGTCAGTCCAAAATCCAGTCCAAATCTCAGTCCATAGTCCAGTCCAGAGTCCAGAGTCCAGGTTTTACACCGACCCTTTTTTCTGAGCTTAACGTGTAAACAAAGGTTTGTAAGCTTACATCAGTCGGATCAATTCCATTTCACGGACCCAGGAGTACTAAGTGTTTTTCTTTTGAAACCGATGAAGGTTAGCTCAGTACAATTTAAAGCCTCGATACTCTTGGTGATGATACTATAGTATAGGAGGGGAGGGGCTTGTTTGTAAGACCAGCCACGCCTCCACAATGGTCGCAATGTTGAGTATGATTCGTTGAGTATTTTGCGCAAGTGCGTTAGCTCATAGATAGCTATCTTTTTATGTTTCTAACTTTAATATTATTGCAAATCATTATTCAATCAAAAATTTTAAGTGATTATTAATAGCTAACTTAGAGATGAGTAACTATGATGACTTGAAGTAGTAAGTTTGTGTTTGTATGGGCCTATAGTATACATGTACCTTACACTGGGTACTTAAGGGCTATATCCCTGCAGATTGACTCAAAAGCCTGCCTGGGTGTCGTTCCATGATGCTCCCTCCACATAAACTCATCCGAGCAAGGAATTTAGTAGGGCATAACTAAACACACCATACATGGCATCTATAGCCAACTAAAATAGGTTGATCCCCCCCTCCCCCAAATTGCTTTAAAAGTACATGTCATTCATTTAATAGTAGCACATCTCAGTGGCCACATATGCTAGTCCAGTATTAGATGGTCTCAGTGCACACTGTACACGTACACACAGGAGTGTCACTGCAAATTAGACTTGAACACAGACAACACAACCCACAAACTGGACGGGTTATTTTAGACAAAGATACGCAGGACGTTAGTTGCGAGTGACTCACCTAAAACGAACCACGCTGCTCGACACGTACACGTTAGAAGGATGGCTCTCTCTTTCTCTTAGTAACGCCCTTCCAGGCTCTGTGCACTGCTATCGCCAAGCCAAGTTCACTTTTCACCAGCAATATGCAATATGGCGATTTCCGATAACGTCAGAATCCATCACGTGACAAAATTGCAGCCTCGGCAGCCTGGCCCGATCCGATCGAGCTCTAGATGGTGCCATACCACGCCCCTCGCTAAAACCACCCTGCTAAAACATCCACCTACGCTTCGCATGCGCAATAGCAATTCGCGCGCACCAAGCCGATCGCCGTCCCGAGTTGTAGCCTTCAGCCCACTGTCCACCTAAACCATCAGGTTTGGAAAGATGCAGCTAGTCTAGTTAGTAAGGCGGTGAAGCAACTTCCTACCAAGCCTGAGGAGGGGATCCAAGCTTCTTGGTGAACTTGGCCATCTCCGCCACAGGGCTACCTCCTCCGATGTCCACGTTCTATCAGATCACGCCCTACAAGCTACAGGACCACGAGATTGAGGGAGAGAAAACAGTGGTGCTTACAAATAGTATTGACATCGGTTCAGAAATCATAACTGCAGGTACTTTCACGGCAGGGCAAGTGGATTTAGCGGAAACGGACGAAAGCGAAAACGAAAACGAACGCGGAAACGAAAACGGAAACGAAAACGAACAAGGAAAGGGTCGTCAAGAAGGTTCACATTGTGGTAGGTCGACGATCTTGTAAGCTGCTTTATCGTGCAAAGTAGTGTGGTGCATCCAGAGACATGTCACAGGCAGGCTTCTCATGCCAGCTATATATTATGTAGTGCACTGGGCCAACATACACTGAAAGTTTGCCAGTCTGGAGTCCAGCAGGACGTTCCTGGTCTTTGCATTTAGCCGCAGGTAGCTAGCTAGCTAGCTAGCTGCCTTCCAACATGAGCTGAAAAATGACTCAGCTATGCAGCCATACTGATACTGAGCTGATCTGGAGCACTTAGAGTCACCCCTATTCATGGCTAAACAGTACTATGTACAGTACTGTCATCATTCATGATTACTTCAATACTAGACTATTACAGCCATACTGATACTGAGCTGATCTGGAGCACTTAGAGTCACCCCTATTCATGGCTAAACAGTACTATGTACAGTACTGTCATCATTCATGATTACTTCAATACTAGACTATTACAGCTAGAACCGTGACCAGATACTCAACAATATTTGACCTCATCTGGTAGTCCTTTACTGACCTATGATAAAGCTAGCTACATGTATTTTAATAGTTGAAGGTATCTACTAACTCCGGGCGATTGTAGAATCCCATGACAGGGCGTCAGTGATGCATCTAGTCCAGCCCCATCCCCAGGCCCGGGGTGCCCTCCCAGATTCACTTATAAAAGCTAGGTGGGCCATGACTCTCATGGCGTGCGTGCTACCAGCATGTTACTAGCTACCCACCCCTGGCTTATCAATAATAATTATAAAGTTAAAAAGTTAACATCTGACATAACATAATACCGGTAACTGCATCTGACAGTGCAAATTATCATAGACGAATAGACATTCAATCCCCTGTCAGATAGCTATAGCCGCCTGGCAATATAGCTACAAAGATCAGGAAGGTCCTGCCGGACTCCAGACAGGCAAACTTTCAGTGTATGTTGGCCCAGGATATGAGCAGCCTGCCTTGACAAGTCTCCGGATGCACCACACTATCATGTAGACTTATAAGTTCGTCGATCTACACCAAAATTGTAACCTTCTTGACGACCATTTCCCTTTTCGTTTTCGTTTTCGCGTTCGTTTTCGTTTCCGTTTTCGTCCGTTTCCGCTAAATCCACTTGCCCTTCACGGCATGTAGCTGTACACAGTGGGATGAACTTGAAGATCACGTGGATGCAGATGGAAAAATTGAAGCTTCTGCATTTCATAAAGTTACTATTTCCAATGGTGAATCAGAGTTAGTACCTCTACAGCAAGCACCCTGGGATGCAAAAATGTCAACAGAGTCTGATAATGATAAATTATTAGATTTATTTATTTATTTATAATTTCTGCTCAAAAATGAGCAGTGGTTAACACGAATAGCTGAAGATAGCTAGCTAAAATTAGCATGTATCCTATAGAGGGAGCACAAATAAGTAAGAGTTAAAAATTAAAATGCTGACTGAGGCCAGACTTAAAAGAATTGAGGGAGAGAGATGATAAAAGTGTTGAGGGGAGAGAGTTCCAGAGAGCAATGGTTTTTGGAAAGAAAGAATTATAAAATTGATTGGTTCTAGCCTGTATGTCGTCGTGTAGTGGTTTTTTTGGGATCATTGGTTTCATTCCTCTCTTGATTATTCAGGCATTCCTCATCCTGGCTTGTGTTTTGCATAAAGCTATAATATAATATTATTACAGTGCTGCACTGAGAAATACAAGACACACTTAATGAGCAAAATCAGGAAGGGTGGAGTGAATGAAGGAGGTAGAGCTCTTTTAAATCCTGAGTCTACTGACTACAACTCGTGTCAGTGACTGTTGATACAATTATGTATTATCTCCGAGTACTTTGATTGATAAGACATCAGACTGCATGCAATATTATAATAATATGAACAATGTCAAAAGACATGTAAAAAGCAGCTTTGATAAAATAATTTATCAAAGCTGCTTTTTACATAATATTATCTTTTGACATTGTTCATAATCATGTTTCTGTCATTATCAACTGGTTTGTATAATAAGAACTAGCGTTAACGTTAGCTACGTGGACGTATACGTTTACTAGAAGAAACATACATAAATTAATACTTGGGATAATAAATTTAATGGAGATATGCGTCTGTTGATAGAGCGTTATTGAACGTAGTTGGAAGGTCTGATCATACAGAACGTTTCAGACCGTGGTCCGTCATCAGCTGCAAAATGCAAAAAAGACTGAGTACAAAAAACTGAACTGCACGTACTTAAATAGTCTAGAGGTGTAATGATTGGTGGTGTGATCGTTCTGATGGTGTGAGAAACTGAGCTAATTGATTCTAATTGTGCTCCAGATTGGATTAAGCTGCAGACCAGTGTCAAGGTTCATGGTCTTGTCTGCTGCTTGGATTTGGAGAGCTTCCTTGAATCTCCGCTTGGTCCAATTTGTCTCCTGTTCTAGGACTTCAGCGCTGTCCCACAGGATATCATGGCGAGTTTTGTTTGCATGAACAGCAATGCCATTGTTGGGCTGGTCCATCCTAACTGCTCTCTTGTGCTCCTTCAATCTAACGCCTAGAGTCCTGCCAGTCTCACCTATGTAGGTGTTACCGCAGCTGCAGTCTACCTTATACACAACTCCTTTCACTTTCTCCCTGGTGGGCCTGCCTTTCACGTTGGTTAGGAGGCTGCGTAGCGTTTTCTTAGCAGTGAACGCTATCTTCATATCCAGATTTGCACATGATCTCTCTATGCTCTCGCTGAGGCCTCGGATGTATGGCAGGCAGAGCAACATAGGCTTCTTTTCCATAGCTGTGGAGTCTGTTTCATGAGTGACTGTGGAGTCCAAGTTGTTGATCACTTCAGCGGTGAGAGATCCGTTTGTTTCATCTGTGGGGCTGGAGCTGTTAGTCTGCTTCTTCAACAGGCATCTTTTGACTAGGTCTGGGGGATAGTTGTTGCGAGTGAAGACTCTTTGTAGGTGTTTGAGTTCTGCTTTCATTTGGCTGGGGTGGCAGACGTTCAGGGCACGGTGAGCGAGGCATTTGACAATACCTGCTTTAGTTCTGGGGTGGTGGCTCGATCTGAAATCAAGGTAGCGGTCTGTATGGGTTGGCTTCCTGTACACAGACGTTGCAAGACCGTTGTGTTGTCTCCTAACCAGCACATCCAGAAAGGGGAGTTCTCCATCATTCTCCACTTCCATAGTGAACTCGATGCTGGGTGCGCGTGAGTTGAGATAGGAAAGGAAGTTGTCCAGGTTGTGTTGGCCATGAGGCCAGATGACAAATGTGTCATCCACATAGCGGAGCCACAAGGAGGGGGGTTGGTTCGCTGATTCAATGGCTGCAGTCTCAAAGGATTCCATGTACAGGTCTGCCAGTACCGGTGACTGCAATCGAATTCCTTAAAAAGTATTACTGGGATGAAACTCCGACAATGAATATTGTTCGTGCAATCGACCTTCCAATAACGCTCTATCAACAGACGCATATCTCCATAGACAACGTAGTCATGAGCCTATACTCCATCAATAAATTTAATGTTTCAGTATCAACTGTTTGCCCAGTAAGGGTATAAAAATTAATGATATGTAGTTTGGCGCAGATAAAGAAAACTAAAAAATAATTATTGTCCACTGTTTTCATATTATGCCAATCTTAGAATTTCAATACTATTAATTTTACATTAAATTTGCTAAGTGTGAATTTGTCAACCAAAGTACAGAGACAGATCACAGTTGTCTCAATTCCATGCATGTTGGTTGTTTTATGAAAACCCTGCAAACCGAGTCCACGTGCATGTATATGTGATCGAAAAACATCATTTCACTTTCCACACCATATGATCTAGAATATAACTACAAAGCAAAAAAGATTTAGGGCTCACCAGCCAGTACAGCGTAGCCACTCATTTGTTATGCTGTTCGCATAAGGAATACATAAAGTGCATTAGTCATGCAGGTTATCAGATCACATACATGACAACTAATTGATCACAATGGACATAAAAATTAATGATACAATGTCATGGTATTATTATATAGTAACTATATAACTATTACCTATTTGTAATGTTCAGCTGCTGAAATTCAGTTTCATTTATGTCTTTTTTTTAGGGATCCACTAGTAAGTCTTGACACTTCCAGATCCATTAGACAGTTTATCAATAGCAGCAAAAAATGACTCGATTGCACGAACAATATTCATTGTCGGAGTTTCATCCCAGTAATACTTTTTAAGGAATTCGATTGCAGTTTCAGCAAGATCCCTATAAGGTTTATAACATTCATTTGAATGAAGTTTGCAGGATCTTTAAACAAATCGGAGATTTTCGGGAGGAGAGCCTTGAAATTCCTGCTGAACCAATCACCAATGCCAGGTTTAGGAACAGCTAGAGCTCGAGTCTTGACTAAGAGTAAGTGCATATGCTAGGAATTCAAGATTTCCATATCTTTGTCAAGCTTTGTTGGAGCGGGAGTACTTACTGAAAACAAATATGCCACTATTGAAGCAAGAAAGAATAAACCTCCTTGCACTAGCCATTATTGCAGAATCTGGTCCAGGAGTGATTGAACAATGGTATGACTTTCAGTCACAAATGCATAATACTTTTATTCAAAGAAATGATTCCGTCGATGTAAACAAACTCTCATGTTTAGCTACTTTGCTATCCAAGCATATTATTATGTTTCCTAAACAATATCATTAGGAATTCAAAGTGATTATTTATGATCAAGCAGTATTAATTTTCATAATGACACATTGACATTGTATGATTCCATGATCAAAGAAACAATAGCAGTACTAGTGCATATGTACGTACCAAAATTAATAGACTACACGACACCTTTATTAAACTTAGTAAAAATCGTAAGTTCCTGTCACCAAGGGGATATTTAAATATCAATTAGTATTATTTCAAAATTAATGCAGCTCTGCAGAATGGATCCAAGGGCATTTGTAATGATCATAGTGCATTTTTAGCCTTACCTTCGACCTTTATTGCTGCTCCATTCAAGACAGCTGGATCCAGTGAAATATTGACAGAATGAGCTCTTGTCCGGCAAAGCCAGCATTCAGGAAGTGGACATCTCACCATAAGAACAAAAGAAAAGTCTTTGTGATCTACTGATACATATATGCATGGGTTTAAATTTGTGTTCCACCTGAATCTTCCAACAAATGAAAAATTTTTTGAAATTTTCAGAGAGCAAGAAAAGCCATATCCAGGACACCAAATGATGCTATGACTTTATACTTAAGCAGCTAATGAAGTTGAGTCTCTTAGACTACAATGATGGCTCCGGCTATCAATGTGCACCGAACTAATATAATGCTTTTAACAGTCCTTTTATTGAATTTCCATGGCATGTGGGGTATGTGCTCTATGAGCTCTATAGTATATTTTTTGATATTGGTAAATAAATAAACATAGGTTAATTAGATACTGAAGCCAAGAGAAAAGTGACTGAAATGTGTCTAGTATACTAGTATGGGGTAGCTGTAAATCTGATTAATCATATACTTTCAAGCAATGGCAATAGCTGTGAGAAAACAAATATTCTTTGATTGATCGAGTCAGTGGATGATGCCGGTTATAAAAAAATTGTTGTGTTTAGTGAATTACTGAGAACATAGAAGCTGATGCCATGCTACTAATTGTAATATTATATATTATTTACAGCTAGCTAGTTATTTATTTTTGGCATATCCGATCCCTTCTCCCTCGAAATTATTCAAAAACTGCATTTCGCAAACTTGATTGTTTGCAAAGTGCAAAAATTTAAAGAAATGCAAGTTTGCACAACACAATTTTGAGATGGAATGGCCCTTCTGACCATATGAGCCACCATCAGAGTGTTCAACTGAGTAGTCATGGCATACAGCTAGCTAGTCAGGTATCAGATGTGCAGAGTTTGGCACCTGTATTTGAACATATGCATTATGCCAAGTTTAGTGCACTTTCTTGTCATGCAGTTTCTTTCTAATATTTATCACATTTACAGTGTATGTAGATAGTTCAGACCAGCCTGCATGCGTGTCCTATATAGACATATTATCTGAACCCTTCTGGCAATGAGTGAATCTGTGGAAGGGATCTTGATCATGTAGTTCTCTGCAATCCGGAAACGTTAATTGTACAGCTCACTGGGAATTTTTATTGCTTCATGTTATTCAATAGTAGCGGTGACAGTAAATACCATACTCCTTGGTACCTGTCCTTATAGTGACTCACAAACAATATTACTTAAGAACTTTAGTGTATCCCAAATCTCTGAGGACAGCAGCCTGTGCTCATCTTACAATCGAAAGGGACAGCTTTGTGGAGAATGTGCGGATAACTATACTCTCCCAGGTAATTCATACTACCTTGCATGTGTCAAATGCAAAGACTACAACAACGGATGGATTAAGTTCATAATTGCTTCCATTTTTACATTGTAGTAATTATATTCAGGATATCAGTTACCTCCTCAAAACTTATAATGCTTTCGTCATATGCATGGTCAATCAAATTGTTGCAAGTCCACCACTGATTCGAAACATTATTCCCGTAATCTGGTGAGTGATCCTGATTATGGTGATGGATATTATTCACAATATTTTGTCCAGCACTTTGTTACCATTTGGAATCTAGATTTCTTTCGAAGCCTTTATGGATATATCTGCATGTATTCATCCTGATCTAAACTACCAGCAAGAACATTCGCAGCTACCTTGTCCATGCTTTTGCCACCTTTATTGTCCTATCCTATGTCAAAATTCTCAATACATCATTTGAACTCCTGATACCCTCACAACTCTATGATATGCATGGCAACCAGATACACAATGCATATTGGTATTACGATGGTAGGGTGGATATGACTTCGAAGGGATTTATTCCACTCCTAGTGCTAGCATTGCTCATGGTACTGTTCTTTAACGTGCTACCCTTGGCACTTTTATCTCTAATGTTTTCAAAGACTTCTTGATTTTTGTTTAAGTCCAAACTGTAGGCTAGTGCTTCAAATTTACATGGTTTCATTTCATGGCTGCTATGATCATGAGGACACTTCACATGATTATTGCCACTTTGCTGCTCTCTACCTGGCAGTGAGATTTTTGAATCTTCTAATGGCATCTGTATTATACATTCACTTTTTACGTTCCTGCTGCGATTCAAATTTATTTCAATTCATGGCTGCTATGAGGACACTTCACATGATTATCGCCACTTTGCCACACTCTACCTGGCAGTGAGATTCCTGAATCTTCTAATATCAATGTCAATTGTGTTTAACTTCACTGTTTACCTTCCAGCTGCCGCACTTGTGTTTGTTTTCGCTTTAACTCTTGTAGCGAAGTTCCAGCCATACAAGCACAAAAGAAATAACACAGTCGACATTATCTTGCTACTCACAACTAATAGTATTAGTGGATTCATGTCATCATCTATGTATTTTGCTGGACAGTTTATGTTCCCAAAGTTTCCGGGTGCAATTGTTACTATCATACATGTCTTGGTTATTGTTTGCTACATGTACCTGGTATTCCTTATCCTGGGTTCTGTTTTACCTAAGGCTATACAGTGCTGCAAGAAATGTATATCAAGAAGAGTGAAGTAAATGAAGGAGATAGAGCTCTTTTAAATCATGAGTCTACTGATTACAATTCCTCCAGTTGACACAGTCATAATCATACCACGTACTATAATATCGCTATTTTAGAATAGTGCATTACTTTAAACTTTGTTGTGGCTTCATGTTTATTCTAGTTACTAGCTGTATCATAGATAGTAATATTATTTTTTTTAATTACTTTCAGTAGCTACACTTTGGCTGCTATGAGCTGATCGATGATCTGATGCTGGAACATTGAATCAATGCACACATCAAGGATCATAATATTTATTACATCCCTAGTAGCAATTTACTTTTCTGAAACAAGCAGTATTTGCCCAGTAAGGGTATCGAATCGTGAAATTTGGCACAGATATAGCTAGGTGAACATGGAAAATATTTCTGTAAAATTACTTTGAAGTTTATCATTTGTTTTCATTTTTAAATTATTCCACTTCAAAGCGTTTGATGATTACGTAATGTCACAAGTTGTATAACTGAAGTATGATACTTACATACATAGTGACCCTATACCACATAGCTACAACATACAACATACAACATACAACAAACATACAACATACAACGAATCTACTAGGGATATCATGGTAATCGTTTCATATAATATTATAATCTGTAAGATTTAATATACAATATTGTTTACAAAGTACAATGATAATATTATTATTGCAAATTGAAAATGTCAGGTTTACAAAACAAGTTTGAGATAGAATAGCCCTTCTGACCGAATAAGTCACCGTAGTTAGTAGTGCTATATCATAGCTTACAGCAAGCTAGTCAGGTATTATTAGATGTGTAGAGTTTGGCACCTGAATTTGAACATCATGCCAAGTTTGATGCACTTTCTTGTCAGTTTCTTTCTAATATTTATCACGTTTACAGTGTGTGTAGATAGTTCAGACCTGCCTACATGTCCTATATGGACATATCCGAGCCCTTCTGGCAATGAGTGCATCTGTGGAGATGATCTTGATCATGTAGTTCTCTGCAATCCAGAAACATTAACTGTACGCTTCACTGTAAAAATTTTCTGCTTCATGTTATTCAATAGTAATGGTGTGAATATGACACTCCTCGGTACCTGTCCTTATGGTAGCACAGAAAAACTACCTAGGAACTTTAGTATATCAGACGAAGATAGCAGGTTGTGCTCATTTTACAATCGAAAGGGACAGCTTTGTGGAGAATGTGCAAATAACTATACTCTCCCAGCCAATTCATACTACCTTGGATGTGTCAAATGCAAAGATTACAACAACGGATGGATAAAATTCATAATTGCTTCTTTTCTTCCACTAACAATTTTTTTACATTTTAGTGATTATATTCAGGATATCAGTTACTTCCTCAACACTTAATGCTTTTGTCATGGTCAATCAAATTTTTGCAAGTCCACCAGTGATTAGGGGCACGTATTCCTCTAATCTGGTGAGTGATCCTTATTACGTTAGCTATCTCACGCAATTTTCGGTCCAGCTCATTATTGTAGTTGTTGCCATTTGGAATCTTGAGTTCTTTCGAAGCTTCTATGGATATATTTGTATTCATCCTGATCTAAACTACCAGCAAGTACTCTTGTTTGAGTACGCCATTGGCATCTATCCATTATTTCTCATACTCAGTCTACTCACCTTCATCTTGGTCAAGCTGCATGATAATGTTGCGTTTGTTGTTTGGCTTTGGAAGCCATTTCACAGATGCTTAGCTGTTTTTCGGAGACAATGGAACATTCGCAGTTACCTTGTCCATGCTTTTGCCACCTTTATTGTCCTATCTTATATCAAAATTCTCAATACATCCTTTGAACTCCTGATACCCTCACAACTCTATGATATGCATAGAAACCGCATACTCAAGGCGTACTGGTATTACGAAGGTAGAGTGGATATGACTTCGAAGGGCTATATGCCGACCCTAGTACTAGCACTGTTCATGTTACAGTTTTTTAATGTGCTACCCTTGGCTCTTTTAACTCTCTATCCTTTTAAACGTTTTCAAAGACTTCTTAATTTTTGCTTAAGTCCAAACTACAGGCTAGTGCTTCAAATTTACATGGATTCATTTCATGGCTGTTACAAGGACACTTCACATGACTATCGCTACTTTGCCGCACTCTACCTGGCAGTGAGATTCCTGAATCTTTTAATGGCAACTTCACTCTTTACCTTCCAGCTGCCGCACTTGTATTTGTTTTTGCTTTAGCTCTTGTAGCAAAGTTCCAGCCGTACAAGAACAAGAGAACTAACGTGGTTGACATTATCCTGTTGCTCACAATGATCAGTGGATTCATATCATCAACTATGCATAATGTTGGACTATTTATGTATCCAAAGTGGTTTTTTGAGATTATTGTTTTCATTTCTCTCTTGATTATTCTTAGCTACCAGGCATTCCTCATACTGGCTTGTGTTTTGCCTAAGGCTATACAGTGCTGCAAGAAATGCAAGACACACTTAATGAGCAAAATCAGGAAGGGTGGAGTGAATGAAGGAGGTAGAGCTCTTTTAAATCCTGAGTCTACTGACTACAACTCGTGTCAGTGACGGTTGACACAATCATGTATTATCTCCGAGTACTTTTAAATTAATTGATAAGATATCAGACTACAATATTATTATAATTTTATCAAAGATGCTTTTTTTACATGTCTTTTGACATTGTTCATAATTTTCTGTCATTATCAACTGGTTATTATAATAAACTAGCGTTAGCTACGTTTACTAGAAAAAGGTACATACATAATAATTATTAATTGTGATAATAAATGTTTCAGTGTCAACTGTTTGCCCAGTAAGGGTATAAAAACTAATGATATGTAGTTTGGCGCAGATAAAGAAAACTAAAAAATAATTATTGTCCACTGTTTTCATATTATGCCAATCTTAGAATTTCAATACTATTAATTTTACATTAAATTTGCTAAGTGTGAATTTGTCAACCAAAGTACAGAGACAGATCACAGTTGTCTCAATTCCATGCATGTTGGTTGTTTTATGAAAACCCTGCAAACCGAGTCCACGTGCATGTATATGTGATCGAAAAACATCATTTCACTTTCCACACCATATGATCTAGAATATAACTACAAAGCAAAAAAGATTTAGGGCTCACCAGCCAGTACAGCGTAGCCACTCATTTCACTAGTTTGGCGCAGATACGATATAGAAAACTAAAGAATAATTATTGTCAACTGATTTCATATTAATAAAAGTTATGCCAATCTAAGAATTTCAATATAATTAATTTTACATTTGCTAAGTGTGAATTTGTCAACCAAAGTACAGAGACAGATTACAGTTGACTATTTTGTTCTCAATTCCATTCATGCTGCTTGTTTTACATAACTATGAAAACCGAGTCCACGTGTATGTGATCAACAATCTGGGAAAAACATCATTTTACTTTCCACATCATGCTCTAGAATAACTATACAAAGCAGAAAAGATTTAGGGCTCACCAGCTAGTATAGGGTGGCTACTGATTTGTTATGCTGTTCACATAAGGAATACATAAATGGCATTAGCTAGTCAGGTTATCAGATCACATACATGACAACTAATTAATATTGATCGCAATGAACATAAAAATTAATCATACAATGTCATGGTATTATTATACTATAACTATATCTACTTGTAATGTTCAGCTGACAAAATTCAGTTCATTTATGTCTTGCTACAATTTTTGAAGGATCCACTAGTAGGTCTGGACACCTCCAGATTCATTAGATAGTTTGTCAATAGCAGCAAAAAACGACTCGATTGCACGAACAATATTCCTTGTCGCAGTTTCATCCCAGTAATACTTTTTAAGGAATTTGATCGCAGTTTCAGCAAGATCCCTATAAGGTTTATAGCATTCATTAAACTTTTTGATGTTTGCAGGATCTTTAAAGAACTCGGAGATTTTCGGGAGGAGAGCCTTGAAATTCCTGCTGAACCAATCACCAATGCCAGGATCAGGAACAGAGCTCAAGTCTTGATTAAGTGCATATGCTAGGAATTCGAGATTTTCCATATCATTGTGACAGTCAAGCTTTATTGGAGCGGGAGCACTTGCTGAAAACAATGCTACTATTGAAGCAAGGAAGAATAAACCTCTTGCACTAGCCATTAGCTATACTAAAGCTGCACAGAATCTGGTCCAGGAGTAATTGAATGGTGGTATAACTTTTATTCAAAGAAATGATACTGTGAATTTCAAGCTAAAATGAACTCTCATGTTTAGCTAATTCGCTATCCAAGCATAAATGATTATATTGAAAATATATATTATGTTTCCCAACATTATCATTAGTGATTCTTTATGATAAAGCAGCATTTCGTAATAACATAGTATGATTCCATAAAGAAACAATAGCAGTGCATATGTACATACTAAAATTAATATAAAAATTGATAGACTATACATTCACAACTCAGTGAAAATCTTATTAAGCTCCTGTCGCCAAGGGGATATCTCATTATCAATCAGAAAATAATTAATGCAGCTCTGCAGAATGGATCCAAGAGCATTTGTAATGATCATAGTCATTTTTTCTGCCTTACCTTTGACCTTTGCTGCTGCTCCATTCAAGACAGCTGGATTGAAATATTGGCAGAATGAGCTCTTGTCCGGCAAAGCAGCTACCAGCATTCAGGAAGTGGACGTCTCACCAGAAGAACAAAAGAAAAGGGATGAAACGCTTTGTCATCTACTGATGCATGTATATAAATTCGTATTTCACCTGAATCTTCCAATGGATAAAAAATTTTGTGAAGTTTTCAGAGAGCATGAAAAGCCAGATCCAGATCACCAAAAGAAGCTGTATGACTTCATACTTAAGCACCTGATGAAACTGAATTTCAACAATGATGGTCCTGGCTACTAGCTTGTATCAGTGTGCACTGAACTAATTAATTTTCTTAATAGTCCCTTGTTACAGTAGCTATTTTTTAATTAATAATAATTTGATCTAATTACAACTGTCATAAATACTCCATCTGCATGCCTGTGCAATAAACTAACTTGCTGATCTTTGGCTCATGGATATATAATCAATCAACCCTGGGCATTTGCTACTAGGCTAAAGCAAGATTACGAATTACAGAATAAGAGTGTACATCCGTACTCTTGTCTCTGGGAATAATGCCAGACTATACCATTATTGAAGTAATCAGGCCATGATGCCATGCATGTCATATTACTTTCTCTAAAGCTCTGTTTACACATACCAAACCAGTTTAAACTGAACCGGATCAAACTGCGTTTACATGCACGTGCTTGACCCGATTCATAGCCCACTACTATGCACGTAACCCACTTCTAATCCACATCATCATTGTGGGTTACAACCTGGGTCAACTAATTCGGTTTACAAGTGGATTAACGCTTTTACGCCTACGTGTAAATGGGACTTAAGAGACATAAAAGCATAATAGTAATGCATACTAGCTAAATGCCATGTTATGATCCTTTATTTACAGTGAGTCTGCAGTAAATCATACGGGTACTGGTAGGTATCCCAAAACAATAATGAATGAAATATTTATACAGAAACTTGATTTAATAATAATAATATCACTGTTTTACATGCCAGATGAAAAGTGTGTGTAGATAAATAATATAGCAACGTCTCTCAATCCCCAGCCTCCCCAGACTTCGATTAATTTATGCATGCAATATTAATATTGAAAATCATGACCGGCTGGGAACACAGTGACCTGCCATGGGAACAAGGCTAATGAATAATATTATTCTACAGCATTACTTCAACTGAGAAACAATAAAGATAATGTAGACTTCACAGTGTAAACGATAAAGTTTTTCATTCGATATGGAATATGTTGATTCATCAAATATTCGTTGCTTATGATAATAATATTATTACACTTGTATTAAGTAGTAATAGACATAATAATGAAATATTTACTATACAGAAAGGTCTACAGTGATTTTTGTTTGGATATATCATTTGGGAAAGTGTCGTCAAACAAACTTAGAATTGCAATTTTAAAACTATGATGTCAAAATTAGAATCTATAAAGGCACTGGTACAAGCATTGTGCTAGCTAGGCCAGTGAATTTTATGATCAATTGTGCTGTTCAGAAAATGAATCATCTGTATCTCATACTTGTATTTGTGCATATTTATGAGGCTTACTTTGCTGGTACAACAAAGGACACCATGCTTTGTGCCGTACCGGCAGCAAATGATTCTTGCCCTGAAAATGATATTATAACATGTGATTATTGTCTCACTATTTCACAGTATGCGCAGAATAGTGATACCTACTTCAGTGCAAATTCAAAACTTATATTTCTTGAAGGTGAGCATAAATTGAATAAAAATTTCATACTTTATGGAGGAGAAAATTTTACAACCCTCACTCTTGAAGGAAAACCACAGATAAGTAGAATTCACATTGAAAAATCAGTGACATTCGCTATCTTTCAATTGCAAAACTTAGCAATAGTGTCATTAGAATTTCTCGAGAATTCCATCTTCAACATAGGAAATTCCAAAGCTGTTACTGTTAGCGATGTACGCTTAAGTGAAACTGGCTTCTCATTTGAAAATATTGATCAGCTCGTAGCACTGAACCTGACTGTATCAAATGCATCTGGTGTTTTGTCTACTTTGCTCAATATCCAGGAATCTAATGCTAAGTTTACTAACCTAAATGTGATGAAAAATTCAGGCAAGTCAATAGTACTGATAAATCAAAGTTCAATTCAGTTTACAGGCACCGTTTTCAAGGACAACACTGCAGTGGAAAGTAGTAGCCTGATGATAACTTCTTCCAGTGCATCATTTGAAGGAAGGAACCAGTTTTACATGAATTCTTGTGAAAATGATGGTGGAGCCATGAGTGTAGTTGATTCAATAGTCATATTCCATCATCAGATAGATTTCATTGCTAATACTGCAAAGGGAAGTGGAGGAGCACTTAATGTGAGATACTCTCTTTTGACTTTCAGGGGACTCCTAACTGCCAAAAACAACTCTGTTAGTCCGCAGTTTTCACTAGATAAACTATTTGGAGGATTCATAAGCAGTTTTTGGTCAAACATCACAATCAGTGGAACAGCTATTGTTGAGAATAATTACATTGATGGCCTTGCACTTTGCTTGGGTGGTGCTATAGCCACTCGTATGAGCACACTAGCACTCTCTGGTTCCATTGAATTTCGCTCCAATCATGCCAAATGTATTTCATCTCATGGAGGGGCTATTGCCCTTGTCAATTCGATACTAACAGCTGTGGACATTCACTTTAAATTCTCAAAGAATACAGCCTCGAGCACAGGTGGTGCCATTTCTCTCTTGGGTGAATCAGTGAACTACAATCAATTCACAAATAATACCCTACACATTAGTGGAATATCACTATTAGAAGCCAATCAAGTATCAAACATAGGTGGTGCTATCTATGGAGATGGAACTTTTAATGTAAACTTCACAGGTAATACGAGTCTGGTGAATAGTGATGCAATGATGTTTGGTAGTCATATTGCGTTTTCATTTGGTGTGGAATCTCGTGCATCTTTTAATGGAAGAACGGAATTGAAACATGCATATTCGGCAAGTTCAATGGTAACGGTATCTGAAGATGTCCAACTTACCTTTTGTGGCGAAACTATCATTGACAATAATACAGCGCTTGATGGTACGGGAGTACTGGTAAATGACAATGGAGCATATTATCAATTTGTTGGACGCACCATTTTTCAAGGTAATAAAGGTATTGTTTTGGCATTGCATCATAATTTATCATCCGATCAGCCGCTATTGTTTGGAGAAGCACTGTTTCTTGACAATGATGTCAGTATAAGTTTGATAAGCAGCAAAGCACACTTAGTGGGTGACTTTAGGTTTGTGCGCAATACTGGACCCTGTATTATCATTGCTCGACCAAGTAACATAACTTTCAATGGAACGATGGCATTCGAATCAAATTCAGGAGATTCAGGATCAGCAATCAGTTCAATCGGTTCAACTGTGTACATGAATAGTGACAATATCTTCCATAATAACAGTGCACAGTATGATGGTGGTTCCGTGTATCTCATTGATAGCGATTTTTATTTAAATGCCGAACACAAATTCATTGCAAATTCGGCAAATAGAGGTGGTGTAGTGTATGCTATAAATAGTAATGTTCACCTCAGTGGTGATCTCATGTTCACACAAAACTATGCAGAATCTGGGGGAGTGTTTGCCCTTGGTGTGTATGCAATCTTACACCTCAGCAATTTGAGCATAAATCTCACCAAAAACATGGCTAAGGAGGGAGGGATAATTTATGTTGAAGATGTGTTCAATTCCATTGATTGTTCAGACGACTCCGCCCTACCTGTTCCTAAGGCATTTTTTGTTCGTCCCAAGTGCTTCTACAGTGTTGTGAAGGACAGTCATGTATCTATTGTGAACAGTGAAAGTGTGGCTACTGGTAGAGGAAACATATTGTTTGGAGGGAATTTAATGCGATGTGACAATGAACTTGCATCTTATGACTTTCAACGTCTCTTTGGACTTCGACCAATGGTCCAGACACAGAATATATCATCTAATCCATACCAGATTGTCTTGTGTTCACTTGATAACAGAATAATGTCAAATACTCTCCGTACTCTTCCTGGTAAACGCTTTTCTGTACCAGTCGTTGCACTAGACCAATTATCACAACCAATATCGTCGATTGTTCGTGCACAACTACCAGCACAGTCGAATTATACATCAAGATTAGGCCGCTTTCAGAGCAAGCAGACTGCAAATGGCTCCTGTACCTCACTAAACTATCGTGTCTTTACTCAAGCTCCAAGCATGGACCTGACGCTTTATGCTGAGGGACCTTGTAATATCGAAGGAACGGCTTCTGTGTCTGTGACAATTCAATTTGGGGACTGTCCAGATGGCTTTCAGTTAGCACATGATGAATGTACATGTGCCAGTGATCTATTGAAATACACCTCAGTATGCAACGTTGATGATGAATCAATACTGAATACTGGTGACTTCTGGGCAAAAGGACTCTACGATAATGGAAGTTACGTAGGAGTGATGTCTTTCCCCCACTGTCCCTTTGACTACTGTAGACAAACGTCTGTCTATTTCACACTCACAGAGCCAGACCCTCAGTGCGCTCAAAATCGCTCTGGAATAATGTGTGGTGAGTGCAGTGCTAATCACAGTCTAACCCTTGGTGGAGGAGGGTGTGCACTTTGCTCAACAAATCCTTCCATAACGTTTGCTCTATTACTCTTATTTATCACATCAGGAATTGCTCTAGTTGCTCTGCTGACACTTCTCAAACTGACCATCATGTATGGTACTCTAAATGGCTTGATATTTTATGCCAACATAGTTGGTTCAAATAAGGATATATTCAAGATACAGGGCTGGGCAGATGTGTTCATATCTTGGTTAAATTTGGATTTTGGATTTAAGATATGTTTTTATGATGGAATGGATATCTATGCACACACATGGATGCAATTTATCTTTCCTTTCTACATCTGGATGCTGATTGGTATCATCATAGCCATTAGCCATTACTCTGCCTGGATGACTCGAAGATTGGGCTCTAATCCTGTAGCCGTTTTGGCGACATTAATTCTTCTGTCGTATGCAAAGCTCCTTCAAACTATTATCACCGTATTCTATTACGCCAATTTGGAACTTCCACATGGACAGACAACACAAGTGTGGCTCTATGATGGGAATATTGCATACCTTAGGGGCAAGCATATACCGCTCTTTATATTCGCTTTGATTTTTTTCGTGTTTGCATTCATCCCTTACAGTTTGCTCTTGTTACTAGGTCCATGGCTACGAACAATACCTAGCGAGATATTTGGTGAATCTAGGTATAAAGCATGGATGAGAAAGCTCTTGGTCAATTGGTACAAGGACTATCGGATTCAATCTTTCATGACAGCCTATACTGCACCATATAATTCAGGATACCATTATTGGACGGGTATGTTTCTAATGCTGCGATGTGTTCTGTTCTTGGTGTTTGCTAGTAACTTCCTTGGAGATCCTAGCACCAACCTATTGGCCATAGCGATCGTCACACTTATGACTATCGTGTTTATTCGGTTGCTGAAAGGTAGAGTCTACAAAAGCTGGTGGGTGGATGTACTAGAAGCTCTATTTTTGTTGAATCTTGGAGTGCTATCAACTGCCACATTCTACACCACGTCTACAAGTGGCAATCAACTTACACTGGCACACTTTTCAGTTGGATTTTCATTGATCTTATTTGCCATTATCATAATGTTTCATTTGAAGAAGCAAGTTATCAGCACCAGGGTGTATAAGATTATCGACCAAAAATTGAGATCGACAGGATTACAACTACTAAGGAAATTCAGACGAGATGAAGCAACTACAGAGCAATTGTCATCAGTTATTGATGAGTCCACTGCAGACAAGGAGTTAACACAACCAGTGGCTCCAGTAACAACATACATCTCTCTTCCAACTTCAACTACTCCTCTGATTCAGAATTAACTCATGAGTGTAACAGTATCTACTAGTTCCAGAAACTAAAATATTGCCTCAAACTATAACTTTCACATGCCATGATTACTGTTTCTTGTAGATTAAGTTAGTTTATATTTGTTGATTGATCAATAAGCCAGATATTAGTATTATCGTGTTGACACTGTATTGAAAGCCGTTAGCCACTGATGAGGTTCTTGTTACCATGTGCATGATCACGCATGCGCAGGCATTAATAGCAGCCCCACCCTCCAACTAGTCAAAGAAGAGTACACTTTCACCTTCTGGAAGGAGGATACGTGACCCTATTAAACTTCAGTCCATTGACCAGAGTACAATCATGTCACGTACCTATACTATTGTGTGGGTGTGTTGAGAGTGTGCGCATGCGCAGGCTCCTGCATTTAAATATTTTTTTACGGACCAACGTCACTATGACATGGCTAAGCTCTAAAACTTTTCGGTTACTTCTTGCGCATGAGTGGCATGCCCATTAACTCTACCGCTCATAATATTATTATAGAAGTCGAGTACCTTGATTGATGATTGAGTGAGCTATCTGAGACAACCTTAGTTATCGAATAGTATGGCCATTTATCGTACCCATGGTGCAGCTCCTGAAATAAGAACGAGTATGACGGTGTCTTGCACGCCACACTACAAAGATGATGTTGATAAACCCTGGTGCAGCAGAGAAGGAATGATTAATATTGCATTATTTCTGAGTCCAAAGTCAACCATGAGCCTTGAGGACCTAGCCAAGATGATTGAAGAGTTCCTGCATACCATCCACACTGATAGTGGTATGCAGGTAACCCAGTTGACTCTCCAAACCAATGTGAGCATGAAGTACGAAATGAATATCCAGAGTATGATATTTCAAGGTGAGAGCATGCCTCGATCAGCACAAATGTCCACCTTGCAAGCTAAGACCTTTCTGCGAGATCAAGAGCCATTCAGTGTGGTCTATGAGCTTAGGATGTCTGGGACAACCACCACTGATGTTCAAACGCGAGGGTTTTTAGAGAGTTGCTGTCCGTGTTGCTTTGCACAGAGAGATCCAAGCCGAGCCAATGTGTCCATGCATTCAGCTCCCCCAGGACAACAAATGAACATCAGACAATAAGATTCCAGAGATAATACCAATCATTATGACTGTATTAATAGCTAACTTAATTAAGCTGTTGCACTAATGTGACTGCTAATTGATTATGCTGTAGCTATTAATGTTCATACAGGATTCTGGTCAAGTATGGCATAAATAATAATGGTCAAATCATCGGCTTATTAGCTAGGTGGTATTAAGATGTTATAGTGAGCTAGCTAGCAGCAACTCATTCAAGTGATATTTTAGACTCTCCATAATTCTAGATTCTTTTAGGACGCAGGCAGACACAGCATTAAGTACTGGGCATGTAATGACATCCATGAAAGCTGCATTATAGCTATACATAATTATTCAGGAATCCACTCAGTATACATGCACTTGTCCTTTAGCCTATGAACTTCCTGCATGGGCGGCTTCTGCATGTCATAATATTACTATACAGGTAGCTACAGTACTACATTAGTTGTCAATTTCTGTTCCTTCCTATAGACTAAGTATGGTGCCATAGTTCTTCAATTTGGCATAATGGATATTGACAGTGATCTATAATTTTTGGGAACACAGCATGGAGTGGGATGCTTTCCCAAGGATAATAATCAATGTATCATGCTTTTCTTTCTGAATCAGTGAGCTTGAATTGCCAATTTGAGATAGTCAATAGCTTGCCTATGGTTTAATTGGTGCTAAGCACAGCATGATACTGAATAATAATATTATAGCCTGTGATAAAGATCAGCCTATGTTGAGAGATGAGCTGCACGTAAGTTGATGCAGAGTAAAAACTTTCTCACATGCATTGACAATAGTAATATTATAATAATAATACTATATCTTCATTGTTCACCAATTTGTGTAAACAACACTTGCTCCCATATTGAAAGCAACAGTGTTATGCAATGTCCTTATCATTAGTGCTACTAGCATTATACAATCGAGTACATGCACATTGTGTATTATAATGATGTTATTATATTATTATAATATCATTTCAGTCGCCTATACTGCATGTAAAATTTTTTATCATCGTCTCAATTCACACAGTCCAATTACACTATTCACTGGATCGAATCTTCAGCTTGGTCAATTATCAAGTAAGTTAATTCCTAGAAGTTAATTTCTAGCAGCATGATGTGTGATTTATCAGTGACAAAGTGTGATTTCATATCATGTGTCATGAGTTTGGTTAGCTAGCCCAGTGAAGCCATTCATAAATCTAGCTATGAGTCTGACATTGTAATACTAGTACTAGCACTGTTACAGTTATCTTTATTAACTCCCTGTTCACAATCTTCTATGAATTTTGGTATGTGAAAATGGGTTCTTCATTAAAATTTAATAATTTACACTATAAAATTAATATTATAGGTTTGTATTATTATTATGATCACAAAAGAGATGTGGCCACCTATTAAGATGCTTTTTCTTCTTTTTCTGGGAGTTCTTGTCGCATTCTCTTCCAATGTACGAAGCGAGCATTATTTAATTGCATCATCGGCAGATCAGTGTGATAGTCTTGAGACTCCCTGTGTGACACTCTCTTCATTTGCTGCCAACACTAGCAACTATCTCCAATTGAATACAAAATTAGTCTTGCTTCCGGGAAATCACACTTTGTATTCGAAGCTTACAATTAAACACATCCACCGGCTAGAGCTGCGTTCAAGCACTTCACATGCAAATATTGTTTGCATCCGTCGTCACATGGGAAGATTTGAATTCACAAGTATCACTCGTATTCTGATTTCTGATATCAAGTTCTTGGGATGTAGGGGAAACAGAGTTAAATCAGTGACAAATTTCACTCTGAATAACACTGTTTTTGATGGTCAATCGGAAAACAATTGCCTTGGGCGAGTACACATTAGTATAAAGCAGAAAAGAAATTCTGACATTGGTATCGATAGTGCTCTACAAGTTTCTCAAGCCACTGCAATTATTAGAAACTGTACCTTTTATAGAAATCATGCAAGAGAAAATGGTGGTGCCATATGTGGAGATATTTCTAGCAATATTAGTACATTCAACAGTATATTTTACTGTAATTCTGCGTGGTATGGAGGGGCCATATTTGTTGGATCGTCTAATGTGGCAAGAAATGGTACATTGTCAATAGTTTCAAGTACTTTTTCCTATAATGAAGCATATGGAGGTGGAGCCATAGCTGCATTTAATATGAATGTATCCATAAATGAAAGCCGGTTTATGAATAATCAAGCATACTCAGGTGGTGGTGGAGCTCTGTTATCTGATAAATCAGGTATGACCACTATCAATCGGACATTTTTCAATGATAACAGTGCTACCAGTGGCTGTGTTGGGGCAGTACGTATATATAGTGTCATAGTATCAATATTCAATAGCACCTTTAGCAAAAATTCCATCATTAATGTTCATGGAGGTGCACTGTGCTTGCAAGAGCAGAGCACCAATAATCTTGAAGACTGTCATTTCAACTTCAATGACGCTGGTACTTTTGGAGGTGCTGTATATGCAAGAAATTCACTTTATACATACCTTGTGAGATGCTCTTTTGATACGAATATTCTAAGAATGACAACAGGTGGAGGAAGGGCAGTGAAGGCTTATAGAGAAAATCTACGTATCACTAACTCATCTTTCATTGACCGTGGATATTTACCATACAACAAGGAGCTTTACAATCACACTTCCAATTGTCAGGAGAGCAACGCCGGCTATAGAGTAGGTGGAGTAGGTTTGATTATGACCAGTAGTACAGTATTGTTCAATAGCACAAGATTTATGGGCAGCTGTCAGTCTGTCTATGCCTATAAATGTAACATAAACTTTACTGGAATCAATAGCTTCATGGAAATCAACAATGAACAGTCAAAAGCACCCTCAGCATTGTATGTCACTCAGAGCATAGTTTCTTTTGATGGGAAATGTGCTTTGAAATTCGTGGATAACATTGCAAAAAGTGGAGGAGCAATTCATGCTTCTGAGAGTAGGCTTGATATCAATGGCATATTAGAGGTTGATAACAACACAGCGTTAGATAATGGAGGAGGTATCTATCTTTATCGCAGTGATTTTAACTGCAGGGTGGGCTCTACTATCAACATTACCAGTAATTGGGCAAAAAATAATGGAGGAGGAATCCACGCCATCAGTTCAACCATACAGGTAACATACATTCGAGATCATCCTTCCAGAAGATCTTCACTTCACTTTGGCAGAAACATAGCAACTGTAAATGGAGGTGGTGTCTACCTAGAGGCCAATTCTAAACTCATTATACTAAAGGAGGGCAGTACAATGGGTGAACGTAGTCACACTAGCAGCATTTTCTTCAGAGATAACGAGGCTACAAAATGTGGTGGAGCTATATTTGTCGCAGATGAGATAATAGGAGCTACCTGTGAAGGCTCTTCTGGCTCATATTATTCTGATGCAACAGAGTGCTTCGTGCAAGTAGTTACTGTGCTATTGATGGAGAGTATTTCAAACAAGAAGAATCTGGTTGGCATGAAATTTAAAAACAATACAGCAAGTAGTGGTGATGTGCTGTTTGGAGGTCTGCTTGATAGATGCACCATTAGTCCTATTGCTGAGGTAAACAAAGTTAACGAGTATTCATTGACAAGTGGGATTACATACATTTTAAACATTACCAACATTGCTGACGATGTCCTGAAGTACCAAAATAGATCTATCAGATCTAGACCAGTACAAATATGCTTTTGTGTTGATACCTATCCGGACTGTGGCTACCAACCATCTCCTATTGAGGTAACTCATGGAACAGAATTCAATATTTCACTTGTAGCTATAGATCAGGTTAACCATACAGTTGAAAATGTAACGATTTTCAGCACTATGGAGTCCGGTAAGAACTGGTTAAGTAAGGGTCAAATCGTGCAGAACACAACTGACAGGTGTACAAACATAACTTTCTCCATCTTATCATCTGGAAATATTTCAGTATCCCACAATGATACACTGCATCTCTATCCTGATGGTCCATGTAAATCAGCAGATCGCTCTAAACGAAAGATTGAAATTCATTTGCTGCCTTGTAATTGTTCAGTTGGGTTTGAAATGTCTTCAGACAGGGACAAATGCAATTGTGAATGTGATTCAACACTGAAGGACTACACCACTGACTGTAATGTCACCACAGGAGTACTTGTGAGGGAAAAGAACTTCTGGATCAGTGCCACAAACAATAACATTGTCAGGTTTTGTGATTCAAGTACGAGGTATCTTGGACACCTAAACTGCCCTTTTGACCACTGTGTTTCTGGAAACTCAAGAATAGAGGTAAATTTAAGTAGATCAGACGGAGCTGATGAACAATGTGCCAACAATCGTGTTGGATTACTCTGTAGCCAATGTAAGCCTGGCTATAGTCTGTCAGTTCAGTGGCGTACCCAGGGGGGTGCTCAGGGTGCTGGAGCACCCCCATCAGCTCTGGCCCACAAGCGCCAGTTCAGTAGCTCAGTGACAAATATTGTTACTGATAATCGATGACTGGAAGCTACTACCAACAATAAACTTACTGGCCTCTAAAATTCGCTCCCTAAACAGCAGTTTCTCGTCGCTATTCGGCCTAAAACCATAGATATGCTAAAACAGACTTCTTTGTCAGCCAGCTAACGCGTTTAATTAGGGGTGTGGTCAATATTTTGGGGGCGTGGCTAAACCTTTTTGCGCGCGCGCGCGCGCGCGCTTCGCGCGCGAATGTCTTAGCACCCCCCTCCCTCAAATCCTGGGAACGCCACTGCAGTTGGTAGTTCAAGTTGCTTACAGTGTTCAAAAACTTGGGTAGCGAGAATGCTAGGAATAGTGTTAGCATTTTTAATTACCGGAATAGTTCTAGTGATGTTACTACTTGTGTTGAATTTGACTGTTGCTGTTGGAACTATCAATGGGTTAATATTCTATGCCAATATCGTGGGTAGCACCTCAGAACCACTTACATTTGCACTGCCACGAGTTGTTGTATCATGGCTCAATTTGGAACCAGGAATTGATGGATGCTTTATCAACGAATTGGATGCATACTGGAAGATATGGCTTAGATTTGCATTCCCCACATACATCTTTGTCTTAGTAGTGTTTGTAGTAGTGCTCAGCAGATTCTCGCCTAAATTTTCACAAATTATTGGAAAAAGAAATCCAGTAGCAACGTTAAACACACTGATTTTACTTTCGTACAGTAAGCTTCTTCATTTAGTGATTATAATCTTTTTATTCACCACTCTGGATTGCCCTGGTGGATCAAGTAAATCTGTGAAAGTATGGCTTGTGGATGCTACCATTGAATACTTAAGCCTAAAGCATCGTATCCTCTTTGTTGTAGCAATCCTTGTGCTTGTAACAGGAACGGTTTACACATTTCTCCTCTTTTCATGGCAGTGGCTTCTTCTCTATCAGGATAAGTGGCTCTTTAGGTGGGTCAGAAATCAGAAGCTGTGTCAGTTTCTTGAGCCTTATCACGCTCCCTACACCTTCAAGCACCGCTACTGGACTGGTCTTTTGTTGCTCGTTCGTGTTATTTTATTCACACTACTAGCCACTAACACTTCACAGGATCCCTATGTAAGCCTAGTGGCCATCAGCATAGCAGTAAGCAGCCTCATCTTGATAAAAGGTGTCTTCATTAGTGTCACGTCACACAGGAAATGATGTCACATTATTACCATTAATTACATTCTTTACTATGTATTTAAGCTTATGTACTTCCTAAAATGAAACAGTCTGCTCTTGTGCTGTGATTCTAGTCGATTGTACCGGGATAGCTAGCACTGGGGTTGGCTCGCACGGTTGCATGCCGTTACATGTGGCGACCACCGTCAGGATCTTACCTTGCGAGTTCAATGAGCGAGTCAGAGGAGCCTGTTCGCGAGGGAAGAACTTTGAGAAGTGGAAAGTTTGTCGCATTTGCTGTGGAGACAGAGGAGATACAAGTCGGGATGTCTGAGGAAGAGACAGATAGTGCGGTTAAGTCAGTCGAGGAGCTACAAGCCCAAGTCGACGAGCTGCAGCAGAAACTTACCATGGCGGAGAGTGCGATAGATGACAGAGATGGGGAGCTACGCGCTGCTCAGGACGCACTTAAGCGTGCGAAAGAGGACGCAGAGAGCGATCTTCGACGAATAGATAAAGAGAAAAAGGAGCTGATCAGCAAACACGAGAAAACTCTTGGAGAGTTGGAAAACACAGTGAGTAGGCAAGATGAAACAATTAAAACTCTCGAGGATCATTTAGCAGAGTGCAAGCAATTACTGGAGAAGCAGGAGGTCCAGTTAGAGCTGGCACGACTCCAAGCGTTGGAAACGCTGCGAGAAAAGTTTGACAAGGAGAGAGAGACTTACCTTGATAGAATTCAGCGCCTGGAGAAGGAGCGGGAGAGTGCAAGGACGAAAGCAGTGGGACCCTCTACTACTAGCCCTAAGGAGCCTGAGACTCGGAAGCGGGATGATGCCGCTACCTCTAGGAAAGGTGAGTTGAAGGAGTCTGGGGTGGGTAGCAGGGAGAAGGGTGGCAAGAAAGCCAGTGGTAAAGATGGAGAGGAAGGCAAAGGTGACCCTTTGGTAGCAGGTAGCACGGGTGGAGAGCATGCTAGTGTGGTTGGCAAGTCTGGTGAGAAAGAGGCTGACCTTGTGGTGGCAGTGCCCTCTAGTGGTGGTGCTGTTGCTAGTGATAAGCATGTTGTTGGGTCACTTAGAGAGGATGAGAGTGAGAAGGGTGATAAAGTCAAGACCACAGATAGTACAGTGGATTGCAAGATGGTTGTCCAGCTGCATGAGTTGATGGGTGTTGGCATCTCAAGTGGGTGGCCAGACACTTCCGTGTACTTGTGTAAACAATACGTGCATGCTGTTGCCAGTGTACTGTACTGCACTAATACCCTACTACACTATTGCTGATACTAGCCTAGCGCCTATATAGCGCATGCGTATAGAGCACGTGTGGAATTAAGAGCGCGCGCTCAAGTCACACGCATATCACATGCAAGTTCTATTCGTGTATGCTAGTGCTGTCAGCTCAGTGAAGAGTGGAAAAATTATGGCCAATCAGTTTAACAACTACGTTTGGCAAGGTGGCTATTTCCCACCCACTGTTCAACCAGCTCCACAGTTTCATTCAACATGCTCCAGTCTACAGCCCCAGCCAGTCAACCCCGGGCCTTCGCACAACCCATCATCACTCCAACAGTACGTTCCTCCACACTCTCCATGCACTTCTGTGTCCCAGCCAACCCCCACTGACTTTTATCTGAAGATTTTCAATCCGGCAAATAAAAAGGAGTTTCAACTGTATACCATGCCTAATCTATCACTGGATATAGACAACCCTGACAAGCTAAGGCAAGCTCTTTCTGAACAGTATGGTGATCTTTTGCCCCCAATTGACAAAATGGAAGTAGGATATTTTCACCAAGCGAAAAAAATGTGGATCAAAAATCGGTTGGACTTAAATGATGTATGGAAATTGGTGCAAAAGGGAGAAAGGGTCACCTTATGGAGCATGGGTGCTACTACAGAGACAAATGCACCTACAGATGTCCAAAAACGACCTCTTGATAAGAGTGGATCTAGCGGTGAGCAACCTGTGTCAAAACGGTCCAAGACACAGTCTACTTCAGACGAAAAAAGGGCACTGGTAGCTAATTATGAACAGCGATTACAGCAAAAGCACGAGGACAAATATTCTAGATTTCAAATTAAGATATGGGCAGAGGCTTTGGCTAGTGATCAGTATTCTGACTTGGACACTCCCCCAGGATATGCTATGTTTTCACGAGAAAAGGACAAAAAAACTGCCAAGGACGGAAATGTTGATGTTGTTATGAGTGGAATGGTGAATATGATGAATACTCTCTGCCAGGCCTTAACACCAAAAGTCATACCACTAGAGAAAAGACAAAGTATAGGATTATCTCCTATGAAAAAGGCAGAATTACGCAGTACTTATCTAAAACAATTAGGTGAACTACGCCAGCTCCGTGACAATGGAATACTGACTGAAGAGGAGTATGAGGAGCAAAGGGAGGATCTAATTGACTCTATGCGTAATTTAAAGGAACAAGGTCAATAAAAATGTTTATTTTGTAAAATTGCATTGAATCTACATGTAGCCTGCATGCTCTATGTAAGCTAAACAATTTTGTTGTGTTATCGTGGTAAATGCTAATTTGACCATTAGTTCTGGTATTCTTGATGCAAGATAAATACTGTCATTGGCTCGTAGCAATGCTTTTACTTCTGCAAATACTTCCTCAAGTGGCATAAGATCAGGGCTATACGGAGGTAGAAACACAAGTCTGGCTCCAACACCAGTAATGATGTCTTGTACACGGGCTAAATGATGGATACTGGCGTTATCCAACACCACAACTGAACGGGGGTTTACTCCATCATAGGGCATGATGATGGGCAGTAGACACTGACACAAAAATTCCTCAAATCTCTCACCATTGATCGTTTCTGTTGATGTGTACACATCCTCGATGCCACGTGTTGTTAGAATTGGAATTGCTGAGATGCGCTTTCCTCCAACACGTAGTTGAAATACCTGAGCTGGTATGCCTCTGAGGGAGTAACCATACTTACGTATGCTGTTCCTCCTGTCAGATCCGGTCTCATCGATCCAAATTAGCATATCAGGATGAAACAGAGATATCTCAGCCATGTACTGAATTCGTCTAGTCTCACTCTGTTGCAAAGCTATTGTTCGCACCCTCTTACGTGTTAGGCCTTGCTCTTTTATAGTACGGCAAATAGTAGAGGCATGAACCCACTTTCCAGTAGAACACAAAAGCTGATGTTGTATCTCACACAGAAATGATGTAGGCTTGATGATGAGAGATTGGAGGATTGTAAACAACTCAAATTCAGTTAAGCATTTGTCAGGTCCTCTCTTTTGGACCTGTGGATCCACACCTCCAGTGGCATGAAAGAGTGCCAAGTACCTCTGCACAGATTTCTCACACATAAACAGAGTCTGGGCTACATCTGTGTAGCTCAAACCACGTACAAGATGAAGCCATACCGCTCTCCAGCGCAAATCCTCTGAATAGGCTTTTGGCATCTTGGCACTTGAATAGCTGACTCAAAAATTTGAATTTGCGCGCTATTTTGCACACCTGCGCATGGCCACTATACGTGACATGGCCTACTGTGCATAGTGTTTACACAAGTACACGGAAGTGTCTGGCCACCCACTTGAGATGCCAACACCCATCAACTCATGCAGCTGGACAACCATCTTGCAATCCACTGTAGTATGCTGTCTGCATCAGACAGTAGTGATAGTGCCACAGTGCCTATGGGAGACCCACATGAGACAGAGTTAGTCCAGTTAGTAGCTAAATTCATACAGGCCCAGACAGACATGATGGCAGCACAAACTAAAGTGATGGCTGCCCAGAGCCTACCTCCTCTTCCCCACTTTAGTGGTGAGGGTAACCTAGTGGGAGAGGATAGCTTCGAGCGTTGGGTAGAGCATTTTGAGGAGCGGGCCGCGGTTGCGGGTTGGACGGGAGAAGAGAAAAAGTATCGATTGAAGATGCATTTGGATAAGACTGCATTCCAAACTTATTGCAATTTGCCAAAGGAGACCCAAGGAACTTATAGTGATGTAATATCTGCCTTACGTAAAAGGTTCCAACCAGTGGATATTGAAGAGCTCAGAGGGGCAGAGTTTTATCAAATGACCCAAACCACTGAAACAGTAGAAGAGATGGGGATCAAGTTGCAGACTACAGCTAGGAAGGCCTTTCCCAGTTTAGTAGGCAAGGAGTGGGACAGACTGCTCAAGGGAAGGTTTTTCCATTGCCTGGCAACTAAGTGGCAGCGTAAGTTAGATGCACCTAAGCCTAAGGAGACGTTTGAAGAGCTGTACGCCAGAGCCAGAACACTAGAGTGTCATGATCAACAGTTTAGCCAGTCAGCAGCCAACAAGAATGAGCCTCGTAGTAAGAAAAAGAGTAGTGACAAGGATTCTAGTGAGCCTGCAGGTCAGAGTGCAGCAGGAAAGGCTACTAACACTCTTAGTGAGGGAGCTGGCCAGAAACAATCCAGATCAGATGTATGTTTTTACTGTGGGAAGCATGGCCACATTGCAAAGTACTGTTTTAAGAAAGGTAGAAAGGGGGGTGGAGCTGAGGCCACTGGAAGAAGTAGCCTGCCCAACAAAGTGTTGAGCACTGTCACAGATATGACTGACCAACAGCTAGAGCAAGAGTTAGCTAGTCGTAGACTGAACAGGGAACAGGCCTTGCTAACTGACCCTGAGCCTAGTGATGGGGGTAAGGTGAATGTTGTTAAGGGAGCTGTGGGGCCTACCCTAATGCTAGAGCTTTTTGTTGAGGGTTTGCAAGCTGCTGCTGTTGTTGATACTGCTTCCAATTCCACTATTATTTCCAGACCAATGTTACATAGCATAAAGCGTCATTTAGAGTCTCTAGGCAAGCCTATTCCCAAACTAGAGTTGCCCTGTATGCCTTTGTATGGGAAAGAAGGGACTAAGGGAAAACCCCTAGACATTACAGCTCAAGTTATGCTTACCTTTTCTTGTGATGGCCGCAAGGTCACTGTCCCCACCTTTATCCAGCCTGAGAGTGAACAACACTGCCTCATAGGTATGAATGTCATTCCGTTCCTAGGCATTACAGTGAGGAGAGCTAATGGGAAGCCTCTGCATGCTATAGCTGAGCAAGTAGCACAAGTTAGGTTGATACAGACAACCACAATCCCTGGGCAGAAGGGACGGGTAGTTGAAGTGCAAGTAGAGAGTGATGGGTGTGTGGGAGACCAGCTTTTATTTGAGCCTGAGCATCAGAAATTGAGTGAGTTAGGAATCTGGGCACAAGAATCCTTAATAGCAGTGCAGCCCAGTGGGAAAGCTTTACTACCAATTCAGAATTTTCAAGGGATTTCTGTCAAGCTGGCAGAGGGAGAACAGTTAGGTGTAGCAAGTCTGTGTGACTTACCCAGATCAGAAAAGCCTGAGTCTAATCCAGAGCCTACACTGGGGTTTGCTCCGCAAGGGCAGCGTGATAGTACCTGCGCATGCGTGAACGCATTACCCAATACCCCAGAGCGCTACGCCACGTTAATGAAAGTGTTGGACTTGCCAGATGATGTGAACCCTTCTGAAATGAAAGAATTTAATGAATTAATGAAAAAATCTACAGATATCTTTGCTCTTGATGATAGTGAGCTTGGTTGTACCAATGTAACCTCTCACAGAATTGATACCGGTGATCATCAACCGATTAAACAGATGCCATATCGAACGCCCATTATTTACCGAGATAAGATAACCCAGATGGTGAACGAGATGGAGAAACGAGGAATAGTCCGGCCTTCTTCTAGCCCTTGGGCTAGCCCCGTAGTCTTGGTTCCTAAAAAGGATGGGAGCTTGCGCTTTTGCGTAGACTTTAGGAGGCTTAATAGTATCACACAAAAAGATGTTTACCCACTTCCTCGTGTGGACGATATCCTGGATACTTTGGGGAATGCCAGATTCTTCACCACCTTGGACTTAGCTTCAGGGTACTGGCAGGTACCACTTGACGATGACGCTATACCGAAGACTGCCTTTACCACCCACAAGGGACTTTACGAATTTGTGAGAATGCCATTTGGTTTATGTAACGCGCCAGCAACATTTCAGCGCGCGATGCAGTCAGTCTTGGCGGGATTGGAGTGGCGAGATTGCTTCGTATACATTGATGACATACTTATCGCCTCTGCTACCTTTGAGGAGCACCTCCAACATCTTGAACAAGTATTTAATCGATTGAGAGCAGCTAACTTGCGACTAAAGCCTAAGAAGTGTAGGTTCCTGTGCAAAGAAGTGAAATACTTGGGGCACGTAATTTCTGTTCATGGAGTCCTTCCTGATCCAGAGAAGACAAACCAGGTGAAATCCTTTCCTACCCCTACTGATGTTACGTCAGTTCGCAGATTCCTAGGCTTAGCGTCCTATTACCGGCGCTTTGTGCCCAAGTTTGCAAAAATAGCTGCCCCCTTACATGCTTTGCTGAAGAAGGAGAATGCTTTCGAGTGGACTACTGAATGCACTACAGCTTTCAACTTGCTTAAAGATGCTCTTACTTCATCACCAGTTCTTGTGTATCCGAAATTCGGCCCTGATAGTGAGTTTATTCTTGAAACCGATGCCAGTTATGTTGGTCTTGGAGCTGTCTTGTCGCAGCAACAGGAGGATGGTAAAGCACACCCGATAGCTTATGCTTCACGATCTTTAAATGTCCATGAGAAAAAGTATGGAGTCACGGAGCTTGAGACACTTGGCTTGGTGTGGGCTGTACGATACTTCCGACCTTACTTGCTTGGCCATAAAACAACAGTCTTTACTGATCACAGTGCTTGTCTCTCTTTGCTAAACCATCCCAGACCTTCTGGAAAATTAGCCCGATGGGCTTTGACCATCCAAGAGATGGATTTATTGATTAAACATCGCCCTGGGAAATCCAACACTAACGCGGATGCGCTATCACGTCACCCCGTACCCCAGCGTGCCGCTAGTGAAAATGCAGGCGTTCCAAGCCCTAGTGACGATTGTAATGAGAGCCTCCCATGCATAGGTACCCCTCAGCCCAGTAAATGTATTTCTAGGCAAAGCCCCAATATATCTGTATGTTCTGTGAATTCTAAGAATGAAAATGAAAATGATGAAATAAAAATGAAAAATGATGAAAAAAAAAAAATGAAATTATTTTGAATCCCAAAGGAATTATCTCTGATTGCAATTGTATGCAAAAAGCTTCACGAGAAATTCGTGAACTACAATTGAAGGACACCACCCTGACACCTTACTTTCAATATCTGGAGGAGCACAAACTTCCTACCAGTGAGACAGAATCTCGGAGGATTGTCTTGGAGTGCGAGAAACTCGAAGTAATAGATGGAATTCTTCATCACGATAATCCAGTGGACTCAAGTCAGTGGTGTGTGGTGGTTCCGAGCGATCTACGTCCGCTGTTGCTATCTGAAGCTCATTCTAGTATTTTCAGTGGTCACTTCTCAGAAAGGAAGATTTACGAGCGACTTCGTCGACAGTACTGGTGGCGTGGGATGAGAGCCGATGTGAGACGATTTTGCCGAGCGTGTATCACTTGTGCATCCCGTAAGGGACCTGGCAGAGCCGTAAGGCCCCCTCTCAATCCTATCCCTGTGAAGAAACCGTTTCATCGCATAGCTGTTGATGTCCTAACAATGCCACTTACCTCCCGTGGAAACAGGTACATAGTCGTATTTATGGATTATTTCAGTAAGTGGGCTGAAGCTTTCGCTGTACCCGATCAACAAGCCCCAACTATTGCGAGACTGCTGGTGGATAACATAATTTGCCGACATGGAGTGCCAGAGGAACTTCTATCCGATCGAGGATCCAATTTCTTGTCTGATCTAATGATGGAGATCTGTCGTATCCTTGGCATCAAAAAGCTAAACACTAGTGGCTACCACCCACAAACGGATGGGTTAGTGGAGAAATTTAACTCTACATTATTGGGAATGATGTCCAAATGTTCAGACAGTAAGACTCTAGAATGGGATCAGCAACTACCTACTTTGTTGTTTGCGTATCGATCTATGGTTCAAGAATCTACCAAAGAAAGCCCTTTCTTTCTATTGTATGGGCGCGACCCTCGCTTGCCCACAGAGAGTGTACTTGGAACTACAAATGCAGCCTATTTAGTTGACATGGAGGACTATCGAAGTGAATTCTTGCTTAGTCTAGCCAAAGCTCAGAAACTTGCACTGGAGAACATTCGAAAAGCGCAAAGTAAACAGAAAGAGTTCTATGACAGAGCGAGTGAGAATCCGAAGTACCGGATCGGTGACAGAGTGATGACCTATATGCCTGGAGATATCACTGGAAAAGATTGGAAACTAGCGAGACCGTATCATGGTCCATACCGCATCATCAGCTTGACTCCTACTAACGCAGAAGTTCAGTTGATAGAGAGACCCAGTGATCCTACACTATTTGTTGCCATAAGCCGTTTGAGGAGATGCTATCCTGAAATTCCTAGCGATGTTTTATGGACAGGCCGACACAAGAAAGCAAAGCGGAAACGCCGTTCTGGTCGAGTACAGGAGAATTTGGACTCACAAACACAGAACTCACCTCGTCGAGAAGGACCTGTGACTAGGTCAATGGCACGAGCTGCCAAGGCAGGTACTTCAAGTGACTAGTAGTTATCAGGCATTGTTTGTTAGTGATTTGTGCAAGTCATAAATGCATTTCAGTCATTGCTGTCCCTACAGTATGTTATTTATGGTTTATTGATTTGTGCCAGTCATGAGTGAATTTACTAGTCATGCAGTATTGAGTTTAACATAGAGGTTGTTGTGTTTTGTGTATTGTGTTTAAGTCTTAGTTTATGGATTGTTGAATTTGATTTTTGTGACTCTTGAGTTTTTGCTTTTTGTGAACCACTTGAGGGCAAGTTCATCCTTAAGTGGGGGGATGTGTCACGTCACACAGGAAATGATGTCACATTATTACCATTAATTACATTCTTTACTATGTATTTAAGCTTATTTACTTCCTAAAATGAAACAGTCTGCTCTTGTGCTGTGATTCTAGTCGATTGTACCGGGATAGCTAGCACTGGGGTTGGCTCGCACGGTTGCATGCCGTTACATTAGAGTGTATAAAAATCGGCTTCCAAGTATCCTTGAAACCTTATGCTTCTTGAGTATTGTCTTTCTCTGCATTGCCAACTTTTACACAATACACAAAGGGTATGCAATACTGCAGATATATGTAGCCTATGCTTCAGGCTCCATCATAAAATTTCTATTTATATTCATTATCTCCTATCACGTGTACACAGAAATCATATTTAAAAGCAAGGTTTGGATATTCTTCAAAAAGTGTATTATTAAGCCAAATGCTGTAACTCGAAGTGTGGCTACTATTCACTGTGCTATGGCATCAGTTAAGCCATCGTCTTACACTACAACTGTGGTGGAAGCTCCACGAGATGAGCCAAGATCAAATCGAGCAAGCAATGCGGAGGAAATTAATTTGAGAGAACCATTACTGGAATCAGCAGGGGGAATGACCTCACTCTAATTATACAGTGCTTCATGCTAAAGTGATTGCTTATGATCAGAATCAGAAACATTTAATACTATACACTTTATTAATGAGTGTGCTGTATAATAATATACAATAATAATTATTACTATTGCTATTGCTATATAATTATAAATGAGTATACATGCAGTTGATTTTATTAACCTATGGTCTATCTATAGACAACAATAAAAATAACCTGTACCGGGTATTATTATGCTTAGTAGTAACCAACTCGTAATGGTTCAGTGTGTATTAAGCCAAATTCGTAACTTAGTCTAGTAGAGAAAATTAAGTGTTCCATCTGCACTAGATTCCAGCAGTAATTCTCTCAAATTTGGTTCTGCACAGTCTCCATGTTTTAGTCTCATCTGTTCCTCTCTCTTTGGAGCTTCTACCACAGAGGTGGTGTAAGACAACGGCTGAGCTGATGTCACGGTACGATGTATAGTGGAAACATCTCTAATCGATATCATAGCCTTACTTTTCAGTATCAGGTTATTCAGAACTATCCAAATCTTACTTTTGATTATGATTTCAGTGTACACATGATAGGCAGTGATAAATATGAAGAGGAGAGTTATGGCTGAACCTGAGACATAGGCTAGATCTTTCTGCATCTTAGAGTACCCTTTAGTTATTGTATAGAAATTGGCAACGCAAAGAAAGAGGATATTTATCAAGCAAAATGTTTCAAGAATATTTGGAAGATGATTTCTGTAAACTCTGGAGAATATTCCCTTTAATATAAAGAGGCTGCTTACTGCTATACTGATAGCCACTAGGCTTAGATATGGATCCTGTGAAGTGTTAGTGGCCAGAATCGTAAATAAAATGACACGAACAAGCAACAAAAGACCCGTCCAGTAGCGATGCTTGAAGGTGTAGGGAGCATGATAAGGCTCAAGAAACTGACACAGCTTTTGATTTCTGACCCATCTAAAGAGCCACTTGTCTTGGTAGAGAAGAAGCCACTGCCATGAAAAGAGGAGAAATGTGTAAATGATCCCAGAAAAAAGTATAAGGATTGCTACAACAAAGAGAGCAGAATGCTTGGGGCTTAAGTATTCAATGGTAGCATCCACAATCCACACTTTCACTGACTTACTTGATCCACCAGGGCAATCCAGAGTGGTAAATTGAAATATAGAAATAACCACATTGAGGAGCTTACTGTATGAGAGCAGTATCAGTGTATTTAGTGTTGTCACTGGGTTTCTTTTACCAATGATCCGTGAAAATTTAGGGGAGAATCTGCTAAGCGCTATAACTGATGCAACTAGAAAGAATACATACGTGGGGAATGCAAATTTAAGCCATGTTCTCCAGTATGCATTTAAGCCATTGATAAAGCAGCCATCAAATCCTGATTCCAGATTAAGCCATGCTACAACAATTTGTGGGAATGCAAATGTAAGTGGTTCTGAAGTGCTGCGTACGATATTGGCATAGAATATTAACCCATTGATAGTTCCAATAGCAACGGTCAAGTTCAGTACAAGAAGTATAGTGACCAAAATAATACCTGCAATCAAGACTGCTAGTAGAATTCCTATCATCTGAGCTATCCAAAATTTTGAACAGTGGATGCAACTTGAACTACCAACTGATAGACTATAGCCAGGCTTACATTGGCTACAGAGTAGTCCAACATGATTGTTGGCACATTGTACATCAGCTCCATCTGATCTGCTTAAGTTCATTTCTACTCTTGAATTTCGAGAAACACAGTAGTCGAAAGGACAGTTTAGGTGTCCAAGATACATGCCTGAGTCACAAAAATTATGAGTATTCTCAATTGATGTTATAGTGCTGATCCAAAAGTTTGAATTCTTTCCCCTCACAAGTACTCCTTTGATAATGTTGCAGTCAGTAGTGTAGTCTTTCAGTCTTGAATCACATTCACAATTGCATTTGTCCCTGTCTGAAGACAATTGAAATCCAACTGCACATTTGCAAGGCTGTAGATGAATTTGAACTTTTTGTTTAGAGCGATCTGCTGATTTACACGGACCATCAGGATAGAGATGCAGTGTATCATTTTGGAATACTGAAATATTATCAGATGATAAGACGGAGAAGGTTAGGTTTGTACATCCTTTACTGGTGTTCTGAACAATTTGACCTTTATCTAACCAGTTTTTTCTGGACTCCATAGAGCTGAAAATTGTAATATTTTCAACGGTATTGTTAACCTGATCTACAGCTACAAGTGAAATATTGAATTCTGTTCCATGAGTTACTTTAATAGGAGGATGCTTATGGTTGCAGTTGGGAATATTTCCCGCACAAAAACATATTAGCACTGATTTTGACCTTATAATAGCATTGGATTTTATATCACCTAACATAATGTTGCTAATGTGTAAAAGGTATATAATTCCTTGTCTTAATATTCCAAAGTGTTCTCTTGAACTTTCATCAATTTTGTATAATTCTGCAATTGGGCTGAGGGTACATCTGTCAAGCAGGCCACCAAACAACAGAGGACCATTAGGTGCCCAGTTATCCTCAAATTCAACAGCAACCAAATCTCCATTATTTCGAACTAGTTCAGTCAACATCACGGTGACTATCTGGATAAAACATTCTGTTGAGTCTGAGTGGCGTGAACCAGTAGCACCTTTACCCTCACAAGTAGCCACATTTGTCTCATCAGCTACATATACTGCTCCTCCAAATTCTGTAGCCTTATTATTTTTAAAGAAAATGCTGCTATTGTGAGTGAGATTATACATATTAGAGCCCTCTTTTAGCACAAGAAGTTTAGCATTGGCCTCTAGGTAAACACCACCTCCATTACAAGCACTGTTTCTTTCGAACAATAGTGATGATCTTCCGTTATAAGAATCTCTTACATATGTAACCTTGATAGTTGAACTAATGGCATGGATTCCTCCTCCTTCAGTTTTGGCAGAATTATTAATAATCTTAATACCAGAGTTTATCCTGCAATTAAAGTCACTTCGATAGAGATAGATACCCCCTCCATTGTCTAATGCCCTGTTATTAGCAACCACTAATTCACCATTCACATCAATCCTACTCTCAGCTGCATGAATTGCTCCTCCACTTACTGCAGTATTGTTCATGAATTCACATATTCCATCGATAGAAACTGTACTTTGAAGGATGTACAATGCTGAGGGTGCTTTTGATCGTTCATTATCAATCTCAATAAACTTACTGTTTCCTGTGAAGTTTACGTAGGATTTGTAGGCATAAATGGACTCACAGCTACCTTCAAGGCTTGTGTTACTCAATAACACAGTGCTGCTAGTCATAATCAACCCTACTCCACTCACCTTATAGCCATCATTGCTCTCCTGACAATTTGAAATTTTTCCTTCGTGTCCGTTCTGAAGTAGCGAATATCCACGATCAATGAAAGAGGAGTCGGTAATCACAACATTCGGTTCTCTATAGATTCTCATTGATCTTCCTCCACCACTTGGTGACCTTACAATATTTGTATCAAAACTGCATCTTGTGAGGTATTCATGCTGTGAATTTCGTGTATAAATTGCACCTCCAAATGTTTCTGCTTCATTGAAGTCAAAATTACAGTCACTAAGATAATTGGTGCCCACTTGTAAGCATAGTGCACCTCCATGACCATTGACGGCTAAATTTTGAATAAAATTACTATTTGATATTAGTAATGTAGAGTTGAAGACATGCATAGCTCCACCACAATCATCTGTGGCATTATTAGTATTGTTAATAAAATTGGTTTCACTGATGTTGGCGATATCTGACTTTTTTGAAAATATTGCTCCACCATCAACTTTTGCTAGGTTAGTCGTAAACTCAGTTTTGTGTGTGGAGATATTGACATGAAATACAGCTACACCACCTCCACATGCTTCAGCTTCATTGTCTGAGATAATACTTGTATGTATTGATAACATGCCTCTTGCTATAGAGTCATTGCCCTGAACAATCAATGATCCAATAAATATGGCTCCTCCACATTGCTCAGCAGAATTGCCATAAAATGTGCTATTGGTAATGTTAGTATTGCTAGACAAATTTCCATATATGGCACCTCCAAATTTTGCACGATTTCCTTCAAAGTTACAGTTTAGAAAAGTGGCAGTGCTTCCATTCACAACCACAGCACCGCCATTGATATTGGAGACAAAAGAGCTTCTTTCAGCCAATAGAGAAGAATTGACCAATTCTAGTGCTGTCCCAATACCATGCTTTTGTTGACCATCAAAGATGGTGTTGATGAGAGTGAAATTCATCACTGATTCAGCTCTGTTGCCTCCACATCCTAAGAACTTGACGTTAGAGATGTGAATGTGAGTGATATTAGCGAATTCAAATCTTGCAGCATAATCGATGCAAACAATATTCGTATCCAAAGAACGAGAAGTATTTGAATAAATCCATAGCTGGTCAATGTTATGTGCAATTGCAAGCTTTGAATGCAGAGTATGGTTTCCTGGATAGAGAATTAGTTTTGTAGCATTTGTATTCATCAGTAACTGGAGATAGTAGCTAGCATTAGCGGAAAAGTTAGTGAGTGTCATGCACACACTCTCAAAACTATCACATTGATCCGGTGATGATACAATAAAGTAGCGCTCACTACTTGTGTTGGAAGGAAATGTGAGAAGTACTCCCATGAGGAGAAACAATGACAAAATGAACACCCTCATGTTGGTCAGATCTGAGACCTAATTAAATCAATGCATTAAACATTAAATGTGAGCATCTATTATGCAATTATTGTTAGACATACCTGAGACTTAATTACTTTCACATACACTGCTACTCTAGCTACACAGCTGTAAATTTTACTACTAGCTCTAAGAATCCTCTGTACTTAATTGGAACTAACCTAATTATGCTATCTCGCCAGCTGACAGTGTTCTTGCACTAATTTGAGAATAACTAGATTAGTGTTTGCTGTAGGAAATGCTTTTGACTAAATGCATGGTGGAACGAGTTTACACACGCAAAAATTATAATCACAATATTATACAAGCAGTGATGTTGACCCTATACCCTGAGGTACAGTGTAACAAGCATGATACATGATCTTGCAGATACTGACTCAGCTCACTGAGTCATCTATGACTCGATGTATACATTATAATATATATGATTCGGTAGATCATAATAATAATAATGGTTATTCCTCATGTACTCTGAAAAGTGCACTCATGTTGACAGTGAATCAGACACAACTTTGTGTGTTGACAAAAGAAATGGAGCTTAATGGACTGTAATGGACTTACGTTTATTTATAACAACTAAGCAGTCAATCATAGATTGAACAAATACAAATCCATAACATAAGTCAATCACAGTCCATTAAATTTTGTCCATCAAAACTAGATTCCATACGTTTTTTTATGGTAAACAGCAACAAAAGAGATAAAGTTAATACTTAGTCTACAAGGGTACATACTATACATCACAATAATAACATCCAAATTTAGCACAGCAATGAGGTAACTAAAGGGTGACGCAGTAAGAAAATATTTACCATGCATGAAAGCATGAATATAATAATTATTTATTAATGGAAGAAAAGAAGCAACTATGAACTTAATCCATCCATTATAAATTGTGTAATTTTTGCATTTGATACATCCAAGGCTATATGAATTGTCTGGAAAAGTTATATAATTAGGGCTAGGATGATACATATGTCCATGCATAAAGGACAGGTAGGCAGGTCTGAGCTATCGATATGCACACATAATAGAAAGAAACTGACATATAGACTAAGTATATACGTACCGCAGATTGTATAAACATAAATCCATCACAATCCATTAAGCATAATCTCTTCTGTCAACACACAAAATAATTATTCTTTTCACTTCTAAAGATATCAAGCAGCATCCAGCATCAGACCATCAGCACATAGCAGCCAAAGCCATGTACTGAAAATAATTATGCCCGATGTACATGTAAAAAATAATATTGATACAGATAACTAGTCTAAGACTAATAAACATGAAGCCACAACAAAGATTAAAGTAATGCACTATTCTAGAATAGGAAAATAATGTTATTACATGGTATATGGTTACGACCGTGTCAACTGGAGGAGTTATAATCAGTAAAATTTATATAAAAGAGCTCTTAGACTATCTCCTTCATTCTCTTCAATATAAGAGATAACTACTAGTAGGACTTATAGAGCTATATTATACCGTCGCTTTTATGGAGATACCGAACCAAATTAAACTCCCTGGAATTGCTCTACTTAATGCAAGCGAGGGCGCCATTGCTGGATTATGCTGTTCCTGTATGGGATCTGCACTTTGTAAATTAAAAGGACATAGAAGCACTTGAGTCTGTGCAGAAGTTTGCAACTAATTAAAGGTGTGTACAAAAACTTGGCAAAATTCAAGCTATAGTGAGCAGTTATATGCATTAAATCTCACAACACTGAAAGAGACAGGACTATCTGAAACTCTATTTCCTTTATAAAATATTCAGTGATTTGATTTTCTTTCCTGAATCACCACTTGCTCTCACACCTCCATCTGCTACCAGATCTCATGCCCTCACTCTTAACACACCCACTGAGGCATTTTACAACTTTTTCTTCTGTCAAACACCTTGTCTATATGGAACGAACTACCATGCATACACAGGAAATTGTCTCATCCATATCAATATATCATTGTATGTTTTATAAGAAAGTTTACGTTTCTATTATGTAGTTTAAGGATTTTTCTGTGTATTTCTCTTTGTTTATTAGTAATAATTATTAATGTTAGGTACACAATAATTATTATATAATATTAGCCATTCTCTTGTGCTATACAGTGTATCTGTTGGCATATATTTACCATACATTAATTGTATTATATCTAGTTACAGTGGCAATAATTAACTGCCATCAACATCTGGACTAAGCATATATATACTACAGATTATATAAACGTACTAAGTCCATCACAATCCATTAACATAATCTCTTCTGTCAACACACAAATTATTGGGTCAGATTCATTTCAACAAAGTGTAATTATTATATATTACATAATTATAGTACATGAGCAATACCGGGTATTGCAATTGATCATATAATAATTATGACAACTGATCATAATTATAATTATTATAATGACATAGATATGACAGTAACAAAGTAGAACACAGAAGGAAAATATCTACATTATTAAATAGTTAGACTTTCCACCTCTCAAATCTGCCGAGGCCATGATCTTTCCCAGTCTCTGTTTAGGAGTGAGAAGTTTGGACTTTGGTCTAGAGGCTGCCAATACAGCATCCATGCACTGCATTAGCTGCAGCTAGAGAGACAAGAGAGTTGGGGGAGTATATACACTCTTTCCTACCAATTAGAATGGGCATGGTCATCTAAAATTAATAGACTAAGTACACATCCGCTATACACTATAGTAGCAGGTGAGCCTTGATATTACTTCGTAGCTATTCTAGAGCAAGGTGATGGAAAGGGAAACGATGTTTTTCCCAGATTGTTGATCACATACACATGGACTCGGTTTGCATGGTTTTTGTAAACAAGCAGCATGCTTGGAATCGATTAAGAGCAAGATAGTCAAGTTGATATTGAAACATTCAATGCATACATGTATGTACGTTTCTTCTAGTAAGCATAGCTAATGATTACACAAGCCAGTTTATAATGACAGAAAATTATTAAGAACAATATCAAAAGACATGTAAAGAAAACAACTTTAAACATGTAGTCACAACTATGATGTTACAGTTTGATACAATATTACTGCAGTCCAATGTCTTATCTATTGAAGAGTGTCATACTTGTGTGTCAACCGTCACTGACACGAGTTGTAATCAGTAGACTCAGGATTTAAAAGAGCTCTATCTCCTTCATTCACTTCACCCATCCTGATTTTGCTCATTGGCTCCATCATAAAATTTCTATTTTTATTCATTATCTCCTATCACGTGTACACAGAAATCATATTCAAAAGCAAGGTTTGGACATTCTTCAAAAAGTGTGTTATTAAGCCGAAAGCTGTAACTCGAAGTGTGGCTACTATTCACTGTGCTATGGCATCAGTTAAGCCATCGTCTTACACTACAACTGTGGTGGAAGCTCCACGAGATGAGCCAAGATCAAATCGAGCGAGCAATGCGGAGGAAATTAATTTGAGAGAACCATTACTGGAATCAGCAGGGGGAATGACCTCACTCTAATTATACAGTGCTTCATGCTAAAGTGATTGCTTATGATCAGAATCAGAAACATTTAATACTATACACTTTATTAATGAGTGTGCTGTATAATAATATACAATAATAATTATTACTATTGCTATTGCTATATAATTATAAATGAGTATACATGCAGTTGATTTTATTAACCTATGGTCTATCTATAGACAACAATAAAAATAACCTACCGGGTATTATTATGCTTAGTAGTAACCAACTCGTAATGGTTCAGTGTGTATTAAGCCAAATTCGTAACTTAGTCTATAGTAGAGAAAATTAAGTGTTCCATCTGCACTAGATTCCAGCAGTAATTCTCTCAAATTTGGTTCTGCACAGTCTAGTCTCATCTGTTCCTCTCTCTTTGGAGCTTCTACCACAGAGGTGGTGTAAGACAACGGCTGAGCTGATGTCACGGTACGATGTATAGTGGAAACATCTCTAATCATAGCCTTACTTTTCAGTATCAGGTTATTCAGAACTATCCAAATCTTACTTTTGATTATGATTTCAGTGTACACATGATAGGCAGTGATAAATATGAAGAGGAGAGTTATGGCTGAACCTGAGACATAGGCTAGATCTTTCTGCATCTTAGAGTACCCTTTAATTATTGTATAGAAATTGGAAATGCAAAGAAAGAGGATATTAAATTTTATCAAGCAAAATGTTTCAAGAATATTCGGAAGATGATTTCTGTAAATTCTGGAGAATATTCCCTTTAATAGAAAGAGGCTGCTTACTGCTATACTGATAGCCACTAGGCTTAGATATGGATCCTGTGAAGTGTTGGTGGCCAGAATCGTAAATAAAATGACACGAACAAGCAACAAAAGACCCGTCCAGTAGCGATGCTTGAAGGTGTAGGGAGCATGATAAGGCTCAAGGAACTGACACAGCTTTTGATTTCTGACCCACCTAAAGAGCCACTTGTCTTGGTAGAGAAGAAGCCACTGCCATGAAAAGAGAAGAAATGTGTAAATGGTCCCAGAAAAAAGTATAAGGATTGCTACAATAAAAAGAGTAAAATGCTTGGGGCTTAAGTATTCAATGGTAGCATCCACAATCCACACTTTCACTGACTTACTTGATCCACCAGGGCAATCCAGAGTGGTAAATAGAAATATGGAAATAACCAAATTGAGGAGCTTACTGTATGAGAGCAGTATCAGTGTATTTAGTGTTGTCACTGGGTTCCTTTTTCCAATGATCCGTGAAAATTTAGGAGAGAATCTGCTAAGTGCTATAACTGATGCAACTAGAAAGAATACGTATGTGGGGAATACAAATCTAAGCCATGTCCTCCAGTATGCATTTAAGCCATTGATAAAGCATCCATCAAATCCTGATTCCAGATTAAGCCATGCTACAACAATTTGTGGCAATGCAAATGTAAGTGGCTCTGAAGTGCTGTGTACGATATTGGCATAGAATATTAACCCATTGATAGTTCCAACAGCAACGGTCAAGTTCAGTACAAGAAGTATAGTGACCAAAATAATACCTGCAATCGAGACTGCTAGTAGAACTCCTATCATCTGTGCTATCCAAAATTTTGAACAGTGAATGCAATTTGAACTACCGACTGACAGACTATATAGCCAGACTTACATTGGCTACAGAGTAGTCCAACACGATTGTTGGCACATTGTATATCAGCCCCGTCTGATCTGCTCAAGTTCATTTCTACTCTTGAATTTCGAGAAATACAGTAGTCGAAAGGACAGTTTAGGTGTCCAAGATACATGCCTGAGTCACAAAAGTTGAGAGTATTCTCAATTGATGTTATAGTGCTGATCCAAAAGTTTGAATTCTTTTCCCTCACAAGTACTCCTTTGGTGACATTGCAGTCAGTAGTGTAGTCTTTCAGTCTTGTATCACACACACAATTGCATTTGTCCCTTTCTGAAGATATTTGAAATCCAACTGCACATTTGCAAGGCTGTAGATGAATTTGAACTTTTTGTTTAGAGCGATCTGCTGATTTACATGGACCATCAGGATAGAGATGCAGTGTATCATTGTGGGGTATTGAAATATTATCAGATGATAAGATGGAGAAGATTAGGTTTGTACATCCTTTACTGGTGTTCTGAATGATTTGACCTTTATCTAACCAGTTTTTTCTGGACTCCATAGAGCTGAAAATTGTAACTCTTTCAACTGTATTGTTAATCTGATCTACAGCTACAAGTGAAATATTGAATTCTGTTCCATGAGTTACTTTAATAGGAGGGTGCTTATAGTTGCAGTTGGGAATGTTTCCCACACAAAAGCATGTGAGTACTGATTTTGATCTTATAATAGCATGGGATTTTATGTCACCTAACATAAATTTGCTAATGTGTAAAAGGTATATAATTCCTGGTCCTGATATTCCAAAGTGTTCCCTTGAACTTTCATCAACTTTATGTAATTCTGCAATTGGGCTGAGGGTACATCTGTCAAGCAGGCCACCAAATAACAGAGGACCATTAGGTGCCCAGTTATTCTCAAATTCAACAGCAACCAAATCTCCATTATTTCGAACTAGTTCAGTCAACATCACAGTGACTATCTGGATAAAACATTCTGTTGAGTCCGAGTGGCGTGAATCAGTAGCACCTTTACCCTCACAAGTAGCCACATTTGTCTCATCAGCTACATATACTGCTCCTCCAAATTCTGTAGCCTTATTATTTCTAAAGAAAATGCTGCTATTGTGAGTGAGATTATCCCTGTTAGAGCCCTCTTTTAGCACAAGAAGTTTAGCATTGGCCTCTAGGTAAACGCCACCTCCATTATAAGCACTGTTTCTTTCTAACAATAGTGATGATCTTCCATGATAAGAATCTCTGACATATGTAACCTTGATAGTTGAACTAATGGCATGGATTCCTCCTCCTTCAGTTTTGGCACAATTATTAATAATCTTAATACCAGAGTTTATCCTGCAATTAAAGTCACTTCGATAGAGATAGATACCCCCTCCATTGTCTAATGCCCTGTTATTAGCAACCACTAATTCACCATTCACATCAAGCCTACTCTCAGCTGCATGAATTGCTCCTCCACTTATTGCAGTATTGTTCAAGAATTCACATATTCCATCGATAGAAACTGTACTTTGAAGGATGTACAATGCTGAGGGTGCTTTTGATCGTTCATTATCAATCTCAATAAACTTACTGTTTCCTGTGAAGTTTACGTAGGATTTGTAGGCATAAATGGACTCACAGCTACCTTCAAGGCTTGTGTTACTCAATAACACAGTGCTGCTAGTCATAATCAACCCTACTCCACTCACCTTATAGCCATCATTGCTCTCCTGACAATTTGAAATTTTTCCTTCGTGTCCGTTCTGAAGTAGCGAATATCCACGATCAATGAAAGAGGAGTCGGTAATCACAACATTCGGTTCTCTATAGATTCTCATTGATCTTCCTCCACCACTTGGTGACCTTACAATATTTGTATCAAAACTGCATCTTGTGAGGTATTCATGCTGTGAATTTCGTGTATAAATTGCACCTCCAAAGGTTTCTGCTTCATTGAAGTCAAAATTACAGTCACTAAGATAATTGGTGCCCTCTTGTAAGCATAGTGCACCTCCATGACCATTGACGGCTAAATTTCGAATAAAATTGCTATTCGATATTAGCAATGTAGAGTTGAAGACATGCATAGCTCCACCACAATTATTTATGGCAATATTAGTATTGTCAATAAAATTGGTCTCACTGATGTTGGCGATACCCGACCTGTATGAAAGTATTGCTCCACCATCAACTTTTGCTAGGTTATTTATAAACTCAGTTTTGTGTGTAGAGATATTGATATGAAATACTGCTACACCACCTCCACATTCTTCGGCTTCATTGTCTGAAATAATGCTTGTACGTATCGACAACATACCTCTTGCTATAGAGTCATTGTCCTGAACAATCAATGATCCAATAAATATGGCACCTCCACATTGCTCAGCAGAATTGCCATAAAATGTGCTATTGGTAATATTAACACTGCCTGACAAATTTCCATATATGGCACCTCCAAATTTTGCATGATTTCCTTCAAAGTTACAGTTTAGAAAAGTGGCAGTGCTTCCATTCACAACCACAGCACTGCCATTGATATTGGAGACAAAGGAGCTTCTTTTAGCCAATAGAGAAGAATTGACTAATTCTAGTGCTGTCCCAATACCTTGCTTTTGTTGGCCATCAAAGATGGTGTTGATGAGAGTGAAATTCATCACTGATTCAGCTCTGTTGCATCCACATCCTAAGAACTTGACGTTAGAGATGTGAATGTGAGTGATGTTAGCGAATTCAAATCTTGCAGCATGATTGATGCAAACAATATTCGTATCCAGAGAACGAGAAGTATTTGAATAAATCCATAGCTGGTCAATGTTATGTGCAATTGCAAGCTTTGAATGCAGAGTGTGGTTTCCTGGATAGAGAATTAGTTTTCTATTCACCGGTAACTGGAGATAGTAGCTAGCATTAGCGGAAAATTTAGTGAGTGTCATGCACACACTCTCAAAACCATCACATTGATCCAGTGATGATACAATGAAGTAGCGCTCATTACTTGCATTGGAAGGAAATGTGAGAAGTACTCCCATGAGGAGAAATAATGACAAAATGAACACCCTCATGTTGGGCAGATCTTCTGAGACCTAAATCAATGCATTAAACATTAAATCTATTATGCAATTATTGTTAGACATACCTGAGACTTAATTACTTTCACATACACTGATACAGTAGCTACACAGCTGCAAATTTTACTACTAGCTCTAAGAATCCTCTGTACTCTATTGGAACTAGCTAACCTATACCATCCTGCCAGCTGTTCTTGTACTAATAATATTATTTGGGAATAACTAGATTAGTGTTTGCTGTAGGAAAATGCTTTTGACTAAATGCATGGTGGAACGAGTTTACACACTGTGTCAATTTATGTTTTCTAAAGAGCATTTTGATCTTCCCAGATCCTAATTTGGTTGACTCAGCTGCACTGTATTTTTACTTACAACGCAAAAATGCTTCATTGGTTAAATGCAGAGTGGCAGCACTTTTTACTACTAGATGATAATATTATACAAGCAGTGATGTCAACCCTATACCCTGAAGTAGTAGAATAATTTAGTCAACGATTACATTATTATTATGCATGCTGCATCATCTTGCTAAACGTACTATTGCTACATGGTTACTATAGCTAATACTCGAAGAATGTAACTAGTAGAGAAAGTCAGCTGCTCCACCTGAATCAGACTCCAGCAATAATTCCTGCAAATTTGGTTCTGCAAAATGTGTGTGATTCAGTATCTGAGTCAGCGGTTCATTCTTCTCTGGAGCTTCTACTACAGAACATGTAGTGTAAGATAATGGCTCAGCAGATACTATGGCTCGATGTCCAGCAGAAACATTGACGATCATAGCTTTGCTTTTCAAGTTCAATTTATTCAAACTTATCCAAAGCTTACTTTTGAATAGAATTTCGGTGCACATATGATAGGCAATAATGACCAAAAAGAGTAGTGTTATGATGGAGCCGGAAACATATGCTAGGTCTTTCTGCATCTTGGGGTACCCACTGTTTATTGTATAGAAGTTGGCAATACAAAGAAAGAGGAGGTTCATCAAGCAAAATGTTTCAAGAATGTTTGTAACATTGTTTTTGTGCACACGAGAAAACACACCCTTTATTAAGATGAGGCTGCTTACAGCTATACTAATGGCCACAAGGCTCACATTGGGATCCTGTGAGGTATTGGTGGACAAAATCGTAAATAAAACAACACGAACGAGCAACAAAAGACCAGTCCAGTAGCGATGCTTGAAGGTGTAGGGAGCATGATAAGGCTCAAGAAACTGACACAGCTTCTGATTTCTGACACACCTGAAGAGCCACTTGTCCTGGTAGAGAAGAAGCCACTGCCATGAAAAGAGGAGAAATGTGTAAACAGTCCCAGAAAAAAGTATAAGGATTGCTACAACAAAGAGAGCAAAATGCTTGGGGCTTAAGTATTCAATGGTAGCATCCACAATCCACACTTTCACAGAATTATTTGATCCACCAGGGCAATCCAGAGTGGTGAATAAGAATATTGAAATTACTGTATGAAGAAGCTTACTGTATGAGAGCAAAATCAATGTGTTTAGTGTTGCTACTGGATTCTTCTTTCCAATGATCCGTGAAAATTTAGGGGAGAATCTGCTAAATGCTATAACTGATGCAACTAGAAAGAATACATACGTGGGGAATACAAACTTAAGCCAAGTCTTCCAATAACCATCCATTCCATTGATAAAGCAACCGTCGAATCCTGGTTCCAAATTTAGCCATGCAAAAAGAAGTTCTGGCATTGCAAATATGAGGGGTTTGGAAGTGCTACCAATAATATTGGCATAAAATATCAGCCCACTGATTGTTCCAACTGCAACGGTTAAGTTCAATACAAGAAGTAGACTCACTAAAACAATTCCCGTAATCAAGACTGCCAATACAATTCCTATCATTCTTGCTACCCAAGTATTTGAACACTGCAAGCAACTTGAACTACCGACTGACAGGCTATAGCCAGGCTTACATTGGCTACAGAGTAATCCAACACGATTGTTGGTACATTGTACATCAGCTCCGTCTGATCTGTTTAAATTTACCTCTATTCTTGAGTTTCCAGAAATACAGTGGTCAAAAGGGCAGTTTAGGTGTCCAAGATACATGCCTGATTCACAATAATTGAGAGTATTCTCAATTGATGTTATAGTGCTGATCCAAAAGTTTGAATTCTTTTCCCTCACAAGTACTCCTTTGGTGACGTTGCAGTCAGTAGTGTAGTCTTTTAGTCTTGAATCACATTCACAATTGCATTTGTCCCTTTTTGAAGATATTTGAAATCCAATTGCACATTTGCAAGGCTGTAGATGAATTTGAACTTTTCGTTTAGAGCGATCGGCAGATTTACACGGACCATCAGGATAGAGATGCAGTGTATCATAGGATATTGAAAGATTTTCAGATGATAAGATGGAGAAAGTTAGGTTTGTACATCCTATACTTGTATTCTGCACAATTTGACCCTTACTTAACCAGTTTCTATTGGACTCCATAGAGCTGAAAATGGTAACATTTTCCACTGTATTGTTAACCTGATCAACAGCTACAAGTAAAAGATTAAATTTTGTTCCATGAGTTACTTTAACAGGAGATGGCTGATAGTCACAATCAGAAGTGTTTCCCACACAAAAACATATTAGCACTGATTTTGATCTGATAATAGCGTGGGATTGTATATCACCAAACATAATGTTGCTGATGTGCAAAAGGTATATAATTCCTGGTCCTGATATTCCAAAGTGTTCTCTTGAACTTTCATCAATTTTATGTAATTCTGCAATTGGGCTGAGGGTACATCTGTCAAGCAGGCCACCAAATAACAGAGGACCATTAGGTGCCCAGTTATTCTCAAATTCAACAGCAATCAGATCTCCATTGTTTCTAACTTGTTCTGACAACAGAATAGCAAATACTTGAAAAAAGCACTCAGTTGCATCAGAGTGGCGTGAACTAGTAGCATTGTTACCTTCACAAGTAGCTGAATTTGTCTCATCGGCTACATATACTGCTCCACCACATTCTTTGGCAGTATTATTCCTAAAGTAGATACTGCTACTGTGAGTGAGATTCCTCCGGTTTGTGCCCTCTTTGAGTACCATAAGTTTAGCATTGGCCTCTAGATAGACACCTCCTCCATTACAAGCTCTGTTTCCAGTGAAATTTAGTGAAGCTCTTTTGATAGAAGAATCTCGGACATAGGTAATCTTGATGGCTGAACTTATGGCATGGATTCCTCCTCCTTCAATTCTGGCAGAATTGTCAATTATCTCAATAGCAGAGCCTATTCTGCAGTTGAAGTCACTGCGATAGAGATAGATACCCCCTCCATTGTCTAATGCACTGTTATTTGCAACTACTAATTCACCATTCACATCAATCCTACTCTCAGTTGCATGAATTGCTCCTCCACTTACTGCAACATTATGCATGAAGCTACACACTCCGTCCATAGAAACTATACTCT